>VWPU01010317.1:0-35497 GCA_013398955.1 Callaeas wilsoni
CCTCCCGCCCGGCCCCCCGCCCCGGGGCAGCCCAGCTCTCAGCCTGGGCAGAGAGCGTTGCCGTCGAGGAAGGGCAGCGCGGTCGGTGTGGGAGGTAAAGGGAGAGCGGGCTAGGGAGGGGAACTCCCGCCCCGCTGGAGCCAGGGAGCCGCGAGCGGGGGACGGGGGACTCCAGCTCCCCAGCCTGCAGGTTGTGCTCTTCCCGCTGCTCTCCTGCGGTGGGAGCGGGCTCTGGGTAGGGTGCGACAATCGGAAGGGGGTGATGGGTAGGTGGGGGGAATCACCAGTCGGATGCCCCCCTCCTTGCCCTTGTTGGTGGAGAAACAATGAAGGAATGGGGTTATTGACCTAATCCTGCCTTCTGCCAGTAGTGTGGATGGAGCTGGGCCCCTGCGAGGAAAGGATGGATGGATGGATGGATGGATGGATGGATGGATGGATGGATGGATGGATGGATGGACAATGGTGCATACTTGTGCAGTAAGGCACAAAACCCAGCAAAGAACCAGGGGGTTGGCAACTGTCACACGCGATGCTCAGTAGCCCCACTCTGCCTGGTGCTGTGGTGGCAGCACACGTGGCTCCGGAGTGCCATTCCTGGGGATGGTGGCTCTGCTGCCATACATGGCCAGGTCTGGCCCTGGCACAGGCAGAGAGGCCCAACGTGCCCAGACCAGCCACTGCCAGGCTGCGTCGCATTCGCTGGGAGCACACGGTGCTGTTGCCTTCCCAGGGGCACTGGGGCAGCTGCAAGGAATGAATGGCTCTGCTGGAGCTGCCCCTGCGCCCCAGCCTCCCACATCAGTTCCTCGGCCTCTGCTGGGCAACATGGGGGCTTCATAGGCCGATGGCAGAGTCCCCTCAGCACCCAGGGAAAACTTTTACTGGTAAATAAACGCCAAGGAGTATGTATGATGGATGGATGTGGCTGGAACAAATGCCTAGCTTTATATACCCAGGTTTTGCTTGTGCACGTGTAACACGTGAACTTGTGTAAATCTTTACCAGGTACCAGTGTCCCTCAAGAACACTTTGCCCTCACTATTTGCAGTGCCAGAGCAAAAACACACCATGGTCTGTCCGGTCCAGCAAACCCTGCCGAGGTAGGTAAATATGTTCATTCTCATTTTACAGATGGATAAGCAGAAACAGAGAGATACCAAGTGACTTGCCCTAAAGGTTAAACACCAGGTTTGAAACATAACCCAAGACTCCGGATTAAAGAACTTGTGGAGCTGTTCCATTAAAGATATCCATGAAATTAAATCATTCTCAACTGACAGGGCAGGAATTGTAGTATTCTAAACTTCTTCTGCAACGTGGTCTTCTAAATTCACAAAACAAATTCAGTTTCATAATCCTGTTATATTTTTTAAGCTTCACTACAACAAACATTTTTGTTCCTCCACTAACCTAAAACGTTTTACTTTGCTGCTGTTAGAGCCTCCTCCAGTCCATGGCAGTTGGGCAGCGACATCACCCCATGTGCAACTGTTTCATTGCCACTGGACTTTTTTCTGTTCTGTATTTTTTCAACTTTTATTGAAATTTTCTCCCTTTGTTTTTTTTCCTGTTTCATAGCCTTACAGAAGTCCTATCCTCCCCTATAGGCTCCTTTGTGCCTTGCCACAGAGAGCATGAAAACGTGCTTTGTTCCAGCCTGGTGGTGACCCTGCCGTGCGACATCAGGGGTTGAGCTGGAGCTTCAGCCACAGACTGGGGTGGCCACCATCACCCATAACTGTGGTATTCTTTCAGATGTAACCAAAACCACCACATTTAGTGTGTGAGTGATTAGGGATAGGGAACTTGTGTCTCCCTCTCTCTGTAGTGCTCGTGACAAATAGTGAGTGGGAGTATTTTAATGTGATTCTTCAAATGATAAAAATTCAGTTTTGTGTCATGCCCTATCCTTGTGGTTGGTGAACCACCTTTACAGCCCTGGCGTGTCCGTGTTTGTGCAGGGTTGGAAGTCTTCTCAAAAAACAAAATTTCAGGATTTGACCCCAGTGAGACCCACCTGATCACCTCTTTTTTGTTTTTGTTTTTCTTAAAACACTGCAGTGGTTAAATGCCTAGTAGACAGAGCTGATTATATGATTTTGATTAAATATATCTTTGATTATATGTCAAGTTGGTTGTGTTGTTTGCATTTTGATTAATGCCATTGAAGTCAAAATGCTCTACAGCAAGATACTTATTTCAATTCTTTTTCAAGAAAAGTCTTCTGAAGCCATTTCTGCCCACAAGGAAGAGGTCCAGGGGGAACTACAAATAGATACTTTTTATCTAGAGACAGCATTTTCCCCACAAATTAACTTTGAAAAAACACTTTGAAAGTTTTTGCGTTGCTTCTAATAGGAAGTGCTGCACAGTTGTAAACCTCAGAAGCTGTCACAGGATGGATTTGGAGTTCTGTGGCCACTGGTCCCATGGGATCTACTTCCTTTGTGTGTCTGAGCATGCTTGGAGGCAGGCAGGGGAGGTTGGACTCTGTGCTGACTTTCTTGTTCCTGCTTCCGCTTTCCTTCCAGCGATTTCTGTTTCCCCCCATGGATGCCTCTCCCCTCCAGGCCTGTTTAACTGCCTTGTGTTTATAGAGCTCTCATCCATGCAGCTTGTGGAAAGCCATATGGCAATTCTCATAGTCAACAGTGGATTTTAGGAGGAAGTTCTCTTTCAATTTTTTGCTTGTGAATTCAGGTTTTTAAAGCCATGAATGAAATAATTTTGGTTTATATGCAATTGGGAATTTCTGTCTAAGAGCTTCAGTTTGCCTCTTCCAGGTGCAGTCCAGCACAGATGCGCTGAAACCTGCAGAAAATCCTTCCTTACCTGGAGACCCGTATGTGAGCGGCTTGGTGTGTGCTCCGAGTCAAACAGATGTTTGATTTCATTATGTTAAAGTCAGTCTAAATACAATCATCTGATTACAGCCTAGTAACTAAGAAAGAAGCCTCACACCTCAAAGATTATTTTTTTAAAGTGCTAAAATTCAGAGAATGCTAACCCACAAATTGCATGCATTCCTGCGTTCAGGTGGCTTTGTTAGATTATATCAAAATTATAATTTGATTCCTTTATTTTCACAATAGAATGTGTCACAGTGTAATGTACGTTGCACATTGCCCTGGAGCACAGCTGGTTTGAGTTAGGGAAGTATCTCTGAGATCTCATCTGCCAGCAATTCCCACCCAAGCCCCCAGCGCATACCAACGCTAGGTTAGCTCTTGTAAACACAGGGTGATAACCATGCAGTGTTTATCTCCGTTGGATCGATAAGGATTGTTTTACGGGTGCTGCTGGCATGGGTAAATGTTAAGAGCCTTGTGTTCCCGCAGAGCATTCCTTGTTTTACAGATGTGGTCTGGGCTGCATCCAAGCTCTGAAGCGGCACCGTGCTGAATGAAGTCCCTCGCTGTGGGACAGTCCAGCCAGGAATGACATGACTGGTTTTGACTGAGGAAAACTCATCATTAGTCTGCTCTGCGTCCTGCAGGAGTATGTATGCCAAGGGTGGGATTTTGAAACTGAGGTATAGCTCACTTCAGTCTTTTGAAAACTCTGGCACTTCTATAACATTTGCTTAGCCGCAGATTCCTTCTTATTTATATTTAAAAAAAAGGAATTACAGCCTAAAATTTAGGCCAATTCATGTGTTCTTGATGGCTAAAAGAAATTGCAGAGTGAACCCTGACTTCTGTGAAGTGCTGCATTGTGGGAGAAGAGCTGGAGAAACTGGTTTTCAACATTTCTGGCCCTTTAGACTGACTGCTTAAACCTAAGAGCTGGAGTTACTCTCCAGTTGTTGGTTACATTAATGAAAAATGTGTGAAACCCCTTATAAGCATAAGAAAAACAGGCATTGCAGGAGCACCATTGCCAGAGAAAAGATTTCTAAGTTGCTTTTGGCGTTCAGCATCTGAGCACTGCCATCCAGTGGGCACTGGGGAATCGGCTCTGTCGCCCACCGCTAACGGCCCCGCGCTGCATGGAGCTGCTGCACATTGCATTTTCCTGGGGAGGGAACCCTGCTCCGTCTCAGAGAAAGGATGGGGTTGGAGCAGTGACAGTGCCTGGGGATGCTGCTGGTTGCCAGCAGGGGTGGCTGCAGGAGCCTGCAGGGTTTCATCTGCATCGCCCCATCTGGGTCTGGGCAGCCCCGTGCGGGGTCATGGCATAACCATGTTATTTAGGGTTTGGCAGAAGACAACAGGGTGTTGGGAGTCTGTCTTTGAGAGCAGCTCTCTGAGCAATCTTCCCTTTGCATTTCCAACTCCCCTACCACAAGAAGCCCTAGACTGTGCACAGGGGTGTATTGGAGAGCTCCCTCAAAGACCACACTTGATTACTAAATCAGATAGTTTATTAAAAGGTTTTTCCTACTTCCATATAAACTCAACTGAACAAAAGAAGAAAAAGAAAAAAAGAGAAAATTACGTTATTCACTGTGCCAAAATTAGGCTGCTTCAGATGTACTTCTAGAGGACAGTGCCCTGTGCCAGGACAGGGTGTGGTAATCATGGTGACTTCAGCTGCATTTTACCTGGTGGTCTGTTCAGATCCTAACTCTTGCATGTTGCATACTTGCTTTCCTGCTCCATGATTTCATTTTTAATGGCTATCACTTGTTCTTCTAGTTGTCTCAGTTGTTCTGCCTTATCTTGTTTGGTTTGATTCAGTTCCTGAAGCTTCTTCTCCAAATCTGGAAGAGCAGGGACATGCAATGATGCTCATATTTGTTGTATAAGTAAAATCCAGGGATTAGCAGCATTTCTTTTCCCAGAAGTTTTAGAGGCAATAAGCCCATTTCAAATGGGGAATGTTATATATGCAACTGGAGGGAAAAGTCTGGCTTCTAGATGGTAAGAGAAGCATGACAGCCTTGAAGAAATTAATTTCTCAGCATGTGCTTTTGTCCATCAGCTAGGATGGGGGAGGACATGGAGCTCTTAAAGGACTTGGTTTAAAGGGAAACACTCAGAGGAACAGTGTGTCCACTGATGTGTGAAAAGCCTGGACAATTTGGGTGTGATGTAGGTCTCCCTCACTTGTGTAACTGTTTTCTGCTGGTTCCCATGAAGCTACACCAATGTGAACATATTGGTAATGAGTTAAATCCACAGGATTCACTGCCTGTTCCTAACGCCCTTATCATCTGGGCATTTGGAGTGACTGGGATGCTCTTAATGCCGTTCCTCAAGGTATGTGCTCAAAATATTCATTTGGATCCTGTCCTGAAGAGTTTTCTCCTGGGATAGAGTTTCTGCTTCAGTTTTGCTGATGTTACATGGTATTTTCTGATGTGGAGACTGGCGGGATCATAGGCCTAAGGATTCCCAGTGGGAATGCCCAGACCTTCACTACAAGGAGAATTAGGTTCCCTGTGTGCAGGGACATGAGATGTGCTCTTCCTTTTTGGTGACCCTCTAAGCCTACCTGAGAGCCTGTGTGAGCAGTGGTGCTGGTACAGCCACAGCAGCCATGGTCTCCACTGCCCATGACCCCTCTGCCTGACAGTCGTGGCTCCACAGATTCAGGGCACGTCAGCTTCAGTCTCCACAAGCTGGTAATTGTACCTGGTTTGTTCTGCCGTTGCTCAGAGATAGTGTCTGAAGGACAAGTGTGGACTGATGGAAAACAGCTGCCCTACAGCTCTATCACACAAGCCCTCACTCGGGAGATGTAGGGAAAGCCAGCGTAGACAAAGGACCGAAGGTCCAAGTGCCCAAAGAAAGTGCATAAATCAGGGCCTCCAGCTAAATCTGCAGCCAGGTTTTATGCAGATTTTGCACTTGCCCTGTTTTTAAACTGAAGAAAATCACTGCAAGTCCCTGTGTGGACAGTTCTTAACCTTTGCTTATAGCAATTTATTTAAATCAGAAAAAGTACATAAGCCAAATCAATTCAACTACTTTTAAAATGAGTAGCTTCAGGCAGGGATTTTCACCAGGTAAATTGTTTTAAACCTAATTTCGGGTGAACCTAGTATGTTAGTGTCTGTGGGCAAGGACTTCAGCCTTGAATTCATGACTATCACAGTGTTTACCACTCACTATGGAAGTGAGAACATCACCTGTTATTCTTTTTATCTTCTTTTCAGTCTCTTCAGCCAATTTTTCTGCTTCTTCTTTCAACTGCTTCACCTTTTCTAGTGTTACTTTTGGAGGTCCTTGGGTTTTTAGCTTTTCTTGAAGAATGGTGTACTTCCTTTTAACATCAGCAAATTCCTGTAACAAAATGCCATTGCTTAGTTTAAGAGCATCTCATAATTAATCTGGTGTACAGAAGGAGGTTTTAATACTTTTTTTAACATCATTTTTGAACCAAAGTTTAGATTTTTCATTCTCTTAAATATTAAAAAATATATCCTTAATTTGTAAACATTCAAAATGCTTTGCAAAATGCGGTAGGAGTCAATTAAAACAAACTGCCAGTGGAGTAATCTAAAGGAGAGGAAAGGGCAAGGATATAAAGAAAATATTATTTAAGATATTTGAAGTTTATGCTGGTTTTGCTTCTGTTGATAGGGCTTTTCTGTAAATTTCATTTTGCCATAAGGCTTAATTGAAATTTAATGAATTGTCTGTAGCAACATTGGAGTTTTACATTTTTCATTGTAGTAATATTTACTGGCTAATCTGTTCCCTGGTGATCTAGGTTGCTGTTGAAGCTGCAGTTTAAATTTTGCCTATGGTTCTTGTAACTTGAAAGTATGGCTATGCTCCAAGCTTGTGCTGTGGGTACTTGGTTCTTGCTATTTCAGCAAATTTCTCGCTTCATTTTCAAAAATTGGGCTACTGGAAAGCACCAAGCCAACCAAAAACTCCAAGTAACTCCCACAGCAATTTTCTCTAAAGGAGAACAGCACAGGATGAATTGTCAGGCTGCTTCCATCACTCATGTATTTTAATATCTGGTTTTGTGATTTGTTCTGTTGTGTTTACTGGTGCCCATGGTGACTACAAGTCTTATACACAGTGCAAGAAAAAATGTCATGCAGTAGCCAAAGAAATATGTATGTTTTCTTTCATTCAAGCAAACAGAAGTATATGCCAGAAACCTTAAAATAAAACAGAAATTCTTCTTAACCTGTGGCATTTTACACTGCATGGCATAAGGAAAATGTTAACAATTTTGATGACAGTGGGGCAATGCTTCTGAAGCAAAAATACTATTAAACATGGAGGAGGGTTTTTTTCCCTTAACATGTGAGAGAAGGGCTTACATTATCAATATTCTGGGCTCGCTTGTGAGCTGCTTCTGCCTCTGCTCTGGCCTTTGTAGCTTGATTCTTGTTCATCAGCATTTTTGCTTGCCATGTGGCACTTCCATCTTCCATCTCAGTCTGTTTGGCTGACAGGTCATTTAGTTTATGGTTTGTCTCGTTCACTTGGTTCTCAGCCTAAAACAGAGCAATTGAAGGTTGTGATTTCTTACGCAATGTCCATCCAGCCTGCAGAGCGTGGTAATGAGGGACTGTCAGTGGATTAAGAGACCCTTAAGCAGTATGGAATTGGTGTAGTATCTGTGCCACATTCTGGTTTTATTTATTTAAGTTTATGTTAAGGAAACTTCCGAATGAAGTATCTCTTTCTAATAAATATAGCAAATAAATAAAAATATTTACAGCAAGATACCTGAGAGATTTGTGTTCTGATGCCTTGTATCTCTTCATTTAACCTTGTGATGGTGTTTTTGGAGTGCCCTTGGGACTTCACAACATTTTTTAGCTTATTATTAATTTCATCCACTGGTGGAAGAGCTTTAGCTGCTTTGCTAAAATGGGAAGAAAGAAATGTGTGTAGTATCATGGTGTGGTGAGCAAAGCAAGAACATGTTTCAAATGTGCCCATGCTGACATGCAGGAATGTTTCCTCAAGTCCAACAACAACCATTAAAATTGTAGTTAGTCGGTAAAGCAAAACCTCAGAAAAGGACTTTGTGGGGGAGCACCTGAGCTGCTGTACTCAGGGTGAAGCTGGATGCTGCTGGCTGCCTGGTGGTGCACTGGTAGTAGGGAAGACTCATGGGTGAAGATATTTTTTCTCTTATTGGGTCTTTCTCACTCTTATTCAAACCACCCAGTGAGCCAGATGTAATGCTCCACCAGGTCCAAGGTGGAATTAAGTAGCTGCTTTGGCCTCTCTGACCCAGCAGGCAGAGGAGCCAAGAGCTGTCAGGAGCTGCTTCCTTTCAGCTTGTTGGCTCCTGCAGTCCAAGCAGCAATGGCTCCTTCCTGCTGGAGAGGCCCTGTGGAAAAGGCAAGGTGAAATCTCCATCTGAGCTCTCCTTCCAGTGTTACTGGGATACTGCCAGGTGTATGGAGCAGTCCTGCTGTGCACGGTGCCACCCCAGCTGGAGCTGGCACATCAGTATGAGAATACTCTACTTACTCAGCTTCTTGTGCCTCCACCAGCAGTGTCTGAGCATCCTCCCTTTTCATGTTTCTCTTATTATTCAGTTTGTACTTCTCACAGTGGTTCATAATGCTTTGGAGTTTGCCAAGCATGCCTGTGAGCTCTTGTGGAGTCAGGGGAAGGTTTATTTGCAGAACATAATTTGCCACCTTCTCAATGTCTTCTGGAGGTGCGCTCTCATCTGCAACAGAAATGGAGCCGAGAGTATCCTGAAGCAGCCCTTTCCTCCCAGTAAATGGTCATTATGGCTGCCTACCCTTTGAGTTATGTGGGAGAATAAAGCTGACAGGCACAGCAAGGGGGTAAGAGAATTATCTCCAACATTTTGTAATTTAATATTATGCTTCCAGGTACTGCTGTTAGTGTTGTCAGAACTGGCTGAAATGAGGATTTGAACCCACTTTGAACTGAGTTATTAAAATTCTGATGTAGGACAGAGCCTGTGGAGGGTTTTAAATCAGTGCCCAGCACAGCTAGATGTGTCAGAGCCCATTTCTCCCTTGGCCCACAGATCAAAGAGGTGCTGGCGAGGCCAGGGTGTGAATGGAGATTTCCAAGCTGGCCAGTGGGTGTAATCCCTTCCCTGGAGTTGCCACAATATTTAGGAAGTGGTTCCTTTGCTGGTTAATGAGAAAGGCTAAGCTGCAGAGGGAACCTGGGTCAGACTTGGATAGAATGGGAATTTACAATAGAAAAAACCATATTTTGACAATTCCCATTACAAATGAGCTTGTCCTAGCTCTTTGCTAAGACGCAGAGGCGCACACAGTTAGAGTAGTCAATGCCTTGAGAAGACACATCATCAGTTCTGTTTTCTGCTCACTTCCATTTATAGACAAGACCTTGTGTAATAAAACAGTTGAGACATATTAAATGTTTATGTTAATCTCCAGAGTAAGTCAGCAAGAATTAAGTAGAAGACATTTAGTGTGCAAACAGTAGAGCATTCCTGAGAGCTATTTTCTGTAGAAATATATTAATCCAAAATCCCCATTCACATCAATGTGGAGTACAGCAGATTTAATGTAACTGTATGCTTCTCAGCTGTTCCTGTTCTTACAATTAACAAAACAAAGATTTGAAAAAATGCTTTTATAATTATTAGTAAATGCTGTATGTCTACTAAGAAACATAAAAGAAGAATGAAAGATGGAATTTTCAGTGGCTATCAAGTAAAAATCTGAGTAATTAAATGGACCTAAATCTTCCAATTCAATAAAATAATGTAAATGTTTCCGAACAAAAGAAGTCCTCTGTCCTCTGCCCTTGCTCCCATTTGGAGGTAGAGATATGAATGCCAAAAGACTGCCAACATGCAATCCATAGAAATTTATGAGATCAGTTACATTGAAGAGATTAAAGAAAATCCTGCCACATTTGAACCCTTTGATGTGCATCTGGTAAAAAAAATTAGGATCTGTATCCTACAGCATTTTTCTGCAATCCCAAGAGTGGAAAATTTTTTGGGTATATACGGCTGTTTTGTTATTTTTTTTATGAGAGCTGTGAAGTTCTACCAGAATTGTTTGATTCCTCGAGTTACAGCTTTATGGAGACTACGGAGCGGGATGTGTCCTAATTCCCACGCTCCCTACGGCGAGCCTCTATTTATGGGCCTGGAAGAAGGGGGTGGAATAACAATTTGAGGATGCATTGGACATGCCTGGCCATTATATATTGTATGAAATTATCTTAGTAGTCCTTTACTCAGATAAACCAGGAAACAGAGAGAGCGACTTGCATTCTTCAATTAAACACAGTAATAAAAGATGATAATCAGAATGTAACAGATATATTGTAAAATTAATACAAAGTACTGTCACCTGTGAGAAAGAAGCACTAGAAAAAAGAGATTGAAAGTTTGCACAGCTCAGGAGGTAGACAAGAAATTTCACACATACACAGCTAGATCATCTTCTGGCTCTCTACTCTGCTGTACTATATTGGAATATATTTATGAAAAATGAGTCAAAAAGAATATTGCATATTTACCTAACAAGAAGTCTTTCACTTTTTGGATGAACTCCTTAGTGATCTCTCCATCAGCTTCAATTTGATTCTTAGCTGTCTCCAGTTGCCCATTAAATCGTGAGCCTTTCAGTTTGCTGTCTTCTGCCGTTTTTCTAATGCTTTCAACCTGGAAATATTATTAGAAATAGCAGTCCATTTTCTGGAGGTTATCTGTCATTGCTTTGCAAGTTGGGCTCTGACACAAAGGTAATTTTGATCCAAGCCTCAGATGGAATCACTTGATGTGGCTTTGAAAAGTAGTAGGAGACCCCTTTGGGGAACTCTAGAAGCTGCTATATCTTGGTCTTCATCTGGCCTCAGAAAAAGCCTAAATCAAGAATTTTTTTCTCTCTGCAGCCACTGTTAAACTACTGCTAAACCACAGCCCCCCTTCTGTTTGTAAAAA
This sequence comes from Callaeas wilsoni, assembly GCA_013398955.1. Lineage (NCBI taxonomy): Eukaryota > Metazoa > Chordata > Aves > Passeriformes > Callaeidae > Callaeas > Callaeas wilsoni. Next base: position 10,837 of record VWPU01010317.1, read on the forward strand.
AGAGGACCAACAGTTATTGCAGTACTGTAGCTTGTCAGTGATCAGATTCAGATCTAAGCAGATCTTACCAGATTCAGATCTGATTACAGAAAATGTAATTTCATTTGTCATTTCATATTGGACTTGCTGTTAAAAAAAAGTGAAGAGGACACAAGATTCAGATCTGATTACAGAAAATAGAATTTCATTTATCATTTCATAGTGGACTTGCTGTTAAAAAAACACTTAAAGAGGACACAAGGAAGGTAGAGTTCAAGGCTTGTCTTTAAAAGTTACATTTTGCCACTAAATTAGTATTCTTGATAATTTAAATGAGAACTTTAGGTTAATTATCAAATTCCAACAGTATTTTACTTTGGTAGGGGCTTTGCCTTAAGGAATGGCCCAGGTACATCTGTGGTCTGCAGAGGGAAGAGATTTGGTCTTTCCCCATGTAACGAGAAAAATGCTGATGTTTTTATTTCTGAAATGTCTCAAATAGTTCACTCATATTATCACGGAGGTGCCTGAGGCTTGTGCGCACCAGAGGCGATGTCCCGGCAGCCCGACTGGCGCTCCCCGGCTCGGCAGATGCTTTTGGCTGCCGCCTCTCCGTGTCCCGGTGCCCCAGGGCGGTGCCCCAATGGCTCATTCCCAAGCCCGCTGGCTGGGATGCAGTGTCACGTGCGCTTTAGAAAGAGGAAATGGATGCCCAGGCATCCTGCAGGGACAGGACAAAGCCACAGCAGAATGTAATTTCTGCTGGAAAATGTGCTTTGCCTATAACTGTAACAGGCATCATCTCTGACTGTTAATAAGAACAAACTCTTTACTGGTGCTTTGGGATTTGTCTGTTTTGTTTCCTTGGCATGTGTTGCATTGGCCACACTTTGCTTGAATTATTTCTCACTGCTACTGTGCAGTACAATCGACTAATTGATGCCCTCCTAAATATCACTGGGGGCAGAAAAGCTTCATCTTGAAATTATTTTCAAAAGTTATTTATTGGCAAACATAAGAGTAGTATGAAGTTGTATAAATAGAGCTTAACGCCATGCACAGCAGTAATCCCATTGCAATAAGCATGTCAGGCCACTGACAAATGGTGCCATTTGAATCTTTCCCAGTAAAAATATAGACAGTACTAGCCTGAAACCACCAGCTCCCATAGACACAGGGCACCATGGCTTTTGAAATCTTAGCAGCTGTGAGGAAGAAGATCTCAATAAAGCCAATCTCTTGGTGGGGCTGGCACCTGGTACTGAATCATGATAGGTCTATGATGTTGGGACAGAGTCCATCACTATGTCACCACTCCTTATCCAAAGAGCAGGTGAGTTTTTGTAGATTTGTGACCTCCCAAATCTCATCCTCCATCCATTTCACTGAACAAATGTAGGTTTGATATACAGCACCTGATTCTCAGGTTCCTGTAGCTGAGTAGTCAAGTTATTTAGTAACACAGACGTCTCCTCAGCTTTCCTGAAGGCCTCAGAGGAGAGAGGAAGAGCTCCAGTGCAGTCTGGGCCACCACACTGCCTTAGTCCATGACTGTCCTGGCACAAAGCTCCCCCACAGGCTGCTGTGGCACATGGCTGGTCTCCTGGCACACCACAGATCTGCAATAAGGAAGATGCTTATGTCAGGACTCCTCTGGGGGCCCAAGATACATTCCTGAGGGAAGGAAGATGTTTGACATCAGATGAACATTAAATATAAGATGGGATTTTCCCTAAGACACAGCATCTGATCTCTATAAAGATGGGTATCACTACCAGTTACAGGTCCCTCTCCCTTGATTTGAAGGATGCAATGGCATACCTGTGAGCATCCTTGCAGGAGCCATTTGTTAGGCTCCATGTGTTGCACTAAGACTCTTGTTTCACTCTTCTTTAGCAAAAGGGCTGAAACTGGTCCCTAGCTACATCCAGCCCATGGGTCAGTGGCTTCTGAGGGATCCACATAACCTCTAACAGAACAAGGTGCCCTGTCTAGCCCTTCATATTTGACACAGATATGGAACCTAAACACGTAGGTGAATAATCTCTTCCAGATTTGTCATGAATGGGTCCTATCAGGTATTTGCTTCTGTCCTGCAGAAAAACAGAATCCCCCTTCTTTCCCAGAGGTGATGCAAAGGATATGTGAACACTCCCCATCCACTGCAGGACAAAGTCACTCTGCTTAGTTTAAGTTACTCATGGAGGAGGTTTGCATTACACTTTCTGAAATTACTCTGATGTCTACTTGAGACTAGAGAGTGCTTAAACAGTTCCTTGTGCTAGGAACGATGGCTTCCAGAAGGTTGGAAATAACTGCAGCTGAGAAGTGCAGCTGTTTTCGATGTGATTGCATGGCTGTGGCAAGGAAGTGCCATTTTCTAGACTTAAAAATGCATGTAAGCACCCTTTTTAAAGAAAACCTACTACAACATCAAAAAAAGAGATTTATCTTTAGCTTTCATTCAAAATCCACAGCACCTACCTTTTCATTCAAGTTTTGGATGTCAGGGCTTTTGATCCTTCTGAGCTGTTGCAGCACATTGCTTGCTTGTAAGACCTGATGGTCCAACATAGCAAGTGTGTCGTTCCTGGTGTGCTCTGAGTGTCTTACAATAGCAGTTGTCCCCCTGGTCTTCTGTTCTGCCAGCAGTGATACTTCAGAGTGTTCCCTAAGGTTGCTGACAGCCTCTGTACCAACAGAAATAGGGTTTAGTACCAACGGCATTTGTTTGCATTCAGTTTGTGCATTTACTTGAATTCTGGACAATTGCTGAGTGACAAGTGATTCACTGGTGTTTTATATGGGACAGCAGGGAAGGACAGGAACTGTCATTTCCTCAGCCAAGCTTTTTAATCCTTTACTCATCCAGTTGCCAAACAGAAATAGTTATTGATATTCATAAAACCTGCTAAACTAGATGAAAATGTGGTGGATCCTATGTCATCCATAGTATGCCAAGGTGTTTGAGAAGCCAACAGAATAGACAAAAGTATGAAGGAGATCCCATTATTGACACTAACTGCTACTGATCTGCATTCATCAGTAGCTCATGCATTGCTGCCATTGTTGATTGGATAAAAGCTCCTGACATTTATGATGTTTTGATGTTTAGACAGGAAAAGTGTTTCTGCCAGTTGTCATGAAATGATCAGATCCTTGATTGTGAATCAGGAAAGCATCTGTCCTTTCTGATCAGCATAGGAACCAAGAGTTAAGTGGTCTGCTAGACTGAGACCAAAACTTAGATTACAAATGGGAATATATGAGGGCTTTTTTGCCTCTGGAAAATCCAGTTTCAGGACTGATACATTTTAAAAAAAGCAGTTCCACGATAAGCTCATAGGCCAGGCAAAAAATGCTTTCTAGCAAGAGTCTTGTTTGGTTAGTGAAAGCTTTTCCTTAAGTAGGCTCAAAAGAGTTGGAGAATATTACATTTTTTGCAGATTAATAGCCTGAGAAAAGGCATAATTTAAAGCTGTTACTGCTGCTGTCGAGGTTTCCCAGATCTCCAGAGAGCCCAGATTTGTCCCCACGTTCCTAGGCAGAAATATGTCCAGAGGCATAATCGATGTGTCAGCAGTGAAAAAGCATTAGAGGGCTCTGATTAACATCTCTCTTTGTGCTGGTAACTGACCCAGTTACTAGCTGAAGTCAAAGACAAGATGCTCAAGTCCTGTGTGCTTTGATTCAGGCTCTAAAGCCTTTGGCTGTGCTTTGATTGAAGCTGAACAATGTTTAGTTATCACGTAGAACTAGGCCTATTTATTTATCTTGTAATTCTTGGAAACAATATACAGTTTAAAGTTAGTTCTTAATACAAAATACCTGGCAAGAGACTGCTGTAACTCCTCATCTAAGCCGGAGACTTTTTTCTGTGCAACAATTACATTGCAGGAATTTCACAGTGGTTCAGCTCTCCATTAAGTGGCCTAAATGCATTTTCCATGTTTGGTTTTTGATGGAGCTGTAGAGATTCCAAGTTCCTTTACCTTAAACACAGTGTCTTAGCCCAGGCTTGATTTACAGCCTAGGAAGCTGCTCTCACTGCATTACTGTACCTTAGTGGCTGCAAAGCCAGGGGGCAATGCTGGAAAGCCATAATTTAATGAGATCTCATTGACTGCAAACATTCTTTTAAGGACACTTGTGTCTTGGTTTTTCCAATGGTTTTAATTCATCATTAGATATTAATGTTTCCAGGTCATCTAGCTGAATGTATGCCTGTGAGGAAGACTCCGACTCCGGATCCTCTGCAAAGAGACGCAGGAAGGAGCTCATTGTCCGCGTGTCGAGGGCGCAAGTGCCAGATGTGCCCCAGATGGTGTATGTGGCCATATCCTGCTGTACCCCAGCAAAAAAGAGAGCAAAAAGCAGACAGAGCCATATATAGGATATGCTGCTGGTCCGGAAGGAAGATGGAGTGAGGAGCCAGTCTCTCTCCTGGGTATCAGAAAAGCCGGTTATCTTGAGGGAAAGGTTATTTTTGTGCTATTAGATGCTTGGTAGCAGAACCAATGAATATTTGTGGCCTTGGTAGGAAATTCGTCTTAAATTCAAGGTCTTCCCCTCCCCACACTCCCATGTGCTTTTTATAGGGCTGTTTATCTGTCTCCAGACGCCAAAAGATGAAGTGGGTTTGGAATGTGACCAGAGAGTACCACGGCTGCTTCAGCTCTGCGTCCATTGACCTCCCTGGGATTTATTATTTCTTTGCCTTTCTGCCTTTCTCAGTCTGCACAAGGCTCAGCTGAATTGAGAACAGGAGCCTGGGAGAGCTGTGCTGGCTGCTTGCACAGGGGCCTGAGCCGAGGAGCTGCCCCAGGGGCTGCCAAGTATGACAGGGCACGGGAGCCCTAAATCTTAGTTAATTCCTCTTTTCCTCTCTTCCATTCCCTCCACTTTGCATTTTGTTGACTTTTCCTTCTTTTTTTTTTTCTTCTTTTTTTTTTAATTTTGTCTAGGCCAAGTGGTTTTTTCTTGCCTGAATGAAACATGAAGGACCTGTAAGTGGGAGTGCATTGCTTGTAGCTTGTGTCTTCTGTGGTGAGCACCCTGTCTTCTAGGGGTTCATATCTCGGCAGCTATCTCTTTGGAGAGGATTCTGCTGACCATCTCCTGCCATTGTGGGTGGTCTAGCATCTGTTCAAGATCCCTGCCTGATACATCTCCATTTTTCTCCAATGATGATGTAGGACATCATCATTACAGCTATTTGCAGCTGCTGGAGACTATACTTAGCTCAAGCATAGAGGGTGTAATTCCTTCAAAAATGCCAAGGAGCTCAGTTCTGCTTTCACGTATTTTGATGATGCAGAGCTACTTCTGTACCACATAAAGTCAAGTATTTTCCCATGGGAACACTAAGAAGCTGCGCTATGACACTATGCTTTAATTAAACAAACCATTCCTGTACAAGATTCTTTAAGTATTCCTCAGAGCAAGAGGAGTCAAACATGGCGGGGAAATCCTTTGCTGTTCTATTGCATGGTCTATGAGTCTGTACTGTGAAACTGAGTGACTTTTATATCCTGATGTAAGCATCTGGATTTATGAGACTTCTGACCGATGTGACCCTGGCACATTGCGTCTGAAACTTGGGATTCTAGAAATCACAGCATTTTAAGATAAAAGAGAATGTGGAAAGTTGGTATAAAATGTTGTTAGTGTCAATATTTTTGTGCTACCATAGGAAGCTAAAATCTAGAGATCTTTCAAGTGTTGTACAGTTTAACAATGAGAAAGCATTCCAAAATTTCAGGGAAAATGTCCACCCATTTCAATTCATTGCTGGCTTACCTTTGAAGTTCAAGTACTGAAAACTTTGATGCAGATGTATTTTCTGTTGTAGAAGTTCAAACACTAGGTTGGCTTCTTCTCCAATATCTTCTATATTCTTGTGAAGGTCGGGAAACTCAAAGGGCGAACTGTGAAGGGGATCCATCTGTGCAACTTTTTGTCTGAAGAGGAATAGACAGTTATGCAGAAGTCAGACCAGATTATTCTTAAACTAAAGCTGAGTTACACAATATTTTAGAGGGCAAGAGATAAATTTATAAATAAGCAGAAGCATTTAATTGTAATGGCTTATTTAGAAAACCCTTAGTATGAACTGGAAAATTCCAGCATTTAAGTATATGTCTGTATGGGTTAGGCATATATTAAGTATTATTTTGTTCACAGATCTATTGAAAACAGTGACTTAGTAGTCAAGCATCTGTGTGCTGATCAGAAGTGGGACTTGATATGTAGGGATGGCTGGTGGAGTCTGGGGGAAGACAGTTTCTCACTAAGAGATCTTTTCAGGAGCAACCTAGCCCTTACTGAAGGTAGCCCTGAAAATCCCTGATGCCTGAAAGGGCCTCCAGTGAAAGGACAGGATGTCTCAAAATTCGTTCAATTTCAGAAATGGCATCTTCAAAGGCTTTGAAGCGCATGTCACAGCTGGGTATTCGTCCTCCTTTATCTTCCAGCTTTGCTGCAAACCTCATTAACCCCTGCACAGTCTGAGCAAGGGCAGCAATTTCTGTGTCCCACTGATCAAAACAAAGATGACACTGACGGCAGGAGGGAAAGTCCTTCTCAAAGCCGCGGCCGCACTGGTCGCAGAGCCGGCCGGTGACACCAGCACGGCAGTTACACGCCCCGGTGGCTTTGTCACATGTGGGCTGGCGGGTCCCCTCCAGGTTACACTCACATGCTGCAAGAAAGGAACAGCAGTTTACATCCAGTTGTTCCTTTTCTGTGGGATTAATGCATGAAAAAGGCACATGTCAAGATAATAAAAGCAAACCAGTGTTTGAGTTAGAGCAAGGTGGGCTGCACAGTCGTGCCTCTTCTCCATCTCTGACTTCCATCTTAACCATTGAAACAACAATATAGATAAATAATGTAAACACTTGTCCGTCTCATACACACAGACATGTGAAAGGCTTCTTTCTCTACATGTATGCCCTGTCTCCCCTGTGAATATAAAAGGTAAGCATTTATGTCAAGGCAGTTTCTAATCCAGCTGTCCCACTTAATAATACTTACAAACACAATGCATCTGGGGATTGCCAAAGTAGTTTTCCTCACATTCATTACAGCATCTTCCGCTGTAACCTGGCTTACATGGACACTGGCCTGTAAGCTGTAAAGACAGTTAGGATTGAAAACTTCCAGCAGAGCCATAGGGCTGGATATACATTATTTCAGCTGTTCAAGGACTGCAGCAACACTGCTTGCCCACAGTCTTGAACACCATGGTTTACATAGTATTGGCCGAACTTTCCTATCTTCCTCCTGAAGGTTCTGAAAACAAAATGCACACTGAGAAGTGGCTTTACTTTACTAATGTCAGAGATTTTGTACGATCCAGTCTATTGATGCTGTTTGAGAACTCATCCTCTGACTATGATCTGAGAGGATTCTTTTCCTTTGCAAAACAGACTAATTTTTTATTTTTGCTGGATCAAAGTACTCATCTTAACATTTCAACTTTAAACTACACGATGTATCAATTGTAACTGAAAACCTCGAGGGTATATTATGCACATTGCCCTAGAAAAATTATTTTCTAATTCAGCTATTAAATTAAACTCCAGGGAATTACAGCTTTGATAACTGCTAGTAGTTCTTTGAGGTCAAGAACTAAATTTGCTATAAAAGATAATAAATCTACTAAATAAACTGAAACAAACAGGGAGCATATTGAAAGAAAAATGTGCAAACATATCAGCAAGACTTTAGGATAAGCTCCTGGTGCTCTGAAGTCAATGGCAAAATTGCTGTTGACTCCGTGGGACCACAATTTCACCTCTCTATTCTGAAACACTGTTTAATTCTTTCTATATTCAAGCCCTAAAATGTGCACAGGAATTAAAGATGAGAAAAGGTACTCTAGCAATCCAATAGATGAGGCATGATTAATGTAATGGCCACAGCTGCTACTTTATGAAAATAAACACTTAAAAAGTACTCATAAGGCTCTTGGGTCCAAGCTTGGATTTTCTTCTTCCCTATATGCATATTTATGAGGCATTTTTTTCCTGTGACATCTTTCTGTAAAGTATTTCTAAGATCCACTTGACAAAGAAACAACATGCAAAGAGAAATTGCTGTCCAGAACAACACTTTTGATTTAATGACTCACAGTGTGATTGCACCAACGACAAAATTTCAAAGAATTTTTTGTTTTCAGGGAGTATGACCTAAAAACCAATCCTCATTTATAAGAGAGTCCCCACTTTGCCATGTCAAAACACCAGCACCCTGGTGCCTGGAAAGCAGAGTAATTTTCTTGCCTGGTTGCACTGGTTGCTTTGGGAGTTTTTTGGATCACAGTCGCAGGTCTGACATCCTTTTCCACTAGCCAGGTCCCAGTAGCCAGGGGCACACTGGTCACATGTGGCACCCAGCACATTGGGCAGGCAAGGACAAGCTCCTGTGGCTGGGTCACACAGGCAGGCTGAGTCCCCCCCTGGGCACATGGCAGGGTGAACACCTGCCAGATTGCACATGCAGCCTGGAAAAAGAAGGACAATTATTACAGCAGACAGTAATACAGACAGCTGATGGACAATCAGAGCTGGATATAAAGCCCATGCTGTAGGTTTACTTCTAGTGACCTTGAACATGTTTAATCTCATACACATTACCTGTCTTTCTATAATAACTTATATACGGCTTAGAGAAAACTTACTGTAAATGTTCAACACTTTTCATACAGGCACAAAAAATGAAGGCTCAGTGAATTTCGAATCTTATTAGAATGCAATGTTAAATATGTTGGGTAAGGATAAGTTGATTCACAGTAGGCATTATCCAGCGTGGGAATCCTCAGTAAGCCAAGTAAGATAAGAAGCCTGCCTTGTGAGGAGCCAAAAGTTCTTGCTTAATGATTTCTAATAGGCATCATCCAAGAATGAACAAGGGATGGGCTTGGACTGTATTTTAGAGATTCCCAGAAAAACTGTTTCTTGACTATAGTTATAATTATCTTGGCCATAAATATTAAGTCCTCAATCAGGCACATCTGTGAAAATGATTATTGAGAAAAATTTGGAAGAAGCTTGTGCCTTGCATTTCCCTACACTCCTACTTTTCTGTTCAAAGTGCTGAATTACTGACATGTCCTCATGGAATCTATTAAATTGCCTGAATGCTCTCACTCTAGCCACTTAATGAAAACAACTGTAAGGCAGGAAGTTCAGCAAGGGATCATCTGGTTAACCGAGCTCTAACTGAGCTTAGTTGGCATCAGCCAGCAACTTGGATAAACAATTATCTTTGATTCCTTTACTTTTGATTCCTTCACTTTTGATTCCTTCCTGAATAAGCTGAATGCACATTTATTTTTCTAACAGAGAGTACTGGTTTCATTTCACAAATGACTATTTCCTAGGAGTGATATTCCATATGAGATTTAGTGAGACTTCGATGACAAAGAATTTAATAGATGCCATGTTAAGTTATTTGTATCACTGATATATTTATATTTGGTAAATAGAGAAATATATTTGTGATTCTTATATTTTGCTCTATTCATCTGCTTTAGTTTTGTTCTGCCTCCAAGGTCTAGCCTTTCCCTATAGCCTGTTTTTATAAAAAATTTCTTGGTAGTGAAACACAGTTGCAATGTTGTTACTTACTTACTTTGACAGTTTTGATTGAGGGCTGAGCCAAAATAACCCGGTTTGCAGAACTGGCAGTTTGCTCCATGGGTGTTGTGTAAACACTTGGTGCATTCCCCGGTGACCCTGTTACAGGACTCTGGGTCTGTCAAATCAATGTTGTTATTGCAGGGACATGGTGCACAGTCAAGCCCAGGGCTGCTTGCATTTTTGTAGAACCCACTAGGACACTCGTCACACTGATTGCCTGCCAGAGGAAGGTAAAAATATTGCTGGCTGATGGGAATTCAAGTGAAACATGTAATTTCCAGCAATACTGTTAAAAGATTCTGACTGTCTGTTCAAGTGCACATTTCCAGTGGAAAATATCCACCTGTTTGGGACCATTGCCCTTTAATCCTCTCATCAGTTTAAATTGCATCTTCCCCTCTGAAACCTGATGGAAATGCACCCTCCTTATCCCAAGCTGTTTACCAAGGAAGTCCTTTCAGTAGGAGCAAATAGGTGCCCCCTCACACGATACCTCCAAACATCTTCTTCCATCGAAGTCCATTCAGTGGCAGTAGTCAGGGTTAGCCATGTTTGCAGGATTTTCCTTGGCTATTCACTCCAACAGCAGCATTGGAGGGTGGGGGGTGCCCAGGAGTTCAGATGAGCTCTGTGATGCTCTGTCCTTGCTTGCTGGCATTATAACTATTTCTGCATTTCATCTCAATGCCTTCCCTGATTTGGGTGCTACCTCTGCATCTCAGAAACCATTCTGGGCAGGATGGTGTTTCTGAAACCACAGCCACCAGTTCATCCTCAGCCAAGGACTCTGTTCCCTCACCGTGCTCCTGAGGACCCAGAGATTTCTCAATCTCTGAGAAAGTGAGACCACTGCTACAAAGGTGACCAAGAGTCTTGCTGGAAAGGAGCAGGAGCAATAAAGTCCAAAACTGAGGAGTGAAGTGATTTGTGAGGACAGAAGTCCCCTGGGTGAGCAAAATGAATCATTTTGGCCCTATTGCAATTACTCACGCAAAACTACTCTTGACTTATAAAGGAACCTTGCCTAAGTAAAGATGACAGCATTGGTTTAATTTTCTGCAGTGCTTCCCATTAGGCTTTGCTTCCATCACAGGAGATCTTTCTAATGCCCAGGGGACGGGAAATATCTTCAGCTTTCCCTTCAGGAATTCAAGCTAAGTCAACAAGATCTTAGGAAATGAGGAATCAGTTTGCTGCAAAAATATCTGCATTTGAGACAGCTGAGCATGGAACCCCCATTTCTAAAGTGACCATTTGAACCATGAAGCAGTCACTTTAAAGCATAATGTCAAAGAGTTTCCTCTATATGAAGAAAGACTTTCTCTGATTAGGAAATCTTATCAGCTGTTTTTGATGCTCTAATCTTTCCCATTTGGGCTTGCAATGCTTCTTTTTCGGAGGTAACAAGCAACTTCAGTTCTCCCCCCGTCTCCCCACCAGATTAATGTAGTGCCCCTGGAAAGGAGGAGATTTCCAGAGGGTGACATCAGAATAATTAATGACTTCACTGTATCCACATAGGCAAATCCCTTTTTAAAACACTAACTGCACAATTCCCATTCTTCCTAGTCAGAACTTACCCACATAATTTCAGTAAACGTGAATGCTAACTCTTCTTAGCTGTTTTATTAGCAGTACCTCATTGTCATTTCTGAACACAGGACAGGTGGAGGATGATCATTTTTATTCTCTTACATTAATTTTAGTAGTATCAAAACCAGTCCTTATTTTGCTTCATACCTGAATATCCCTTGAGACAATTACAGACTAGCTGTGCAGACTGGGAGTCCTGGTAGCAGGAACGTGCAAAATACCTATTGCTGGTAGGTGCCCCTGGGCACATGCATGGGCGGCAGGGATCTCCCTCCAGAGGGTTTCCATAATAGCCATCCATGCACCTGCCAAAGCAGTCAACACAAAGCAGGACAAATTGTTAAGTGCTTCATGCTGGTGAACTAGTTTATATATATATATATATATGTAAAAATTATTATTCCAGGTCATTGTAATGCTATTTACATCAATTGGTAGAGCTATATCAAGCTTCAGAGGTGTTCTAAAATGGAAGATCAGAACTGCATTCTCAAAATCTGAAGCAAAAAGGAAAAGACATATGTTTTCCTTTCAAGAAATGTTTGTGAAGACTTTCACCTACTCCGGAACAATTTTAATCTAAATGATTATGATATGGTATATCCTACATGCTCTCCATAGGCAGCTAAAACTTGCCATATAAAAATTATGTATATTTACCTATCAGGACATATATTCATCTATTTCCATACAGACACGCAGACAGAGTGTCTGGCATGACATTAAAAAGTGCTGGCACAGGCAAAGAAAGCAATGATTCCTTAAGAGCACTCAGAGAATACTGCATATTTTAGATGAAGCATACATATTGTCTGTCTGACATGTTCTACAAACATGTAGGGGTAATGGCTCTTTTGAGGTGCTGGTGGCTGTACTGTTACCCGAACTGGTGGGGGCTTTCAGGGCTCCCTGGGGGCTCAGCCACCCTGCCCACCATCACTGCCTCCACATCCCAACCCCCTGTGGTCCTGCAGCTGCAGCAACAGGAACACAGTGGCTTCTGAAACATCCTCAGTCTTTGATCTGCTTTACTATGGCAAATGGGAACACAGTTCTCCATATGTATACAGACGAGGCTAAAAGACTTGGCTATCTGATTATCCTCCCCCTGGGGTCTGGAGATCCTGCAGAGCCACAGGACAACAAGTGTTTCAGTCTCCCATTTTTGATTTGTTTGCCATCTACAAGTACAACAGCCAAAGACTATATTGTCTAAAAGCACTGCAGGGCTCAACAGGTTTCATGGGGAAATCCTCTTAAAAATGAATGACAAGGTACAATCCAGCCAAACTAAACTAAACAAACTTAATTTTGATGTCCATGTTGAACTGTGATACTGCTGCCAGTGTATAGAATAAAAAAGAGGAGCAGTGTTCTGAATGGAGCTGGAACATGGGGGGAAAGTCATTTGCTGGTGATATGGAACTAATATGACCAGCAAACAGAGCACGTTTACTTAAGCTCCTTAGAGGTAATTGCAGGTATTAAAATGAGTAGTCAGCACAAGGTTAGCCTCTTGGCTAGCCTCGTGCTGAATTTGAAATTTGAAAGCTGGCAATTGGAAACCTGGCAGGAGTCAGTTTACCCCACATGCAGTACTTCGTGCGTGTCTCCAAGCACATGGTGCCATGGCATCCATGTCTCAAATGCCTTCTTGCAGGAAGCCCGCTGCAATGCTGGGTGCATGCTCTGCCTGCAATCCACCCACAGGCATTGCATGCACATTCCCACATGCATTTACCAAAGAAATAGGTACCTGACATTCAGCAGCCAGGCCCAGTTTCATCCTGGTTTAGGTACGTATTTCCTGTTTAGGTTATTGATGCACTTGTAGGCCTCCAGCTACACAGGCATTTTGGAGAGCACCAGTGTCTGGTGGAGCTTGGCAGCACTGCCCATCAACTGACCTTTCACAGTGGCTTCCAGCGGTAAACCCCCGGCAGTTGAGGCACACTCCGCTCAGAGGGTCGCACAGCTCTGCATGGCCATTACAAAGGCAAGGACGGCAGTGGGGAAATCCAAAGTAGCCAGCCAGGCAGCGGCTGCAGCGCTGGCCATCCACCCCCCGGCGGCAGGAGCACTGCCCCGTCACCTGGTCACACAGCGTGCTCAGCGAGCCTTGCGGGTGGCACTCACACGCTGGAAAACACCGAAAGCAAAGCTGTGTCCTTAAAGTATTCCTGCCAACCCATCTCACCGCTGACACTGCTCAAAGGCAGCAGGGATGGAAAATTCGTTATTTGTGGAAACTTTTTTTTATTGCTTCACGCATAATCCAGGATTCAAAGCCCTAAAAATCGGGGTATGCGTGAAGAGCCAGCTAGTGGTACTGGTAGTGGTGCTGGCTGCCAAGCACTCACCGTAGCAGCCGTGGAAGCCGAAGCCGTAGCTGCCAGCAGAGCAGGTGTCACAGCAGCGTCCCACGACATTGGCTTTGCACTGACACTGGCCCCCCAGTTTACTGCAGTTGGCATTCAGTGACCCCTGGGGATTGCACTTACATGCTGGCAAGGGGAAAGAAAATCGAAACAGGTTTGGTTGTCAAGGAGTGTTACTGCTCTCATCAGCTTGCAAGTTTCACACTTTCAGATAGGTAGGAAAGAGCTTGAATATTCTTATCAGGGGTTCACTAACCTGATAATGGCCATGGTTTAGATCATTTGATGGTGTAGCGTCAACGATGATGGTATATCAGGCACACGTCTTGGTGTTGCAGTTGCCACATTCAAGGCACTGCCTTCAGCATGCATTTAGGGTAGGATAGAAAGGGAGTAGCAAAGTGTAGATCCAAGTGGAGATATCCTGAAGTCTAGAAAGTTTTGCTATAAAACTGCATCTAGCTGGAGCACTGGACATAACCTGCAAGCTGTATTTAGTCTGCATCTGTGTACTGTTTGTTTCTTTCTGGACAGCTTGGACTAACTTGTTAAGTGAAGATGCTCTACTAACCCACAGAGGATGTTTGCCCAGGATGCTCTGGGAAGCACTAGAAAACCAAAGTGCCACATTTCATTGGGAGAATCTTGTCACTTTAGGAATGAGGCCAATGAGGAGTTAGCACTGCCCAAGCCTAAATGAGGGGTTCACTGGTTGCACAGCTGTGACCTCATCACCTGATATTAGAGTGAGGCATCAATCCTTCTAAAAATCACCCAATCCAAGCAGATGCTATCACTTTGGAGGCATTTCTGCTAGGCTTCCTGAAAGGAGATGGCCAGCAAAGTTGTCCAGAAAGGCCCCTCCTGTTACTGAAAGCGCAGAGAAGTTCCATTTCTCTGGGCCAAGTACCTGGGAAATTCCCTGAGCTACTGAGCCCAGCTAATCTTTCCATGGTGAGTCCAGAAGGCTGCCTAGGAATTTCAAAGCCCACCTGCCTCTGCCTTCTTGCTGGAACATCATCAAGGTTTTCTTGGTGAATCTCTTCCAGTACATCAACTTATGTGCCATCATGTCTGGAATCTTACCAAGGCATTCAGCTGGCCTACAGCATCCAGGGAGAGGGCTTAGAAACTTCTCTGTCATTTTACAGCAGCCAGAAAAGTAGGAAAGTTACTGCCTTGGCCATATGGTAAAGGCATCCGTTTCAAACACTTTTCAGGAAACACAAAATCACTGCCATGGTCCCTGTCACGCTGCTCCATGAAGCCCATGAGTAGTGATGAACTCCGAGATTCATGCCACCAAGAGGGGTTTGCAGCACACACAGGGTTCAGCAGGATATACCCTGTGCATCCATGGATACCACGTGCTGACCAGCTTCACTTCTGCATCACTGCGGGCTGAGAGCTCTACAGTTAACATATCCTACAAACTCAAGGGAAAACCAGCAAGTGCCCAAAAGAGCTGCCTGTGCAGGCTGGTCCTTACCGATGGCACCATTGTGAATTCGGGCAGACAAGCTCACTATCAGTCGCGCACATGCTTCGGGCAGGACGTGAGGCCCAACTTCGGAAGCAATTTCAATACAGTGATACTTCTGGTACTCATCTAAATCCTTTTCACTGCATAAGTTCTCCACTGAGCCGATTCTGGGAATAAGTCCAAGCTTTGTCATTAAGAGAGAAAAGAAAATATTTTTACTTAGATATATTGAAAACCAGAATTTCCCACATTCTCATAATGTGTTTTCCATTGCAATAACAGAGGCCTGGAGCACAGGGTTTCCAAATCTGCAGTTGTGCCACTCTCTCATCTAAATTCACATTTATTCTGAAAGTCTAGACATTCCCTGAGTTCTTCAAATAGGAGAGACTGTGTTTAAAAAAATAAAATTATAATAAGACCTCTGATATATGCTCAGAACTGGTCTTGCTGTGCTGTGTTAGTGACTCCAAAAGCAGTATCTGGCCAAAATTTTTACTTATATTACTGTGATAGAGAAAAATCAGCTGAAGGTTCTATGTCCAAATATAGCCAGCCCTTGCCAGGTTTATTTCTACAGGAATAATTAGAGAAATAGACCTAAAATTATTTTTCTCAGTAGAAGGACCCAAAACTAATACCTAGTTCCTGACTTGATGGAAAGTTGGGAAATATCTGGACTTGATTCCCAGGAAGTACACGACTAATTTTACTTTTCCAATATCATCTTTAAAAATATCCATGATCCTGACAAATTAGAGGTATTTTAAAAAACCTGAGTGACGAGGAGCTGCACAAATTTATATCCATAGCCGCAGCATCTTGTCGGCATATATGGACTATGTAAATAATCAATGAGCAACAGATAGAGATATATACTCTGACTATCAATATATGCAACAAGTATGACTTCTTGTATTGCTCCATGAAAATTAAACCAGATACAGTTCTGCCTTTCCATACAAAAATATGCAAACAGTGCCAATGGAGATAAGCAGAAGCTGAATTTCTATTAAAACACACTATAAATCATTTTTAAATACTTCTAATAAGTCCGTAAAAAAAAAAATCACTGTGTATAAATACAACCTCAAGGAACTTGTGACAAAACTACTCACTGAGTCAATCAAGATGAATGATTTTGCCTTTTTGTCAGAGGTGGAGAGCTGAGAAAAATACACATCCACAAAATACTCTGTTCCTGGCTCCAGGCAGACTGGAATTTGCAGAATTGCAATCCTGTTTAGCAGAAATGAAGCACAGTTATAGCCAGGAGTCAGGACAAGGCAAGTGTACTGGATGTTGTGAACTCTCCCTTCCCTGTGTGCCTGCAAACTAATGCCTGCAGCCTGGAGCAAGCCCTGCTGCTGTGAGGAGCACACCCAGCCTCATGCTTGCAGGCTTTGGGAAAGCTGCAGGACTTCTGCTGGATGATTCACCAAGAGCAATTTAAACCTGGGGAAATTAAACTGAAAATGGCAGGCTACTTCAAGCAAGGGGGTTTGCAACTCACTGTTCATATTCATCCTTTCCTGTCTCTACCTGATCAAGACATTGGTCACATACTCTTAGCATCTCCCTATTCTTTACACAGGTCCAAGCTGAAAAGCTGGTTTTGAAAATAAGCGAGGACAGTGACTTTAGGTCAATATTTCCTTTCTATACTGAAGTAGCTGCAGTTGGATCTTCACCAGGGCAACAACCAACCCCAGCTGGATCTCAGGCTGCTCTCCTGGGTTTGGCAAACCTTTGTCAGACTAAGGACTGGGGCATCAGACTCTTCCTTAGAGCCTATGTACTATTGTGGTGTGCCAGCAACAGAAAAGGCCACACATGTGTTTCTGATATTCCCACTCTCCCACATGTGTTGCTCTGCAGTGCTTCAGTAAACAATTTGTACACAGAAGATCTACAGGCAAAAAGACAGGAACAGTCAGACCTCTTTGTAGATGGGAGAGGCAACTCATGTGGCTCCTGTGAAAGGACCTTGTTTTTGCAGCGTTGACCTGACAAGATACCAGCAGGCTGGATGGCGACACTTGCAAGCCAGTCTTCCAAGAACTATAAACAAAAGACGAAAAGTTATGGTAATATTTTGTATCTGAAAAACCTGCTTTCTCTTTGCAAGGGTTAATGAAAGCCATCTGAATGATTGCACACTGCAGTGACAAAACAGATTTTCTTTTTATTCTTTACAGCACTGAAAAACAATGTTATTTGTGAAAAATTCATCATGTTTGCAATGGCTAATGAAAAGCAGAGACGGAAATGGGACCTCAGCTGGTTCAAATGGAAACAGCTCTGTTAGAGTCATTGGAGTTATTTCTTTTCTTAGCACAGTGCTATTCTGGAGATATCCTTCATTAGCTGCCTTCTCATACATCTAATAAGAAATAATAAACATAAAAGACTTTGTAAAAAATGTTTTAAAAACCAACTCTTCAATCCTTAGACAGAAAAAGCTACCTCAAACCAGCCCACTGAAGAACTGTTCCCAAGTTTTAAGACACTGGGAGATTGTTTTGCCTCAGAGTGACAGTCAGAGAACAGAATACAATAGACAGCAGGAAAATCTTGAGTTGTGGGACTGTCCCAGAGAACTGCAAAAGAGTAAGGCACATACAAAAGCTGGTACCAATAAAACACTTGCCTGTGTTTTTGAAGACATGGGTGAGGACCTGAGTTTAATCAGATTTGGATTAACAGATTTCCCTAGACATGTCTTCATCATTGAGAAATCTTCTCCAGGCAAAAATTAGTAATTTTTCTATTTTCCTACAACTTTCACACATCTCAGAGTCCAGCTGGAACAACTGGGAAGCAGGATGCCTGCAAAAGGCCTGGGTAAATATCTACGGAGATCACGCCTGCCTGTGCACATTTTACTGCCCAAAAAATCCCAGCTAGGAATACAGGGTGCTTATCTAAAAGGAACTGCATTTTCCGTGTGTTTGATTTGTGAGAAGTATAGTTCAAGTAAAGGTGACAAAAGAGAAACATTCAGAGGGTGAAATCTTGGCTGATGCTTAGAAAACACTTGTAGTGCTGATTTTTCATATTTGAATGGAAAGGGTTAAGGGCGTCAGTGGAGGACATATTACTTGTTTGGCAAGGCAACTTGTTACTGGGTGAGAAGGCAAGCAATTTTAATTTTAAATATAAAGAATAGGATAAGTTGCTCATCTTTTTATTGACAAAATAGACCCTGCACCTATCACAACATCACACGACACACAGGACATGACAGGTACCTCAGGCTCATAACGAATTGTGATATCAAAGTCCATAGCAAAAGGAACGTTGTTGACGGCAAATCTCAGCCCAGCTCCACTGGGAACGCGGGCGAAGCCATGTCCTGTCCATGTGACAGCCCGACCAGCGCTGGGCTGCCGGAACACCACCGCTGAGCCCGAGTCCTGTCCAAACCGCATCGCACCCTGCAAAGACACGTTGACATTTTCAACAACGCACAGAGTCAAATTACAAATAAACTCGGGGAAAAAAAAGGAAATATTTTTCCCACGTTGGTAACTTATTTTAGCCATCAGTCTCATTATCTGAGCAAGCTTGAGATTGACAATCTAAGAACTCTCCCAAAGGTAGGATGTTTAGGGTCACATGTAAAGAAAAGCTTCCTGTAACTTTGCAGCAACAGCAATAAGAGGGACTAGAATAATCCACTCACCTCTGAATATCTGGCATCTCCAAACATTCACATTGCAAGCCTTAAACAGAGTAAGCCTGATTTCGTCCATGGCTTTCATTATAAGCTGGATACATAAATATCAATACTTACAATGGCTGCATCTAAGTGCAGGAGGTACCATGCTAATGTCTTGGTAAACTTGTTGGAAATGTCTTGCAACCAAAAGAAATAAATTTACCTTTCATAAGGACTTTTCAAAAAATTCATGGAACCTGAGTCTACAATAGCACTGGACATAGCAGAGGAAACTTGTCAGTGTGAATAATAAAATGTCCAACCCAACTGTGTACTAAAAAAATGTATTTAATTTGTGTCAGGATTGTAATGTCTAAGACTGCAAATCCCATGTGCTCAGGCATTTCCTTGCCCTTTGTCACAAAAAAAAATTTATTATTTGGTGTAAACTTAAGTAACTACTTAAGTACTAGTTTACCTGTTCCAGTCCAGATTTTCTTACAGTTCGTTTCGTGTTCCTGTTTAACACAATCTTTCCATTTTCAATCATGAACTCATAGCCTTTCTTCTGGAAGTAGATGTCACACCTTGGAAGAGTGCTTGGCTGAACCTATGAAGTAATAAAAGACAAGCAGCACTGTCTCAACAACGTTGAAGGGTGGTAAGCAAATAAATGAAAATCCACATGCTTAAAACAAGCTCTGTTCTCTGCTGGGCAAAACTCTAAACTATGGCCCAGCAGCTGCTGGAAACCTTTTTCCTTCACTCCCTTAAAATTAACTTGCGCTTTTCCCTCATAAACTATGTCCCAGGCATCTGTTTCCCATTTAATTATTGGACTGTAGCATGATTACTGGTTGTGATTATAGCTAAATATTTGTGGATGCAACCTGCAAATAAACATTTTTTTTTATTATTCCTTATCTATAGTTTCTGTACAGCATGTCAGAGAAAAAAATGTTAGTAAAAGCATAGACAGAGGAAGGGATGGATTCCAGGCGTGTAGTCAGCATGGGGAACAACTACCCCCATGATGAAGGGGGAAAAAAAATAATTAATTTTTCTAAAAGCATTACAGACAGATGCCAAATTCTTGAGGAAATTAGGCCACAATCAATGCCTTTATATAAGGCAGCAGGAATTAGTCCAATGGAGCAGAGAGTAATTTGATTCTTCCCTTGCTGGAGATTCCCAGAAATAAAACATTTCATGAGAGCTACTGGCAACTCAAACACTTTCCTCTAATTTAAATAATTAAATTATTTTCTCTAATTCATGCTAGACCAGCCGGCACTTGAGAAGCAGCAAGGGCAGCTTTGCAGGTCATACCACGCTGTAGTGACTGTCCCTTTTTAACAGCCGCAGTTATGGGATGGTCATGTCCATGAAAAACAAAGACAAACTGAAGATGGGAAAGGACTTGCTTTGCATTTTCCTGCTAAAGAGCAGCTCCAGCTGCTCCTCGAGGAAGGGCTCTCCTCCTCAGCCTCAGCTTCCGTGTCACCACTGCAGTGATCCTCTCTCAGTACAACACCTAAAAAGCCAAATACCTACCAAGGGTGCAGAGCCAGAAAGGGGCTTTGCATGCTCAGCTTCATAAATATAATAATCCAGGGGTAGAAAGAAGTATCCTGGAGCTGGCTCGTTGCACTGGCGGCTCACGATGTTGGGCAGACACTTGCACTGACCGTCCTTCGGCGAGCATCTACGGGAGAAGTTGGTAAAGGGAGGACATCAGTGGGGCACAGCTGGGTCCTCACAGCATGAGGACAGCTCAGATCCACCCTTGTTCCACCTTTGCTTAATTTCTCCCACAGCCGGATTGCCTCCATTGCTAAACTTCTTCCTATCACCCACTTCCTCTGTTTCTGATGCTGGATTTATTCAATGCTACTTTTCCATGACTTCAGCACCCATGACCTGCTTTGTCTTTGTCTGTTCCATACCTGAAGCACTGATCCTTTTGTTTCTTGAGCATCTGTTACTGTCTATTCCTGTATCATTTCTTTTATCTTTTTCTATAAGAATCACTATATCACGATTCTTAATAATCTGTCACCCACAATTATGGAGGCAGGACATAAGATCAGAAGGACCTTTGATGTGATATGGAATGTTTTCATATACTTACACTCATATTTAACACAACAGGTGATTTACCTGCTCACAAGGAGCTGCTCTACAGCACTGGACTGTGTGCTCCTCTGTCTGAAGTCTAACAGCAGTAGTGAAGACCCCTGCCCAACAGATTTCTGGAGGAACCCAACTGAAGCCAACCTTGCTTCTAAAATTATATATTTTAAATAGGAGCCAGAAAAAAAAATTCTAGCATTTAAGGTAGATGTAGGAAGCTAAGTTAAAAATGTCACCTCTAACTGACTTCTAATTTCTAATAATATTAGGGCCTCAAAGCATATGTTTTACATTTCATATTAAACACATCTTGGCTCAACCTAATTCAAAGTTGGCTTCAAAGGAAATAGGTAAATCCCCTTATCACATAAAAATTTCCAAGATCTCCACCCGAATTTACACTGTTTGTATATGATGAAATTCCATCTACATTCTATTTTCCTATCTGTACTGTGACTATATTAGCCTTACCAGAAAATCTAGCCTGAGTTTATAAAAATTAAAACCAAGAAAGAACTTCAAGAACTTTAACTTACAAGTTATTCTGGGATCCACCAATATCACAGTCACATGGAGAACAGCCATACAAGCTGTTGCCAAGACCCCAGTATCCTGCCTGGTATAAAAAGAAAGGTTCTTTTATGGCAAATATTTAAGTATGCAAAGCAAAACAAAACTCGTTCTGCTGGATGAACAATGCTCTGGAGCACTACTGTGCTTGGCCATGGGAGATTGCTTCTTTTACCAGATAGCAGGCATGCTCAGCCACTGCAAGAGCCAGATATTTACCCACTTGTACAAGCAAATTGCTCTGTAAACAGCAAAGATGGATCAAAGACATAATTTTGCATTTCCTTTCCTTTCTGGGAGTGCTCCTCCCACTGCAATTTTATTGCACAAATGTTTGGGAGCAGTGAGAGAAGCAGATGCATCAATGCAAAATGGGAGCATACAGCTATAAAATTATTTTGAATTTTGACTAATTGTTTACTTTTCTGGCAATGAAAAGGTGTGAGTTGGGTGAGGAGACTTCCAAAACCACATGCAGGAGCGAAACCAAAAACTGAGTACGTACAAGGCATTTTTCACACCGTTGCCCTGTGGTGAACCTCTGGCAGAGGCACTCTCCCGTGGCAGGATCACAGATGGAGAAGGGCAAGCTGCCCAAGGGATGGCAGTTGCAGGCTGCAGGGATAGAAAAGTGCAGTTACCTCTGCAGGCCCCAGTGACAGCAGCAGGACTGGCATTTACATTAGATGTGGCATCACCATGACAGGCAGTCTCTATCTTCCACACAGACACTCTGCAGATGAACATGCCCTGGCATCCTCCAGCCCTCAGACTGCCCTTGGAAAATGGACAATTTCCTCGGTGAGTCCCTCTCTGAGGGGGAGCAGAGGCACTGGCAGAAGACCTCTACAGTGGTTTGCCAAGTGCTGTGTGCTGATCTGCACTGCAGTCCTTGTGTGTGGCTGAGCACCTGGTATGGGCATAACGTGCTCACAAACCCACAGTGCACCTGGGCAGGGGTGGGATGTGCTTTTCAGCAAGCCCTTGTCAGAGGAATGGTTGGCTGGAAGTTCCCTTGGCAAGGGAGCAGCTCCTGTCATCTCAATATCCCTTTTCAATTAAATTGCATATTTAATAACCCTTCTATTAACACTAGCCTGATCTGTTATATTATACTATGCATTCTGAAAGTGATTTTGCATTGTTTCAGTCTTGGATGCTGCACCAGAAACCTTGAGTTACATTGACATTAAATTACAGTACGCAACTGGGTATTTTGTGACTCAAGTAGAGCATTAGTGTGTGGATCTGTGCATTCAACTACCTCAATGCCTTAAAAATGCCTTGGAAAGGAGACTAGAAGAGGTGATTTACGTACGCTGGCAGCCCAGGGGGTCGCTGCTGCTCAGCCCGTAGTAGTTTGCCCTGCACTTGTCGCAGCGAGCACCCTCCACGTTCTCCTTGCAAGGGCAGCGGCCCGCGACCGTCCCCAGCCTGGGATCCGTGCGGCTCTCGCACACGCCCTCGTGCAAGGTACCCTCTGGGGCACAGTCGCATGCTACAGGCAGGGTCAAGGAGACATAAAAAAAGCACATGTAGATGTAAGCATGAAAATGCAATTACAGAGCTGCTGGTAATCTGCCTTTGGCTCCTTAAGGATTTTTCATGCCAATCGATTGCTACAATTAAATAACACTCAGAGCATTTTCTCCATCCTATGTTAATAATGAATTTAGGTCATCTTTCAGAAGAAGAGCTTTCATGTCCAAAAGATTATTTTTTGCATATGGCAGGTATCTAGCAAAAGTTATTTACTCCTCCAATCATTTTGCAGCCTCTTCTGTAATCACTGAAGGTCACAGAAGCAACATCACTACTGCTATTCATATTGGTATTGACATTGTTCAAGAAAGATGATAGCTTTGCTGGACTTCTAAGCTCTGTTTAGCAAGGAGTTGGAATATGCAGCTCTTTTTACAATGCTGGTTGAAGGATACTGTCATGCAGCTACTTTGTAAGGCTGTTTGGATGTTAAAGATTTGGTAACGTTTTTACAACCATGTGGACTTTTAAGCGTGGGAATAGCAACAGGGCTCAGAGCAAAGGGAACCAGAACAACCCTGGTTTGAGTCAGTCTTACAGAAGTTAATAAGGGAAGCTTACGGAGGCACGCCTGAGGATCTGAGATGACTTTGAGTGGATCCTGGTAAAAGAAGCGTTTGCACTTGTCACAGTGTTGGCCGGTGGTGTTGTCCTGACAGTCCTCACAAACGCCGCCGCTGACCCCGCCGCTGGCCTGGTACACGGCCATGTCAAAGTGGCATCTGCTGGAGTGGCTGTTGCAGTTACAACCTGAAACCAAAACAAACAGTGGGGTATTTCACACCATGTGAATATTGTGGTCTGGCCACTATTGCTGTCTACACTTAACACAGGGTTGCTGGTTACCCATATGATTTCAGTGCCCAGCAAGATTATTCCCAGGCCTCGTGTATTACAATTGGGGAAAACACTGGACTCTTAGGACAGAACTCTGTCCTAAATTTGGAAATGCAGGTGAGTGTGCCTGATATGCAGTAGGGAAATCTGCTCTGCTGAAGAAAACTATAACTGAATATTTGTTACGGACCCTAATACATTATTCTTATGTATACTACATTACTCATTATTGTGGAAATAAATAATTTAGCCTTGTCTAAATTCTTTCACTCAAATGAAAAACACTGCAAACCAATGAATGATCTTTTTTGCATTAGCTGCTTTTTCCTCTCTTGCTTTTTTTCTCTGTATGAAGAATAAGAACATGAAACATCTCTTCCTCTTGTAGGATAACATAGCACCTCTGGATGCAAGAATCTGTTTTTCTGGATGAGGCATGAAAAAGTCTCCCTCCTAGAAACCTGGCTATCCCATTATGAATTGGACTAGGATTGTGCCACACCCAGTCCCAGCTATTAAAAAGGAAAATATCATGTTTGAGTTACGTTTGCAAGCATTATCTTGTGTCCCTTCAGCTGGCCTCCAGGGAGCATCATTGTAGAAATCTTTACATCTTTCACAAGACAAACCTTCAGTGTTATGGTGGCAGATACATCTCCCATGGACCTGTAATATGGTGAGAACAGAGAGGAGATAAGGTGACAAAAGAGGAGAGGGGAGGGGAGGGGAGGGGAGGGGAGAGGGGAGAGGAGGGGAGAGGAGAGGAGAGGAGAGGAGAGGAGAGGAGAGGAGAGGAGAGGAGAGGAGAGGAGAGGAGAGGAGAGACTTGTGCTAAGTGAGA
>VWPU01010317.1:35589-56367 GCA_013398955.1 Callaeas wilsoni
GAGGAGAGGAGAGGAGAGGAGAGGAGAGGAGAGGAGAGGAGAGGAGAGGAGAGCAGAGGAGAGGAGAGCAGAGGAGAGGAGAGCAGAGGAGAGGAGAGATCTGCTTAAAGTATGTCAGCAAGATCGGGAAAATTTGAAGCTCTTTGGCTCCCTCAGCTGACATAATTTTCAATTATTTGAGTAAAAGGTCTGGAAAATACCTGCAAACTTTAACCAATTAGTTTTAAAGCCACTGAGCAACATGTAGAAAAAAATTTCTTATAGAGATATCAAAGAAGACTTCAACATTTTAGATTCTCTCTCTCTCCCAACTTGTCTTCATATTGAGATACATATTTTTGAGAAGAAAAAACTCTTGTTCCCAGAGATAAAGAACTTGCAATCACATTCCTGGAATTTTTAATAATCCATTTTTCATGGGTTAGCTTTGCATTATCAACTATTCTTTGTGCCAATGCCTCCTCTCCCACTGCAGAGCCCCCAGGCCCAGCTGGAATGTGGAATGCACGCAACAAGTGGCCATTCAAGTCTGCACATGCCATAGGCTACTTACGGCATTACATTTGCACCATTACAGCTCTGGTATTTTGCTGCTATTATCAAGGTCTTGCCCCAGTTGCTTTTGAAACACCACAGTAGTGCCAACAAAGACAGCTTCTGTGCATTCTAACCCAGGGTTTTAAAGAAAGAGTCTGCATTGAAACGTTTAACAACTAGAAGCTGCAAATGGTCAATCCAAAGATTATCGGAGATCTTCCTTCTGCTTCCTCCCTCCATCTCTTCCTTCTCACAAAATACCAATTAAGACTGCCCTTTTTGGAGACAGCATTAATGACACACCATCCCAGACTGATGGAAAACATCCCCCCGCAGGTTCTGCACGGAATCACACTGGCTGGCATGGCCATTGCAAAAGCAGCTGCCCCGCACAACCATCTCATAGATGGCATAGTAGTACTTCTCAAGGGGATTGCTGTGCCTCCTCCCAAGCAGAGCATCGCCAAGGGTGTGGAGTTTAGTAAAATTGATCCTTAAGTTTGTCAACGTAATGAGATCTGCAAGGAAAGAAGAGAGATCAAGAGCCCAAGTTCAGTCTAAAATGAACAGTATGAAATCTTCAGCTTGAATCAGTCATCCAAGAATTTTCCCATAGTGAAGAGATAATTAAAATGTTCCAGTATTGGCCAAGACCAGTAATGCCTACAGTGCCAGTGCAAGGACCCACTTCTGGCACACAGCTGCATAAGTGTTAGCACCCTGCTTGGTATGGCTTTGCATTCTCCCAGCCTCTGTCTTCACGAGTTCATGTGTACCTCTGGGACTGCTCTCAAAAAGCAGTGTGGATTGGGCCTGATTCCAGAGGGAAAGACAGTTTAGCTACATGGGTGTATCTGCAGAGCTTTGCTGTTTGTCCCCAGGGCTAGAGAACAAGACTGGCACATTTCATTTATTAATACAATGTCTCCCTAAGATCTTTAGGTACCTAATTTTCAACATCATTGACTTACACCAGCTGAGCTGTTGACCCTTTCAGTGTACAAAACAAACAATATGAGCAAAGTATCTCTGGACAAAACTTGTAGCGTCCATACCTTGGATATATGGCACATATGGATTTTCTATTTCAAAGCTGGGATCCAAAGCTTTTAAAACAACCTGCAAAACAAATCAATAAAGCTCTAGAGATGGGATGAGCAGGCACCAAAGGGATCAAAGGACAGACCTCTGCCTTTAGCAGATACAGACAAGAGACGTTGAGCTCCACATAGGATCTGAACTCATACAAACACAGACACTTGACAATACCTCGCCTTCAGTGGAGGGCTCAATGTCTGAATATCGTGAGTCACAAACGACATCTCCCACACTTTTTGCTGGACCAGAAGAGATGTTGGGAAAAGAAGCTGCACAATCGTGTGCAAAATATCTAAACACTTTCCAGGTCTGACCAAAGTCGGTAGAGCGCTCAACCAGCATTGCTGCAGGCCGAAATGTCTGCAAGAAACATTTCAAGAATTCTCTAAGCAGGCATTAATAAGACACCTCAGGGGTTGTTATATTGATATTCCTCTTTGGAGGATGCTAACGTTTTTTGTTTGAGAGCTTATAGGCTTGTTACAGGTACTGTGATGGTTACAGTGGTCTCTGAAAAAGCTCATTAGAACCTCTCTCTAGCAAAAGGGAAAGGTAACATTTCATACAGATATGAGATTACTTTCTAAGTAAGGAAGTTTACCATAACAATATAGGAATTTTGTACAAAAAAATATTGTAATCATCTGGATCATAATAGATACGCATGAGCTGAACTAAATTGAAAGAGAAACTGCAGCTCAGATATGTCCTACATTTTTAGAGTTTAATTTTGCAAAGTATTTTTTCAGTTTTAATTCTTGGACTTATAGAAAATAGGACCAGAAGGCACATGAATAGGAAGCTATTCAGTCTATCCTTCTCCCCTAAGGCAGGATCAACTATAATTTAACCATACTTGACAGGTGTTTATCTAACCTGTTCTTACAAATCTCTAAAGATGGAGGTTTCATTGCCTCTCTAAGCAATTTATTCCTGTGGTTAAGTAATTAGTGTATAACATTACATAAAAGCTCTGGTAAAAGATGTACCTTAAAGGTCAGGATAAGATGGCTGAACTGGAATAAAGTTTCTAGGTCCAATCTAATGCTGACATGGTCAATGCCTGAAAAGAGAATGAAAATGAAATGCACAGTGCATACATTGAATGGGTTCCTGAGACAGTTTCCTCATGGGGGATTTAAAGATGCCTTTTCCAGCAGAGACCCTTTAGGGCATCCCTTGTGCACATATGTGTGCAGCTGGACTGCTCTCTCCAGGGCAATACGATGTGCTGCCTTCCTGGCACTGTCACCAGCAATGCTGCATGTCACTGAGACTGTAGGACATGGCTGAAGGTCCTGCTCACATAATTCAGACTGCAAATGATGGTCATGGTAGGGTTCTGGGTTTGTGTGTTTCTATATCCAGTTAGGTTTATTTTTTAAAATCCATTCAAATAATTTACTAATTTCTAAGAAAGAAAAAATAACTAATAAAAAGAGGTGTTTTCTTCACGCTAAACAGAACTGTTAAACTCTTCTATACTGCCAGATGTGAAACTTGTCATGAGCAGAGCTACTGCACCAGGCATCTTCCAAAACTGCAACAAATACAGAAGAGAACTCCACAAGTCACACATTCTATGTAGAGAGTTGCAGGAGCTCTGCTGATATTCCCATTGTTCACATCTGCATTCACCATCTCAGGACTCCTGCTGACCAGGCTGTGCATGAGACCTCATCCCAGAAGAAAGATAGGGAGAACAAGGGAAGCTCCTCTCACAGCTGGCCCACAGCTTTATTGGCAGTGGTGTCCAAAGCTGGTGAGAGATCCTTGCTAAACTCCATGAAAAAACAAGGCTTATGGATTTTCAGTTGGATACTCAAAATAGAGGTAATATATTATTTTTCTATGCCTTAATTTCCAACCAGTCAAATGTTTTTCACATAATCACTATATTTCAACTAAGATGGAGTAAATGTTATTGCTCCTAGCATGTCTTCCCAGAGAAGCTGTAAGCATGCTATGTTCATCAATTCTGGGATCGCACACATCCTCAGCAAGTTGCAGAGGACACCAAGCTTAGCAGTGCTGTTGACACAGGTGAAGGATCAGTGACCACCCAGAGGGACCTGGAAAAGCTCGCGATGCGGGCCCATGGGAGTGTGATGAGATTTGTCAAGGCCAAGTGCACAGTGTTTCACCTGGGTTAGGACAACTCCCAGTATCAATACAAGCTGGGGGATGAACAGATCAAGAAGAGCCCTGCAGAAAAGGAACTTGGGAGTATCAGAATAAGGGAGCTGATAGCCAGGTTTTATTTAATTTTTTCCTAAACTATTAGTGCTTTAAAATAATTTTAAATGGGTATTTATGTTTTACACACTGTCTTTACATTACATTTGTAGGCAAATGTATCTTTTGCCCCAGATGACAATTCCCTGACAGGGCAGACACCCTGTGGAAAATACATGGCCTCCATGTATTGCAACGGCAATTGCCACAGGTCCTCTGGCCAGCTCTTGGAGGTGCTGAGCTTGAAACTTGTCCATAGAAAAACAGACTTTTTTGTTATCTTGCTACACACAAATGGATTTAAATCACTCAGTATTACCGAATCAAAGAACAGATGCGGTTTTGTTTCATCTCCTCATGAAGGCAACTTCGTGAAAGCCCATTACATAAAGAAATCTCACAGTAACATTTTGCAGTAATATTTTCTCTAAGAAATTTACCATTTTCTGACTGCCACCACTTCTTTTTCCTTTCAGGCTCAAACGTTGTGATAACATTTTCAACCATGTGACTGTTGTGCTGGGTATAGGGATTATATGGGTGTCTGGAATCACAGAGAAAGCACTTCTCTTCAGCCTAGAAAACAAAATGAGCAGGATAAAAGCTTAATTTGGGTTCTTTACTAAAAATCAGGTGGATGTACATATATTTATGCCATTGCAAGACTTGAACCTGTCTTGTTGCTTTGAGTGCCTGTGCTTTTAATCACTCAGGCTTTTCATATACAAGTCCAAGAGAATCATCATATGCACAAAGAGGCACCCCACTTGGCACAGTTGGGATCCACAGAGAAGAATTAGGAATGGTTTTAACATCTTTGCATTATGAAATCACTTGGGAATTATTTGCATTTAAATAAATGAAGAGATATAGATTTACACGTATGGTATAATTAATGTATTTTAAACATGGTAATTATGTATTATAGTCAGTCATTCTATACTACACTTGACAACTGTATGAATGCACATTTTAAAAGATGAGAGAGAAATACAAAAAATACTCTGTCATCTCATTTCACAAAGCTCTGGCAAGGAGAGGTCAGATTGTTGAAGCACTTGGAAGGACCGTGCACACTCACACTCTGGTTTACATAGACATACAATGTGATGCTGGGGCAACTTATGTTTAAGGTTGCTCCATAAAAATCTGCTCCAAAGGACAAGCATGTGCATGTCCATGTCTGGCAGATCTCATTTGCCTCTGAATTGTGCAGCTTTATACTCTTCTTAACACTGAGTGCCCTGTCTTTTCCTTTCAAAACATGTGTAAGTAGTAAATGCAATCATTGAGCTAAAACCCACTTAACTTACATTTTAAAAACAGTAAGACATATTAAAGACTGAAAATTATTTGCAGTGCTTCTTTCCAAACACAAAGCAGTTGAATTCTACATTTTTCCCCATCTGAATCCCAGCTAAATCCTGGCTCTTGGTAGCTTGCCATGTTGACTAATACTCACTTTCATGAGTAAGGTTTGCTCTGATCATGAAGCCTGACAGGTCATCAGGAGGGGAACTGCGAGAGGAAGAACTTTGATTTACAAGATGCAAAACTTCTTGGCCTGCCTCCAGCAAAGCATTCAAAATGTGCTGGTGAGAAAGCGAATTGAAAGTGCAGTGGGACTCTGGTGCACTGTAGGTGACAACACATTTAAGGCAAGCTGATGGAACAGAACACATTGCCAGAGTGTCTCCCTCTCAAGCTCTGCAAAGCAGCAGAGTTTGTAGTTTTCACACTCTTCAGGAGACAGCCACCAGGGGTCAAGATATGTTGAAGCAGCATTAAATCACAGGGATTATTGCAGAACAGCTGCTCCTTTTCATGAGTCTGTATTTACATAATTCAAAGGATAAGTACAGGCAAGTGAAAATATTAATTTTTTATTGCTCTTTGATCTCCTCCTAAAAAGGAAGAATAAAAGGCAATCATCCAGCTTTAGGGCCAGAAGGATGATTCAGGCTATTTCAGCAAAGGAAAAAGATATTTACATTTTGCAGAAAACTGTGGATACAATGTACAACTTGGAGCAGTGCTTGGTTCCATGTCCATACTTTACTCTGCAAATGTGCTACAACATTAAGCTAGGTCATAAACTGTAATTATTTTCAACTGCTTATAAATTAAGCTGTATTTTAACTTCCTCTTCAGCCTAGACTGTTATTTAGTGAAAATATTTCTATTTGTGACAATTTATTAGCTCAGTGGGGCCAAGTCCTGCAGGATGTACAACAGGGGAATCCTCATTTCTGCTCACCTTCCATATACCCAGTGGTTCCCCCTCATCACTGCAGCCAGGGAGTGAGAGGCATCCCTCTGGTCAGCCACATTTTGGATCTGCTGACCCACCCACATGGCCAAAGCCTGGACCACAGCATTAGGTCTTCCCTTTTCAGAGGCAGCTTTCTGCTTTCAGCAACACTGGCCTCATTTCAGACCAAAAGAGAGGAGAGGGTATGGTGTGAATCTCTTAACAGGCTGCCTCGGGTCTCAACACCACACAGCCACGTTCCCCGGAGAAGGTCCTGCCGCCTGTGGGACCCCACTCCCCCTGCACTCACACACACAGACTGGGACTTCACCTCTGGGGCATGAGTGGGAAGAGGACTTGTGGAGCAAAGCTCCTTCAGAAATCCCTGTGCATCTCAGGGATGTTTCTCCCCCTTGAGAAGATACACATCATTGTGGAGGCTGTTTGCTGCCAAACCCTCCATATGTGCTACAGTGAGGCACAGCCTTCCCCCAGACTTAGTGTCACACTGTCTGATGATTGTTCAGACAACTCCCGCAGGAACTTCTTATTCTGGGCAAATTCCCTGTACAGATGAGTACATGGTTAGTAAGAAGAGTTCAGTTTATTAAAAAAGAAAGAGCAAACCAACCTCCAGGTAGCCTATAATGCAGTACTTCTGAGGGCTGTTCATCCCACAGGTTGACGAGGCTGTCAGTTGCTTGCTGCGGCCCTGGAGAAGGTCCCCAAGGGCTGGGTGGCAGGACCCAGCATCACAGTCATGCTGTGCATGCTGAGGTCTTATCAGCACTGAGCATAAAAGAAGATCAAAGAAAGATTAAATTGTTTTTTATAGCCAGCAGTATTCTCCAGACAAAATCAGTTAAATCCCAACACAAGCAGAAAACTCAATTATCCTTTGCCTGTACTCCTTTGGTCCTTAGTTCTACCTTTTTTGAAGAACTTCATTAATGAACATATCCTCTGAAAAATAATCATAGAAAATATAGATAGCATTTTGCTAATCTATGCTAAAACTTAAATTCTCAGCACATTATTTTTCAGTAAAAATGCCAATCTGCCATGAGCAATAATTTATTATGCTTCCTGCCCTGACATACCCATTGCCAGCATTCCTACAAAAGAATAGTGAGCATTTCAATTGACTCTGTGAGCAGAGCCATATTTGAATTAATTCCACTTATTTCTGTTTATTTCCAAGTTATAATGGTGGAAATGAGATCAGAATTGACATCAGAGGTCCCTCAGATTTTCTGTTAATTTGAAATGAATCCCTAATCCAGTGTGAGAACCTTCTCAGACCCCGAGGAATGGTCATTAATAAATAAACAGAATAATTCTGAATTCTCTAAATAATTGCAGAACTTTTTGTTTGTTTTGCCTGAAACAACTTTCAGTATCTTCCCCATTATATTAAGACTTCCCATACAGAGCTCGTCCTTTTAAACAAGTTCTGTCCTGAAACTCTGAAAAGGAATGGGTACCTTGGAGGCTTTATCTGCTCAGCTTTACTTGGCTCAACTTGTTAGAAAAGGTGCAGTTAAAAAACCCCAACAATTGATACATGAAGGTCCCACAGAACACTAGAAATGCAACTATAACAGTAAAAATACAGCACTTTATAGCCAGATTTCAGTCTATGGCTCAGGCTATCATTCAGATGATGAGTAACCCTTGACTCTTTAGGTGTAAAGCAATGCCTACATTTAGTTAGCCTGCTCTTTTTAGTTACACAAATCCATGCTCATTACTCATTAGCAGATGTTGATTGCCCCTTTCAGGACCTGAATCTGACTCAATTACAACATGTATGTTTTCTTTGTACTTAAAGGTTTCATATCCCTGGTGGGTCCCTGGCAGGAGGGTGGGGAATGAGGACTCACTGTCACATGTTTCTCAATAGCATTTACTTAAAAGAAGCACTTTAACAAAATCTTGGAGAGGTATGTAAATCACATATAATATTTAAAAATTGGCCTGAGTAACTGAAGCGCCTGTACTTACTGAGGTGTAACAGGATGGCCAGCCCCAGCCTCATGCCTCCCCATCAAACTCTGACTGGTACTGCTGCAAGAGAAGAACTGGTCCATCACTTGGTGCTCTGTCTCCCCAGGGCACACAGGTGTACCCAGAACCAGCCTTTAGCAAAGTGACGGAGACATAACAAAAATATAAAGACTAAAAGGAAACTCTGGCTTTGATTTAGTTGAAGGAAAAAAATGTCTCATGATGGAAATTTCGGCACTGAAACTAGGATGAAAGGAGAGGAACACTTCACAAAGGCTTTCAGAGAAGACTGTAAAAACATATTCACACTTAGTGTAAAATATAACCAGAATGCTATCAGCTAAAATACTATAATATTCAAATACAAGCAACTTAATCCTAAGTGGATTCAGCTGGGCCTTTTGCAGAAATCTAGCTCTTTCTCTGAAGGTTCTTGTTCCTTTTCATTAACTTAAAACATAGAGTCAGCCACTGAGAAATGCCTGATGTCAGGTGCTATGAATTTTGTCAGCGACATGATATAAGTGCATCTTAAGGTGTAGGAAAGACAGCCAGGCAATGTCAGTATCAATGCAAAAGACTCATACAAGGGAACCTCAGTGAGAGTCCAAGGGAGGTTCATTGTGGCATCGGGGCATCCTTCCTCTTCTTACTTACCTGGAGGAAAGTGAGTCTTGCCAACACAAAACTTCTGTTGGAAAAACAAAAGGCAGCCATGGGTATAAAAGACAACCCAGCATCCTGCCACCAAGTAGAACTCCTGAACCAAACCTGCCCCCATGTTTGCATCTTCCATCTCTTTTTCCACCTGTAGGAACCACTGAGGCTGGTCTGCCCTGAAGCAGCTCCAGCTGCTGGTGCATCCCTGTATGAGCATGCCCCAAGTGCTGCTTCCCAGCTCTGTTCTTGCTCCTCACATTCATACAGCCATCACTGTACTGAGTGAACTAAAATGAAATATGCCCCCAGAGTAGTGGGAACATAAACAGAAGCACTTCAGATATTACAGGCTCCATGAGGGCTTGGTGCACACAGCTCTATACAGCACATAACACAACAGCTGTACCTAGATGAGTACTTCAGCAACCACCAGCAGAGAAAGCTAGCAAGGGTCACCAGGCTTTCATGCTGCTGCAGCTACTCTCACCAGCCACAACCACAGAGAGCCTGGCATGTGACAGGGAGATGATGCTGGTGAGCATCCATGCAGCTGTGCCCGGCTCCCTGGCTACAGAGAGGCCTGGCCGCAGATCCACTGTCCGAGGCAAACTTGAGCAAATATTTTCCTCCTGTGTTGGACTTTAAATTTTATACTCTGTCAGAATAATGGACAGACTCAGAGATGATTTAAGCTGCAACCACTGTGACAGCACTGTAGTGAAATACAGCGGTCCATGGTGAGAGATCTTGGCAGGTACACATCCCAGTTCCTACCCTAGCACTGCGGCATTCAATACCAGCGATACTCTCTAAACCTGACTCCCTTTAACAGAGAAACAAGGACCAGAAAAACCCTAACATACTTTAGTTCCATGCTTAACAGGAAAATTAAATACTGAAGAGGTCTTACCTGGGTTCCAGGCAGCCAAGTGTCGCAGCTGGGAATGAACAGAGCTGAGTGAGGGAAGCAGGCAAAGGCATACCTGTGCACTTCAGCTGGAGAACACAGCACGTCCCCCGAGGCACCAAGGTGTAGGTGAGAATGAGACCCAGCCTGCAACCTGTCAAAAGCTTGATTTGTGAACTCTTTCTGCTTCTGGCATCAGCAAATATATTCATTGAAAGACAATCGTGACAGGTTAATTCACGGCAGAAAAAGCTCATGCAACTGAAAACTGAAGGCTGGGATTCTTAAAGTGCTGGCAAACAACACCTTGTCTGTTGTTTAATTAAACATCTGTTCAGTTGGTCTAGTTTGAGACCAAACATCAAAGTCTTTATAGCTAGTTAACATCAGAAGTCTAGTAGCACTGGATTATCTGAGCGTGGGCTAAAAAAGAATGACTCCTCACAGCAGGAGCGTGAATGGCCTGCAAGGGCTGATTTGGAGTTCTGGGGTGACTGTAAGCATGCCTGCCAGACAGCTTTGATTGCACTTGTGTGGACATATTGAGCCAAATTTGAAATAGTTCAGACTCTGGATCATCAGCCTGAGCACTAGGTTTTTCTCAATTTACAGCTGAAGACAACATGGCAACTTGAGTCATAGCTTTGCATTTCAGCACAGGTTTTGCCTGTGACTGTCCCTGGCAGCAAGTACGGGGCAGGGATTGATGTGTGGGGTACAGCACAGTCACAGGCAACATGGTGATGGAGCAGCTCTGGAATGGTGTTCACCAGCTCATGTGCAGAACTGGCCGCCATCTTCTGGTGTCTTTGTTGAAACCTGTGGCACTGTGATTCCAGTTTTCAGAATGCTAGGTTGTCTTGATACACAATTTTAGAGGTGATATATTTGTCATAAGTTCTCCTCTGACTGTTTGTAAGGCTTAATTCATGATAGTCTGTCAAGCATCATCACACATCCTTAAACAGAAGGTTTTCTATGTGAGCAAAATATGTTTTATAAATTAATCACTGCCTTTTCTTTTGGTTGTTCCTATTCTTTTGGAAAAAAAAAGAAAGGCATGTTCTTTAATCCTATTGCAATGCTCAGTACTAAGTGTCTTCTGCCATTATTATGCTTGTTAACTCCAGCAGAAATAATTCTTATACTTAAATTTTTTGAAATTATTTTCCTCAAATGCATGTAGAAATTACTTGTGAGAGACTTTTTTCAGGCTGATTTAATCTGCATTTGGTTTGTACTCATGCATGATTAATTATTGTACAGATGTTTATACCTCGTGGGTTTCAGTATTAGGAAAAAAACTAAATTATATATTAAGATATTAATTTTACTTTTTATGTTCAAGCAGTATGTCAAATGTTGCCTGAAAGAGAGACTTATAACTAAAGAATGTATTATTATTATTATGATGCTACTAAATTACAAAACGGTTGACATTTTATTAGCATATTTCCTGAGGAATTCAGAATTTGTTACAGAGAAGTTATGTGAGAAATAAATATCAATGAAGATTTATTGGCAGAATATAGCCAGCCCTGTGTTCTGATTTATGTAGGACCCCAAGCTAGAAGGAGGTTGCAAACTGCTTGAGGCAGGGATTAAGAAACTTCTTTCTTGCTTCTTTAATCTCTGCACTGGTAAAGGATCTGGATTTATAATGCATCACTCGTCCCATGCTGGCTGGAGGGTAGATACCACCGATGTGTGATTTTTCAAGTCATCACAGGTCTGAGAGTTGTCATTTCTTAGGCCCAAGGCATATCCTCAGTACATACAAAGGATGAGAATTGCTAGCACTGCATCATATATTGCCTTCACAGACACCAGCACTGAGGGAAGGGGCAGAAGTAGAGCCACCACTTTAAATTTTCAATAAGAAATAAAATTATTTGAGCCTAGGATTAATCTTGCCATGTGAAAAGTAAGTATTTAATCTAAACAAATCACTTAGGCTTACTTTGTGCCAATGGAGAAAGACAGGGAACCCTACAGAGTCCATCCCACTACCTTCTTTAGACACTTACAGGGATAAAACCCCTTTTGGAGGTATCTGCTGCTTTCCTTTGCTTATGGGCAGCCCAGCTCCTTAGTTTAGAACAGATGCCTGTATTTTAAGCAACTAAAATGTACTGAGATGAATCCCTTCTATGGCCAAAACCTTAAAAAATATCTAATGGTCTGAAAATCAAAATGATCTTGCTACATTTCTCTCTCTCCTCTTTTGTTTCTGCCCTCATTTCTTCAAGATTATCTTATGCCTAAAGTACAACTTCTCAAAGGCAAAGACTGCATTTTTTGTGGTTTTACATATTGGGAGAATGTAGCACTGAATAATAAAACCAGAACTGTAAGTTTACAATCACATAAGAGACATTTTGGGTTTTTTTTAAATAAATCTGATCAGGAAAGAGCTAAGGACAGCAGAGGGATATGCTACAGAACTCAGATGTGATGGGAGAGAAAGGCTACCCTACCCCTCAGCCTCCTTGCCTCCACATTCCACTGGCTGGCTGCTTCTCCATATCGTGCATCCTGGAGGAAACAGCTACTTTTAAACTTGTATTTAATAATTATTTTTAAAGAGCTTTTCCACAATTCAAAAGGATGTCAAGTCTGTTTATAATTTCTGAGAAGTTTCTTTGTTTTCTTACAGTCACAGCACCCCACAGTGCCCTTCACCTTTTGTGTGCAAGTTTGAAGTCTGATTTTTCCACCACAAACAAGAAATGCAGCTTCAACTCAAATATTATCTCCCTGGCAGGCAGAGTATTGCTGATAGTAACAATCAACACTAAAGACTGTCCTGGTTTCAGCCAGGACAGGTTAATTTTTTGCAGTAGCTGGGAAGGACGTGGCCAGGACCCTGATATTATTTGATAACTACTCAGGTCATTGCCAGGCGCAGGAGGTGGGGACTCTCTTTCCTTCCAGTGGAGTAAACATAGCAGAGGGAAGCTGTCCAGCATTGTTTATTTGCCAAGGGGCCCGTGATGAGCATTTTTGCAGGTGAATCACTCCCTCTTTGGTACACCTCTGTTACTAATATTGTTGCTGTTACTGTTCTTTTTCTTATCTCATTGCTATGTCCAGTAAATTGTCCTTATCTCAACCTGTGAGCCTTGCCTTTTGTGCCCCCAGTTGGAGGGGTGGGGAAGGGGAAGCAGCAGTGTGGTTTTAGCAGGAGCACTAAACTGGAGAATAACATTCCTGAAGCACAACAAAGAAAAAGATGGTGTATTTATTTTAAAATACCAGTGTGACTTTAAAAGTGCTAGTCAAGCTATAGATATTCAAGATACAATGTTTCATGTTATTTCCTAAGGTCCTGACATTTCCCTGCTGGCAGTAGGACTGGGCGGATGAGAAATCTCACATACCTTGTTGCGGTGTCAAGTTTACTCAGTGAGTTTATGCAGTACAACTGGACAAGACTGTTTCTAGGAACCTTCTCATATCAATAAACAAGGGCTTGAAATTTTTAGTTTTTCATTTCTTTGCTAGCCTATTAATCAGAAATAGTTATTCTCCCTAAATATAAGAGGAAAAAAAAGGATTATTGTACATAAAAGCATTGCAGAGAGGACTAGAAAGAAAAAAGAAAAGGAATTCCTATTCCAACATAAAATATGAAGCTTCTCACTGGAAAGCTTTTTGCTCCTCAGTATCTGTTAAAAGGGCACAACAGTGCTCCTATTCTGCTAATGGTCTCTGTACTGCTGAAAATGCTAAGAAAAGATTGTCCTATTTTTATTTGTCCAAATTTGTGGCTATGTCCTGTTTTATGTCCCTATTATTAGATTTCCATATATGTCAGCCTAAATTGTCCTAAGTATTTTTCTCTAGGTTAAAGTAAATTCTTCTGCAAAGGTTGAATTGATGTTGTTTAGAAATTATCTTGAGCTCAGAAAATCTCTCTGGACCCTGAGGCACCCCCGGCCCACTGGCTTAGAAACATTTTCTTACCAGTGCAGAAACCTTTCATACTATGGTCTGTTTGGGAATTCAGATGTACATTTGGAGGGTTTTACTGTGGGGGGTGGGAGTGGGGAGTGTGAGTAAACAAAAATCAGAAACCAAGAGACCACAATTTAAAAATCAATCAAAATGAAAACAGTCAATTCCAGAAGCTCCCCCAAAAAACCCTAGGAAACTGAGATCATCAGGTAGAGAACCTGACAGAAGGATGACAGCTTCAGTTTGAGAAGTGCAAACAGCAGAGAGATCATGTTCACTGGAGGACAACAGCAGTGACAGCAGCAGCAAGAGCATCCGCTGCAGAGCTACCAGAGCTCAGTGGTTAAAGAGTTCCCATGGGAGCCACTGGCTCCAGTCCTCCAGTCAGAAGCACAAAGTGAAATCAGCTTTTCCACCCTCCTGGGAAAGCACCTGAACTACTGCTCTCTGAAATGAAAGAAATCTGCCCTCATAGTTTCTCTTTATTTTTTTACAAGGACTGAAATGAATAAAACTTCAGAAAGATGCAGAAGCTTCAGAAAGATCTGTCTGCATGGAGAAATAACTGATAAATCTGATGTAACAACTGTGTCATGCATGGTGTCTGGCTGTGCACCACTACAGCATCCTCACACAGTCCCTCTCCTGTGGTCACCCACAGGGTCCCTGGTTGCAGAAGACAGTGAGAACAGAGCAGACAGGACTCAGATGACCCTGAGCTCCTGGCAATATAAACAGCTAAACTGACATTTTGGAGATTCTTCATTTTCAGTTCCAAATGAACTTTAATACAAAGGCTTCCAGAGGTACCAGTCGGTGAGAGCAAGGTGCTAATAATGCCAAGGCTGTGGGTTCAGTTCCCACATGGGCCATCCACTTAAAAGCTGGACTTGATGATCCTTCTGAGTCCCTTCCCACTCAGACCATTCTGAGATTCTGTGAAATCTACCAACGAATACATGCTAATCACCTGAAAGCATGACAGAAGGATGGCTGGCTGACTATCAGCTGTTTAGTTTTAACTGTGTCTATGCTGTAACATCCGGAATCTGTACAAACACAGGAAGCATCACACAAAAGTCACGCACTGAATGAGAAGAATAATTAGATTTTGTCATGGACCCTAATGATATAACCAACATAACAGTAGCACAGCCAGAACACTGCGTGCTAGTAAGTTGGGAACTGGTAGACAGATTTATATATCTTCCCCAGGATCAAGAATATATAGGCTCTGCTTTCTCTCAAGTATTTAATTATACCAGATGGGAGAAAGCGGAAAAAATTGATCTCACTTCACTTTGTTGATCTCCTCTTGTCATATGGAAGGAAAGTATTGTCAGCACCAAGAAGGAGCAGCTGGGTATGATGGCAACCCAGCCAAGCACAGAAAATGCCAGCAGCAAAGCTGGAGAACGAAATGCCTCCTGCTTTCAAAAGCCATTATTGAGGCAGCTCCTTTTCATCAGAAGAAGGCAGGAAGCAGTCTTTCCCTTGCTGACCACCTATGTGGAGGACATTTCAACAATTGGTTTGCTCATGCTTCCTGTCCTTTCTCACCAGATAGTTTGTGACCATTACCCCGAGTTCCTGGCAGTAGAGTCAAGGGAGTAGGTATCTGTGAACCTGGAGCCAGATGGCATTTCAGGGGCTCTGCTACATCTCACAGGGTAAGTGGCCTGCAACAGAAAACAGGGTAGAAAAGGACCAGAGCTTTGGGACAGCAAGGATCAAATTGAAGTTGGGGAGAGGGAAGAGAAGCAGCTCTTCAGGTGCCCTGGCACCAGAGAGATTTAATGTTTTGAGAAGGTCCACAGGCAATCATAGGGCCATAGACTGGGCAAGGAAGACGTGAAGAGAGTTGGGCAGGGGATTACAGAGAATATGTTCAAAGTTGTAGCTGAAAGTGGTGATTTAGTCAGATGGGCATGAAAGAAGTGCCATGTGCTAGCAGTTCATAAAAAAAGTATTGCCATGCAGGAATAGAGGCTAAAAATGCACCAAGGCAATCTGCCCACACGGCTACAGGCCCTCCATTCCCTGAGTGGGCAGGTCAGAAATACAGTGGCTGTTTGAAAAGTTAGGATGCCTTGGACCTACTGAGGTCCATGATGAGGTGCTCACCTAAAAATATCCTGACCCCTTCAGACTGCCTTGCAGAAGTATCCTGAAAATTAATTGAAACCCTGGTGATTGCCAGATTATGCTTTGACTAGATAAAGCTTAATTAACAGTTCTTATTTTTGCAAGGTTCAGCTCTCACCAGTCATATTCAAATTGTTACAGAAAGAAACAGGCATGGTAAAATAAATTTAAAAATCCCTCAGCAATATATGAAGTTCATGTTCTTTATTATTAAAATCAAAATAATATTCTTATAAAGCAAAATATTCATAACAATTTGCCGAGAATTCCTTATAATCTGTTTCATCTTGTGGAACACCAAGGGAATAACTTACAAGAAAACTCAAAAGTCTTATTTCTTACAGAGCCCAAACAATCAAATGCTACACAGAGTTTACAATAACTTTGGGGAAATATGCTGGTTTCTGCTGATGAAACATCATCTTACATGCATACTACTAGTATAATTCTAACAGAAGTGTCACAACAACTTGAAAATTTTTGATAAAATACTAGTAAGACTATGCTTACTATTTATGAATATCCTAGTATCACCATCACCTAACATATGGCTTATCCAGACCTCTCCCAAACCCTGAGAAAGACTTTAGTGTCTTTAACGCAGTTAACAAATAGCAACGTCTTTTCCTCTATCAAGGCAAATGGCTCCTGACCCTCCACTATGCCAGCCAACACCATTCTCATCCAGGTAACCCTGGGGAAGGCCAAATACCTCCTACTATCCATGTTTTTAAGACTAGTGATATTTTTCAAGACTAAGTTTTATGGTGGGACTGAGCAAACTTGTAGAAAACGAGTAAAATATAGTATATTTGTGAATACAGCTTCAAAGAAACTTTGAGAAACCTATTTATTAATGGCCATGTGTTTTTTTCAGGAAAACTATGTTTCGAAGAACAGAAAATAGAACATTAAAATAAAAGAAATACTGAAGGTCACAACATACGCTAGTGTGTCTTTGTCTCCTGATATGGCCTTGTGCTATGTTTAGACAATTCAAGAACATTATGTGGAAAGACTAGTGTTTTTATGTAACTTGATCAATTATCAAAATATTTCTGTTTTGTAATCATGATCTAATTACTAAAAATAGCCAAGTGGTGAAAGAGCAGGCTTTATTACCAACCTGACATCTGTAATCTGGACAGGAATTGAGTTCAGTGAGTGATGTTCCTTTCCTCCCCACAGACACCATGCAATCTATCAACAACATATAGCAAATCTCTGCTGAATGAAAGACACAACTTCGAGTCGGTTATCTGTCTGCACCGAACAATTTGAACTCTTAGGAAGAGGGGGAAAAAAAACCCCAGAAGATTACACTGCAACGTTTTTCAACCACAACTTTCACAGTACTTCGCTGCAGCACAACACAGTTCTTACCTCAGCTGCCCTGTGAGCTCCCCATGAGCTTCACGAAACAGCTGTGTAAATTGCATCTCA
Organism: Callaeas wilsoni; assembly: GCA_013398955.1. Lineage (NCBI taxonomy): Eukaryota > Metazoa > Chordata > Aves > Passeriformes > Callaeidae > Callaeas > Callaeas wilsoni. The sequence continues at coordinate 52,830 of VWPU01010317.1, forward strand.
AACGTTAGCTAAGTCACAGAAATATTCAGTACAAGAATTAGGATTCATTTATCGTAAAAAAAAAAAGTAGCGATAAATAATTATGCATGAAAACAGTGGCGACTACGCAGAACAAAGCCATTGTGTTTACACGACGAATTAATAGTAAATGGAATTGCTTCGGATAGCCTCACTAGTTTTAACATCGTCCTTCTTTGAGTGAGCAGGACTGTTCTTCTTTTGAGACCCTATGAAAAGAAATCTTCCCTAGGGTAATTTTAAAAAGGATCTCTCAGAAGACCAGAAGTCGGGCTGAGCTGGAAAACCGATGTTCAAGATTAGAGAGACCAAGTCCGTCTTTCATCAACAGCTTATTTTTATTGACACCAGCTACAGACCAAGGAAGCGGCAGCCCGTGAGCGAACAGGGCGGCAGTAAGAACGCGCGGTTCCGCACTGCGCCCGCCGCGGCACGGCCACTCCCTCCCGGCCCTGGGCCGGCACCCGGCGCCGCCGGCAGCGGCCGTTCCTCGGGCCCTCCGGGGCGGGCGGCCGCAGCTCCCCGCCGCTCCTCCCCGCTTCCTGCAGCGTGGATCCTGCTCATTGGCCGAGGGCGCTCCCGCCCCATCCCGCTCCTCGGCGCCGGGGCCCGCACCCCTCACGGCCGCGCCCCCGCCCTCACAGACACCACGGCCGCCGCTCTCCGCCCCTTCGCTGCCCCCCGCACGCCACGTCCTTTCCAATCCTCCCAGCTCTCAACCTCCAGGACTTTCTTCTCCGCCACCCCCTTTCTAGCCACTCCCACGCTTATCTCCATATTTGCTCTTCTGCACCTGTGCTTCCTGTGTTCCTCCTTCTCTTCCTAAATGCCACCTCGATGCCTCCACGTTCCGGTAAAGCGGCTGCTCTCTGCTCTGAATCCCTGCCTCGCCTCACCCCCTTGCAAGCGCTCCCGGCCGATCCCGCTCCTCCTATACAGCCTTTTCCTCGCCCTTTCGCGCTATCAAAATGCTTTTTCAGCTATCATGAACCACCTGCGCAGGCGACTTTAGCAGCAGTAAACGATCGGGGCTTGTGTTTAGTCTCAACATGCTTTATCCAGGTTTTTATTTTAGTTTGTGTATCCTGCACACGGTTTCCAGCATTTTAACTAATGCTGAAGTGTGTTGAAGCGCAGGTGGGCGACATCTGTGCATGTTTACACTTGTTTCTCTTGTTTGGTCTACTACCGTCCTTTGTTATTGTCTTTGATATCAATGTTCTTCATAGCCCAATACTCCTGGGAATTTTTTTCTGTCCTACTTAATTTGTGGTTTGCTAAACTGTACGGATATGAGACGTGGTTTCCTCTCTTAGCACACATCAAAGGACTTGATAAATCACCAGTGTTAGGAAGTGCTGGGTTTTTTGGGAAGACAGTTGTATTTTTGCATGAGTGGCTGCATTTAAGTCTCAGGGCGCATTGGGATCTTGTTAAATACTGATCCGAAACAAACGTGTAAAGCAGCAGCTGAGGGGCAGCCTGTTGGCTCACCTGCATGGTTTGCTGTTGGCAGCTGGATTTCTTCCTCCTCATCAGGCTCCCTGAGGTTATTTGGCAGATACTTATAGGCTGCCACGACTTAGGTGTGATCAGGAGAGCAGAAAACACACAGAGGCATACGGAAAGGAGCACGGTTTGAATTGGAGTCGTCTGGTACTTGATGGGTGCAGTACAATCACTGTTGTGTCGCTTTAGCACAGTGCAGTCAAATACATAGTGTCAGCGTAATGGACAGTTTTATCATTATGTATTTTTTCTCTGTTTTTCCTAAATTCTGAAATCTTTTTTCCCGTGTTTTCCCTTATAAAATCTCATGGAGACATCTGTAGTTATAAATAGGACTATAGTGGTGCAAAGCTGCAAGCAGTTTTGTCCCATGCTACTTCTCCGTAAGAGGCATCTCAACGTGGTGTTGAGCACTAAGGCCGAGCCCATGTTTGCCTGTGAGCAGATGAGATTGTTTGCCTGTGAGAACATCTGTTGAGCATCTCTGCTGCACAGCTAATAACCGCATCTGTCAGATTCTCCTTCCAAGTCTCAGTGCTGAGAGCATTTCAAGGGAAAATAGGGCTTAGCCAGAAAAATCCCTGGCTGCTGAATTATACCCTAGGACCTAGGCATGTCAATGTAAGAGCTTTATGTGCCAGAGCTAAAGCTGCCTGCTCTTTCTGAAACGAGGGAACAAATGTACAGATAAGCATATTTTTAGACTGGTTATTTATCTCTTGTAATATCATACTTCCCCCCCTTTTTTTCTTTCAACTGATCCAGTTGTTATTACAGTTGCTAAAATGATGGAAACAGACCTCTTGCAATTCAGTGAGAACACTGGCATGTTGCTCCATCTTTTCCTTCCTTCCTGCCTATCCCTAAAAAGCAAAAAGTACTCTGAATCTGTTCGTACTCCTTTCTCATTTCAGGCTCCTTTTATTCTCAAATGCTGTAGATACCCAAACAGTTGTTTAATTTAAATTGTGTATATTTTGGCATGCTATTGAAACTCTTTTGTCATGGATTTACTTTTTCCTCTAAACCATTAAAAAGAGCAAATCTGAATTAATGCTGCGGAATTCACCACTATTTGTGTTCCTAGGGTGTGGGTTTTATTTGCTTGCTTCATTATAAAAAATACTGGAGTCTTCACTCTTTTTTTTTTTATCTATGAATATTAATGTTTGGTATAATTTCTTTTTTTAAAACCTCATATTGAGCAATTTTTCTTGAATCATTTTGACATCATCTAAGATGTCAGTACTTCCCAGACGATATTGGGAGAGCTCCCTTTTTGGCTGTTAGGTGTCTAGGTTGGGCCAGCTACTTGTGGGCACGGTGTCAGTAGCATAAAGTAACCCCACGATAATCGACGTGGTATGTCTGTTTTGGTATACTCACAGATATAAAGATTACTGGAGACCCTGGCACAGAAAATGAGAGTTGCTAGGATTGTAAGGAAAAATCTGAAGATAAACTAACGCTGCAGTAACTAAGGCATAAAGCTTGTGGCAAGGTAGTGCCTATTAGCTAACTCCACCAGCGCAGGGAAAAGGACTGAGGTTTCGGGTATATGTGAGCCCTCCAACTTTCTCCACTTCAAGTCTGATGACTGGCTTGTGAGTTTCAAATCCTTCCTTTCCCACTATTATAGCCCACTGTCATAAAGCCTTTTCCTTCACAGTTAATCCAAGATGCTCCCTCTGTTCAAACGCTGCCTTGCTTCTATATCCATAGTGTCCAAACCAGAATTAACACTGCAAGCCGCGTGACAGCCCTTAACCAGTTGGCTTTGGAAGGTACTTGACATACATCGCTTTAAACGATCACTGAGTACCTCGCAGGGTCACAGATTCTCCGGAGCAGCACGTCCCTTCTGTCACGGCGGGGGTGGCACTGCCGTGCCCGGGGGCCCACGCGCCTGCGGGACGGGCTGCGGGGCTGTGCAGGGAGCTCTGGGGGCGGCGCGGGGCCGCACTCCCTGCGGCTGCTCCCGGCTCCGCGCCCCGGCAGCGCGGGGTGCCGG
>VWPU01010318.1:0-32829 GCA_013398955.1 Callaeas wilsoni
TCCCGGGGCGGCCCCGCCGCCCTCACGTGCCCCGCAATTCCCTCGCCCGGAATTACCCCGCAAACGCCGCCGGCTCCCGCCGCTGCGGGCGGCACCGAGCGGCCTCCGAGGAGCCGCGGGGCGGACAGCCGAGCGGCGGGGGAGCCCCGCGGGGAAGGTGCCCCCGCAGCACGGCCCCGGCCCCGGAAGGGGAGCGGAGCCCCCGCCGCCGCACCGCCGGCTCTTCAGAGCCCCCCGCACCGAGGTGACGGGAGAGCGGGCGGACACGAGCCGCAGCTCGTCAGCTCCACAGGGAAAAAAAACAACGACCACCGAAATCCCCCCGAAACGCCGAAAGCAGCCTATGAAGGGGGTAGCGGGGCGCAGGGCCGGTCCCGTACCTGCCGCCGGGGCTGTGCCTGTGGCCGCAGAGCGGGCGGGGCGGCACCGCCTCCTCCGCCGCCTCCCGCGGCACGTCCCCGGCCGCGCCCGCCGGGCTCATTGCGGACCTGCGCCGCCGCACGTACGCGATCGCTCATCCCCATCCCCATCCCCATCCCCGTCCCGACCCCCGTCCCGACCGGAGCCCGGGCCGCAGCGATCCGCCAGGCAGCCGCCCTCCGCGCCCGGCTCTGCGGCGTGGCTGTGCCCGAGGCTGCGCTGCTTCTCTGGAGCGTCCCTGCGTATTTTTTATAACGCGCTCCTCTGTTATATTGTACAAAGGGATTTTTCCCCCCGATTTTTGTTTTCTCCCGATGGCTTTAAAATGAAATGACACTCTGCGACTTACTAAATACAGCATCATCACCATTTTATTTAACCAGTATGCTGCGATTTCCTGTTTCTGTAACAAAACACAAGCACCAGCGATGCTGTTTCCAGGCAGGAATCACAAATCCTCGTGAACAAGATTATTAAACAAACATCAGCCTTCCACAGTCTCAAAGGCTCCGAAGTATTAATTAAGATGCTTATGATTTCTTGTCTTTCTAAACCTCAGGTTGTAGGATTTAGACAGAAAGGTTCAATCGACATTTTGCTCCTTTTTTAACCCCCGCCACAGGAACACACACGTACAAAGCAGACGCCTACGGCTACACAGAGAAGTTTCTCAAGTGTAGAATGACATTTTAGAAACGAAACCACAGAACTTCCAAAACCGATGCAATTTCCTGCCTAAACTGCAACTTTTCTTTAACACTGGTTAAATCCCCTCCTGTGACAGTGAGCTCTAACGCTTTGAGCCACTGATGGTTTTTGAGCACAAGAGCTGCAGACAGGCACGGCCACAGAGGTTTGTTACCCAAGGACGCAACTTTAAACACTTGTTCCGTTTGAAGGATACTAACGATAACCCCAGAGAAGAATGTAGTGCTTTTTGTTTTTTTTTTAATTTGCAGACTATAGGTGAGTTATCACTGAGGTCAAAGAAACCAAGAATTCCTTTGTTTAACCATGATAAAAGCAAACAGAAACATTTTTATATTGCCCATTTAAAGAAAAATAAGCTGATGCCGCTTTGCATATACCCTGGAAAAATATCACTAATCCTGGCTTGAGGTAAAAATTGTAATAGCTTTGGTAATAATTTTCAGGTGCCTCTGCTCTCTTCATTCAAAATGCTCTCACATTTCATATTAGCCCAAGCTTTTTAAAAGCACCACAACCACTCCTGAGCAATCCCTACTTGACCTAAGAATTTGCATTTCCTACAGACTTGCTGGAATCCAGCATCTTTCTTGTTCCTGTGGATGAGTATTTTCATACAAGAAAAAGCTGTGCCAACCTCCCACCTTATTCCACCAGGATACAACAGCTATAATTGCATTGACCAATAAGGTGATAAGACAGATGAAAAGTTCTAAATCAGAAATGTGTTGAGATTTGCACTTTAAGGCACAGCTAAAATCTTCCTGTTTCACACTTTCATTATACTTACATTTATTATGCAAAATTGATATGTCAGTTTTGGATATTTCTGTAACTGCATAGATCATATTTAAAATATTTTTTATTTCACAGAATCACAAAGTAGTTTGGGTTGGAATGGACCTTTTGAAGGTCATCTAGTCCAAATCCCCTGCCATGAGCAAGGACACCTTCCACTAGACCAGGTTGCTCCAAGCCCCATCCAGCCTGGCCCTGAATGTTTCCAGGGATGGGAATCTCCGGTCAACTAAGTTAGTCATCTGTTACAGGACTGGATTAAACACATTCTTCTGCACATCATCAAAGGGCAGAAGATTAAATTTCCCCTCATCTTTCTTATAGTCACAATGAAAAACAGAGAACTGCATGGAAATGGAAGCATTTTGCAGAAATATTGAGGACATCTCAGGTACATACATTAAGTATCCCTGTTTCATCCTTTATCTTAGGAGTACTTGGACTGAATTAATTTCAATTTAAAAATTCAAACAAAAAGAGCTAAAACTTATACAAACTGAAGAGTGTGCAAGGAATCTCTGTTTCAGTGCACATATAAGATTATGTTTGTGAATTCATTAGATAATTAGATCTCTCATTTACTTTATTGCCAAGAGCACTCTCTGCTTTCCATTAGCTATGGATGCCATTTTCCCACAGAACAGTGGATCTCTGATCAACCATCACAGCAGGCCTGACAACCCGAGACAAGAAAGCACCATCCTGCTTTAATCTACCCCAGGGAGGAAACAGTTACCACCTTTGCAGGGCTGCTTCCCAAAAAACTCACCCTCTAAAAGCAGTAGGATGCACTTAAAGGCATCACTTGCTTTTATGGCCATTGTTGATGTATTTGGCCTCCGTGGCTCCATGTAACATTTATCCCTGCACCTGAAGCGTTTACACCCCGAATGAAAGGGAGAAATGAGTATTTTCCTGTGAAAAGAGAGTGCTGCAAAAAGTGTTGCAGGCTTTGCATCAGTCCTGCAGGGCAGTGCCAGCTGTAAATGCCTCCTCGCCATAGTGACAGCACATGCCACTCCACAGCTGTCAGAATTGGGCAATAAATCTCGGCTACAGCTGGTAAACATGTATTCCATGAAATCAGCGCTCTGCAGGCTGCACACACGCTGTTCCCAGCGAGGTCAGGGGCCACCACGGAGAGCTTGTTCTGTGGGATGAGCTCATTTCTGACAGGACTCGCAGCCAATTCCGTCCAGACGCAGCATTTGGTGGCTGCTTCCAACCGAGCACTCTGGGAATTTATCCTGGCATGCTAGTGAGATCACATGCTTATTGCATAGCTGAATTCCTAAGTCTAAGACTTTAGGGGGGGGAAAAAAAGTATAAAGAGTTAGAAAAGAATATTTAGGAAAATGGTCTGAAATAGGAAAAAGCACCAGAATTACAGATGTGTCAAACTAATTCAAAATAAAGGCCTGTTCTATCTGCATGTTCTTGGGTTTAGATCAATGACTTAAAAGTTACAAGTGTATTTACTACACAAATAGAACATAAACACTTCCACAGAATCTATTTTTACACTGTTGAGGAAGACATCTACAAATAGTCAATCGCATATTCCTGAATTGTTTATTTTGGAAAATAGTTTTAGTTCCTGCAGCAATGTGGTTTGGAATTCATGCTGGTCTTTAAGTCTAGAATCAGGCTTTCAAAATGTGTTCCTTCTACCTTTTTCTGTTGGTAGGCATAACAGCACTCACCTACTTGAAAGTGCTGGTGTAAGATCCCTAGATTTTAGAAAAAATGCCGTAAGAATCATTAATGGATAGCAGAAGCTTACAAGGATCCCTGCCATATTCATTTTGTGTGTGTGTGTGGTTGAAATAATTTCTCTGTAACTTCATAATTAAATTAAGTCATTTCAGGTTATCCTAGTGTGACCTTTGAAGAACTGGAGAAGCAGAGAGTTGCTGATATTTTTGCAGTTAGTAACATAATAATAAAACATATGCTGTGTGCTTTATGCTGAGCAGAGGGGACAGATTCATTTCTTGCTTCTTTCACTCTGCTCTAGACACAAGAAATCTTTTGTCTTGTATCACTCAAAATGGCTTAACATTTCGTTTCCAGAGAAACCGGGTGCTTATAAAAACTGATTGACAGCTAATTAGACATAAATTTCTTCCCAGAAGACTCAGTCAGCTGCTTGTTTGGGCTGAGCACACGTGATACTTATTACTTCCTCTTTTTCATCCAGATCCAGCAGCTGGTGCCTTGTGACTCACAAGCAGGCCAATTCATTCTTGCAGCTCCTGACTGCCTTTTCCCATTAACAGAGTTACACAGAAACTGCACAACACTTGGTATTGTCCAGTACTCACACTTAAGTGTCTGTACCACGGACTCTGCGGGTTTTTTCCTCTGTCTTCACTCTGGATTGTTATGAAAAACACTGTCTGGTCAAAATCTCAGTTCACCAAAACAGCGTTGAGAACAGCTAAACAAACTTCCACCATGTCAGGGCCCTGAGCAAACGCTCCAGAATATATTCATGTTTGGAAAAAGGCCAAAAATTGAGGATTTCATTCAGGAAGGACATTCCTGTGCAACTGAGAGAGGACTGAACATCCTTTGTAGATGAAGTTACACACTGACCTACATAAAGGGAATTTAAGAAGTTAAACTACACTACAGATGTGTGCACTTCACCCATCCTGCCTGACACAATCAGTTGCTCTAATGGATTGAGCAGGAGCAGCTTTCCCATGTGAATGATGCTTGACTGAAACACAAAAGATTTTCCAAATGCAGCCTACTCGTCCATAACAGGAAAATTACTCTGTATTTCAAGTGATTTAGACACTTTCCTCCCCAAATAACAGATTTTCAAACCCAAGCCTTCAGCTGACATGCAATTCACAAAACTCATGACATCAATGTTGGACCTGTAAGATTATCACTGATATTTCTGCTTTGCAAATATAAGTGATGTCCAGGTGTTAGAAAGAACAAGTTATTTGTTGGTGGAATTGCCTTCTTAAAGTCTAGGGCTTAACACACTTTAATGACCTCAGACCTAGGCAGAGGTTAACAAAGTCTGAGAAAAAAAGGATGCCCACTGGCAGCGGACACAAAGAATGCAGAATTTCTGGGCCATCTGGCAAGAACTCCCAAGATAAGGAAGAAACTAATAAAGCCAACTCAGCAACTGTGCTGAAAGCAGCTGGAACTGGGTAAAAGGTAATTCTGGCAAGGGGAGATCTGCGACCACCACAAGAAACCCAGCTACAAGAAGAGAAAGACTGAGCATGCAGATTTATTACATGAGAAGTGAGAGAATCATTAACCAATAGAAGACAGAATACTAATTAATAAGAGAACTACGTAACTTGTAGCCAGTGAACACTAATGTCTTCGTTTGATAAAATGTGTAAGTATTTAAAAGTTTTGGTGTGCTTGATCTGTGGTAACCTCCACCCTGCACCCTGTGCAGAGTAAACAACGTCTGCTTCCGAAACTAGACTCCCAAAATCGGCAACACCTGTCTGCAGACATTGCAAACCCACGCGGACGCATTCCCGTGTCACCTGCTCCAGGTGGACAGGAGGTCGCACTGGGTGATCCCCAGAGGGCCCTTCCAACCCCAACCATTCTGCGATTCTGTCACAGCCGAGGCACAGCACCAGCGCTTTTGTGACAGTGCTGCCCCGAGTGCTGCCATGGAGAACGCAGAGGCTTCCTGGCCTCCACAGGGGCTGCCCGAGCCGGGGGACATACAGCAGCCCTGTTACGGGAGCCCGGTTCCGGGAGCCCGGTTACTCCCCTGCCCTCCCCGGCCCCTCATGCAAGGGGACACGTCCACCTCCCTCAGCGCGGGTCGCTCCAACTGGCTCCAGCAAGGCTCTCCCACACGCCCAGCCTCACCCTACGGCAGCTCACTCCTCTCATCACGCGAGGCTTCTCCTCGTTCAAAGCACCGCTAAAGTAAAATAACCAAGGAAACATCGGCACTCTTACTTCGGCAGCGCCGGCGGGCTCAGGCGCCACGCTGACTACTGGCAGCGCGCCGCCATCTTGGCGCGGCGCCGCCCTCACGGGAGGGGAGGTTCGTGTGCCATCCTCTGCCCTCACCCAAAATGGCCGCGGGCGCGTCCGTCCGTCCCTGAGGCGGGATCGGCGCTGAGGGCGCGGAGGCGGCCGCGGATCTCTTTAGAACGCGGCTGGAGCCCGGCAGGTACCGCGGAGATGGGGCTGGGCGGAGGGTGAAGGGAGGCCTCGGGTTCCCCACGCGCTGGGGAGCAAAACCCGCGGGTCGGGTGGGTTTTGGCAGGGCCGGTCCCTGGCTGGAGAGGGTCAGCCCCTCCCTGAGGGGACACCGGGCTGTGGGGGGGTGGGAGCAGGTGCAGGATTGGGAGGTAAAGAAAAATGAGGTCTGTAAAGAAAATTCACCTGATGTGTGGTCCTGACTTGATGGCTGTTGGTGGTGAAGATTTCGAGGTGTGCCTTCCAATGGCTTTTGCTGGCTCGCACTCAAAGGAGAGCTTGGAGGAAGCATGAGAATGTTATTTTGATGCTGGAGATCACTTCGGTGTCAAACCCGACAGATTCAAGCAAAACTGAGTTTGGAATTTGAAATGAAAGAGCAGCACAAAAATACCTCTTTCTCTGTAATCATAACGTTGTAGTAAAACTTTTGTATTTGCTTAAAGGCACATTTATGACTCCTTTATTAAATGTAACTTTAGAAGCTGCTTTGGTGGTTTTTATTCCAAGGTCCATCTCTTGCAAGAAACAGCCTGTGAGAGACAATGCATTGATGTTGAGCGTCCAGCATTAAACCAAGACTGGCATTTGCCTGGTTGAACTTTGCTAAATTATGGTGGGGAGAGATATCAAAGTTTGCATTAATGGACTTAACTGATTGTTAAGTCAGTTAACAATGAGATTAACAATTAGCAATGAGATGTGAGAATTGTTTTAAGTAGGGTGTAATATTTGTGAAATACAGCCAGATTTCTGCAGTGATCTCGATGTATTTGATAACAAGCAGGAGAAGGCGTTGTACATGCAGAAATATTTTCCGGTGTATTGAGAGCAACTCACAGGAGCCATTTGAAAATTAAAATTTGATGCTTGACATCCGGAGGAGATGGAGCGCGTCTGATTCATAAGCACTTTTGGCTCTTTCGGTTTCAGATGCTCTCAGATGTGTTGCTAAGAGATTAAAGTCAAAGTCATGGGTGCTTTTTGTTTAACTGAAAAGACTCGGCTAAATCTGCTCCCCTGGAGCTTTGTATCCAAACTACCAGAATGGCAGGAGTGTCTTCTTGCATCCAAGAACAGCAGGATAGCTAAAGGACTGAAAATCACATATTTGCCTTTTGTAAGAGCTTGGACGTGCTCAGACCTGCTCTCTCTGTTTTTCATGGTTATTCAAAACCTGATGAATGTTGGTATTCTTCTGAAAAGCTGTTATCATGAGCAGCTAACAGCAGCTTAATGCCAGCCTCCTGGAACTGGTTCTGTGGGACAGGCTGCCCAGGGAAGTGGTGGAGTTGCCATCCCTGGAAGTGTTCAAAAAACACGTAGGTGTGGTGTTTAAGGACATGGTTTAGTGGTGGAAAGGGCAGTGCTGGGTTAATCGTTGGGCTTCATGATCTTAAAGGCTTTTCTCACGCTAAACAACTCTGATTCTATGCTGTAAAATAGTAAAAACATCCTGAAAATGCTGCCTGGGATTATTCAGCTCTTACTGGTTTTAATTAGGACCTGTCTTTTTAGTCCCTGCTGTTTGTGCCTAGGCTGAAGGCATGGTCTCGTTGAGGACAGACAAACATACTCGTTGTTGGAAGCTCCTGGTTGTAATCTTGAGGTGGCTTGGAAGATGGGAATGCCACCTGTGCATTATGGGATGCCGGCAGTGCTCGGCTGCAGCCCTTCCCGGTGTGTCAGCAGGGGTGAGACCCCATGGCAGAGGGGCAGAAGGCGGCACTGTCCTGCCCCTTCTCCCAGACTAGTCCTTCACACAACCCTTTCAGCTCACAGGAAAAATGCTGTCAAAGAGATTGCCATTCTCTTTGCTGTTTTATCTGTTTGAAGGGCTGCATGAATTAGCAACAGCATTGTCCCGGGTTCTTGTTTTTCACATTTTTCTTCTGGAATCTGATTATAATAGAAAGAGACTTTTATCCCCAAAATGAGAACTTTCTTCTAAGAGTTCAGATTCCTGTTGTTGTTATGCAAGTCTCCACATGACAGTTTTACTTTGTGGTTGTTTTCAGTGTACATATTGCTCTTCCTGTGCAAAAAGACTCTGTTTTTACCCTGGAGTATCTTTTATAGTCTAGATTAAGACTTGATAAGTCCTGAAAACTGCTAGGAAGGGGAACTGGTGGAATTGTCCATGATATAAAATTATCAATGATATATAATGTATGATGATATAATGTATAATTGTCAATGATATAAAATTCTTTTTTTTGGTTTGTTTTTTTTTGGTCCAGTGAGGTTTCATGAGTCAGACTGGGCTGCTGGGAGTTTCTTTTGAAGATGTACATGTTGGTTGAAAAACGCACGAGTTCCCATCTTCATCTAAAGAGGTCACCTGGCATCCGATCCTGGTCTCTCTGTGTTGGTAAGACCACAGCATTCCTCAGCTTATTTCAGAGCTTGCTTTAAGGGAAGAGGGTCACTGAATAAATTCCTGAAAGAGCCCCTAGCTAAATGCGTGACTGCCAGGCATTTTCCTTTCCAGGAGAGGAATGATTGTACTTTGAACTCTTCCTTTATCATAGCCACTAAATGAGTCTGAAGCCTCAGCATCGCAGTTTTCACTGTGAGACTGGTCATTTTTCAGTCTTATCTGTAGAACCTCAGAGGCTCATGGATAGAATTTTAAAGGAGTCCTGAAAGATCAAGAACAGAAAGTTTATTATGTGCCAAGCAGCGATAGAAATGGGAAGCTTCTGAAGGGGCTGTATAGTTAGGTTGAAAAACATCTGGATTTTCGGGAGTGGAAAACCGCAGTGTGACCACGCCGGGGTTGGATCGTGCGTGTGGTTGGTGGTGAGCTCCTAAGGACACTGTGTGAGATGGGAATTCATACAACGTGTTCTGAAAGGCATCTTTATAAACACTACTGAATATGCAGGGAAAAGAAACCTGTTAGGATTGTACTGAGAGAGCTGGTGGGGAAAATCTGACATCTCCTGCTTTCCAGCTGAGTAGGTCCCACTGCAGTAACACCACAACATTGTCATTGCTTTCAGGGATGTTGCTGAGATGATGCCTTTTCTGGGGTGTGGGCACTCTTCAGCTGCTTCCTCCTCTCTGATAGAAAGGAGCTGGTAGTTTCTGACACAGCTTTACTGAACAAGTTTTCTTTTGGCTCCGTGGAGCGCTTAAAGGGGAAAATAACCATTGCAAGGTTTGTGTTAGCACACTCCAAGTTGTACTGTGCTGAGAGGAAGTATGGTGTAATGGTTAGATTGAGTCCCTCTGAGGTTCTCCTCCCAGTTGTGTCACAAAATTTTTATTTCTGACCCCAGCCCCTTTAATGCCTTTGCAGAATGGAAGTTTTTTTAATACTGAGAGAAAAAAATTACTTGACTTTCATATAGTGATCTATGTGGCAATCACACTTGTCCTTTTTTTGAAAAGTGATGTTTTTCATCAGGGAATTTTAGGTGTTTTTTGAGCTGCTTGTTTGTCCTAATTCTCTCCACTTTCCTCCTAGGAATAGCCTCCATAGGTTTGGCTGCTGCTTATTATAGTGCAGGTAATGGCCTATCACTTTTTTGGGAGAGTTGTTTCTTTCCTGTTGATCTGTTTTTCATGCTGATGACTCCTCTGCAGCTTCTGTCTGGCCTTACAAAGGCAGTGGAGGTACCTCTCTCGCTTTGTGGTGTGAATATTAAAGCCAATAATAACTGTTGCCTCTATGACTTACTGTGCTTTAATGCTCTATTTCTTACTCAGCCTCCTTTTCCATTTGCAAGTATTTTTAATGATGATATTGGTACTCTGTGGTATTTTGTACTTTCAGTGTTTTATAAATGTGATTAGCTGGTCCTCACAGGTCTCCTGGGAAGACGTGTAATGATTATTTGACACCATAATGAAATGATTACTTTGCCTTTGACGGAAGTTCTCTGTTTCTCTGGAAACTGTCACATCATCACTACCAGAGATTAGTCACCCAAGCACCTTTAGAGATCAGACAGCTACTGCTGCTTCCTCCCCCTGCAGTACTGCAGACTGCACCAAATGCCAGCTGCCTTTCCATCTGTGGGATTTATCCTGGAAGCTGCCCTGTGATTCTCGTGCTGCATCCTGTTAACATCAAATTTTAAAACTTAATAGTGTGTAGGAATGTGCTACCAATATAACCCACGTATTTTTATTTAAAGAGCAAAATGCAGTGAAAGCTGCTTGAGCCACCAGCGAAATCAGCCTTGTTTTTCTTAAGACATTGCAACAAAGTTTTCTGAAACAATCCTGAGCACAGTTCTACTGTGCCTTCTGTTTAAAAGCCTGAGTAAGCAAATTGTTCAGGCTGTGACATGTAAACATTTCTAGGACATGAAATGCAAATGTTTGTTTGTCAAGAGGACCAGCTGCTTCCTTTTATACAGAAACATATTTGCTTCATTGAATTTTCATTGTCCTTATCCTTGTCCTCTGCAGCACAAATATTTGGTGTTTGACAGCAGGTTGGCAGTTTTGTGGATGCCTTTTAAGACGCCATTGCTTGTAGAGAAGAGAAAGATGTGATGTTACAACCTTGCCAATAATACATATGCTTATAATTCTGCATGGTTTGAAGCCCAGCATGAATGAAGTCTCTGAAAAATGTGAAGACTTTCTGTATTTTCATCCTGAGAAAAAGCTGTAAAATAGCTTGTAGTACAACTAAAGGCAAAAATGTTCCTTCAGAGAAACCTTTTCTCCTTTTGTTGCTTTTAAAGGGAGCATGTTGCTTTCAGGATTGTTTGAATACCAAGGAAGGGAAAAAAAGCGCTAAATTTGTGCATTTTTTGCATTGTTCAGACAGCTTGGCATGGAAGCTCTTCTATATGGCTGGGTGTTTCTTTGTGGCAGCACAGAATCTGGAGCAGTGGGAGGTAAGATGCTGAGCTCAGGAAATGAGGGTCTGTGAGTAGGAAGCAGTTGGCAGATGCTGATTCCAGCAGCCCCACGCACTTGCTCAGTCCAAACAGACAAGTTATGCTTTTGGTTTTGAGGAAACCCTCTGGGCTTGCTATACTGGGACTAGAATTAGGGCAATAATTCTTTGCCTACACAAGCATGAAAATGTGAAGCTAAACATATGGGTATTTTTAAGGGGAGACTTGCCCCAAAATATTCTCTCTTACACAGAAGAGGGAGGGTGACAGGACATTCAGCTGAACTTACCTTTCAAGCTAATGACAGAGCAACCACTAAATAAGGGAGCTCTAACCTTCCAGGCTGCTCAGCTGTTTTCCTCTGTGACAAGCTGGTTTAGAATCTTGTGGATGTTGATTTGTTGAGAGCGATAAGCCACCTTGTCACCCTGCCGACCTGAGCTGTGTTAGAATGAGCAACTCACCTAAAGAGAACGAGATCCTCTTTTCATCCACTGTCAGAGATATTTGAGATCTGTGGAAGCCTGGCCCATAGAGCACAGCACTGGAATGTCAAATTCACCAGAAGTGAAAATTATAGGAGTTACAAATTGTGTTCAGACTTGATTCCAGGCAAATTTTTCATTACATGAGGAATGTGGCAAGAGGGATGATGAACCCACTTTTAATTCCCTTCTAGAAGTCACACAGGCGTTATGGTAAAGTCCCTGTTAAAACCAAGAGCAAGATTGTGATTTTCATGGTCTAATAATAGAGGAATGTCTCTAAACTAGCTGTGTATTTTTCTATTACCAAGATTATTTTCCCATAGAACAATTTTTATTTTACTTTGAAGCATAGCTAGTGATGGCGTTTTCAAGAAAATCCTAATTTTTATTTTTCAATTTTACAGGAGGCTATATTTGATAAGAACAAGGGAACAATCTGCCTAAAAACATTCAATCTCTACAAAAAATTACTGACCTTGTCAAAAGGAGGCAATGAACAAGGTGAGGAAGCAGCATCTGTGGTAGAAAATATGGTGAGCAGCAGAAGAGATGGATGTGTGCCCATTTAATAGCTTCTCTGGAGTTCTGTACTCAAATTAAGTCACATCTGCTTCCAGATCTGCTTTGTTCCCAAGCAGCAGATGTAACAATCTGCCTCTCAGGGCTCAAATGCTTTTTCTCAGTGTGCTGAATGCATCTTGTTAATTATTTTAATCCAAGGTAACTTGGAAAGCACATTGCTTTCCATAATAATCTTAGCCATTCCTTTGGGATGTTAACGTGCAGGTTTAGTTTTCCCTTGGCTAGCCTGCTTGGCAGCTGGGACTGGTGGAAAAACTTAAATTTTGGATCCAGAAGTTGAGATTCCTGTAATCTCATCTGCTGTGGGGAGCAGGCAAATGTTTAGATACCATGTGCAAGAAGGCATGTTACATCCTGCAGATATAGAATATGCATTTAAACCAGCATGTTCAGGAGGCTCAGTTTAATGCAGTATCTGATGTCCTTTGGGTTTCCTGTTGGATTAACAGAAGTTGCAGTGTAGTCTGTGAGTTGGTTGAGTCACGGTGAGTTGGGAGTTCTATTGCAAACTAGGATCCTTTATTCTGTTGCAAAAGTAGGATCCTCTTCCATGTCAAGAGTTTTTGTTCTACTTCCTGATGTAAATCGATCCAGCTCTCAAGAAGCTCAGGAGAGTGGCCAAATTTGGAATGACCTTAAGCTGAACTTGTTTTTGAACAGTTCATTTTCGAGGTGGAAGATAAAAGATGTGGAGAGAGGGATGTTTAACGTTTCTGAACTTTCCTTTAGGATACATTTTTACAATGGGGAGCTGAGGACACCTGTTCATCTTTGATAATATCTGTTTCAGGTACCATTCATGTGAGGATGCAGAGATCAGCAGGTGCTCTGAGCAGTTAAATATTTCAGTATTTGTTCAGTCTCAGTAAACTGAACACCTGTTTGCCTGCTCCATACAGAAAAATAGTGAAAACTGCCATTAAAGCAAGTGGGAAACAGAAGTAATAAAGGGCTGCTCCCCAGTGCCTGGCAGGCTGTATCATGTTCCTTAGTGTGGATGCTGAAATGCTGTTAGCAGGGAAATTTTCTCTTCTTGCATTCATTCTGTGAGAACTTTTCCTTTGCTGTGTAAGCTATGTAAACAATAGATAGGGTTTTTGTAAATAGCATTCATATCTGGTATCTTCTGACCTTGTGTACATTATATTAGGAAAAAACATTTCTAAGTGAGTGTCTGAGACTTTAACCAATCACTCTAGGAGAAGTGTGAACACTGTTCAATTACTTTATAGAACTAAAATATATAAATGGTATTGTAAATTTAATAAATAATTCATTCCTCACTCTAGACTCCTACCTCGCTGCATCTCTGAACCCCTGCTCAGAAGCCCACACCTCAGGGCCTCGTGCTGCAGTCACACCCTGTGGATGTTCCTTTTGCCTGAGCAGCTCAGCAGCTGTTTGCTGCTGCAGGACTGCCCCGGTTGTGTGGCATCACAGCAGTGGTGCCCAGCAGCAGGGTCCCTGTCAGCAAGGCACCAGCGGCAGTGCTGAGGGTTTGCAGTTTGTGGTTGCTAACAGCTGCCTTGTTTTGCCCATCTTTGCAGTCGTGGCTGTGCTGAGCGAGATCCGCGATGTGAACGTGGAGGAGGAGGCCGTGCGCTATTTCGGGAAGGGTTACCTGGTTGTGCTGCGGTTTGTCACCGGGTTCTCACACCCGCTCACTCAGAGCGCCGTGTTGGGCTGCAGAAGGTGCAGTGCGGGCTTTTTAAAATTAGAATGTGTGAGGTGGGAAATGCTAATCACGTGGGTCAGTAATTGCCAACTATTATAACTAAACTCAGTTTTCAGACTCTGTGGTATGACCTTGTGTTACTCAGTTTAACCTTTTAAACCCCATAATGGTTTTGGGTAACACCACCTTTCAGGATCATATTTAGAGATGATCCCTTTAGCGCTGCATGTCTGCTGGAGTTGCTTTCCTCAGCTATGCAATGGCAGAGGGGATTAATTCTACTTTGCAAACATTTGGTGTATTAGTTAACAGAAAATTTATCTTAAGCATTGATAATAAGGAGCCTCGCAGCAGGGACTGGGGAAAGGACTGATTTGTTCTGATGCAGAAGGAATGGCGCGGTGTGGCGTGCTGTCAGCCATCCCCTCTATGCCTATATGACTTTCCCTCTAGGCAGTTATTCTCAGGAATTAGCATGCCTGTTCTTGTCTTGTCAGCACCACAGTTCCACTAATTCTTCCATTGTCCCTTCTTTTCCACAGTGACGTGGAAGCAGTTGCCAAACTCATTACGAGTTTTCTGGAACTGGACAGAGTAGAGACCCCACAAGATTTCTCCCAGAGCAGCGAAACAGAGGCAAGTGATGCAGATGAACCACGGGTTAAATACTGATAGTCACTGTGAACTGAAGCAAGCAGAGGCTCTCACACATTAGGAAAATATTCTGATTGCTCTTCAGAAAAAGAAATCCCTCACAACCTTGACCTGGGCATTTCTCAACATGTGCATTTACAGTGGGAGGAATCTGTCTTAGGGCACATTGTTTAGTGCTGTACTGCTTCAAGACTCTTCATGTGGACACTGCTTGCTTTTGAACTTTGTCAGCTCATCAAACTTGTCTAGGAACATTTATTTATTAATGAATTGGTTTGAAATAATTGCTTTTCCATTAATGAAGGTATGGATGTGAACTTCTGCTTACTGCAAACATTTGCTGCAGGTACGTTACGTGAAATGTAGAAGAGTTGAATCTGTAACTCGTAACACAATGCTTTGAGGTTTTCCTTTTAATGTATGCAATTAGGAGATGCAGAGTAGTGGCACTTTTATGTTCTCTACTACTGACTTGCCACTGGATATCTGTGGAAATTAAAATCTGAGTGCCTCTCTTGGAATTCTAAACATCAGGTTCATCAACCTGTAACGGTGTCTTAACTTCTCTCAGACTCACCAAGGAGCCATAAATAGTAAAGGAAAAATGACCATGATGAAACGTCTTTGGGATGTTCTACCTTAATCCTGTTCTGCTTAACTTCTGGGCAGGACAGAGTAATTTTTTTCTAGACCTCAATGTTTACTATTTAAACTGTGTATTTAGAAAGGAAGCAGGGACAAGTGTAACTTCAGGTAGGGAAAAGACTGATGTCAAACAAGATGGTAGCCTAGGGTTGTTTAGTGTTTCCTCACTTGAAATGATACCGAAGTGCTAAATAGTAACTTTTTTAAGGTAGCTGGCATAGATTCAATGTTTGACTTGTACCTGTGTTTTACTCCAGGTGTGTGGTGTCCTCTGTTCTGACCGAATGTTTCTCAAACAGTTAAAATATAAATTTTTTCAAGGTATTTCTGAAGTAAAAGCTACCTCTGTTAGTCAACATATTCTGTCTAGATCTAGAACTCCATCATGCTTACATTAACATGTCAGTACAAGAAAAAAATTATAAAAAGCTGCAAGTTCCTTCAACATGCTACAGCTGCTTGTACCGATGTTCAGTAGGTTTAATTTAGGAATCTTATGGTCTTTAGACCTGATTTAGAAAATATTTACACAGTTACTTCTAGGAGATCTGAACAGGGTATGAGGTAACTGTGTTGTCTGCTTTCATGGTTGGCCAGCAGCAAATGTCTCCTGGCAGCAGCCTCTTCAGGATTTAAAAGAGCCCGTGTTCTTGTTTCCAATCACTCTACCTCTGCAGAGAGAAGGCTCTGAAAAGTTTTTGCTAGAAGCCCTGTCCTGTTGTGTGTTCCAGCTTGGTCTGAAGCTGAGCACCTGCTCATCAAAGAACAGCTTGTACCAAGATTTCCCTTCCAGCCGTTCAGACTTGGGCTGTGAGCTGAGAGGCGGAGGCTGGTGCTGTCAGGGGGAAGGTACTCACACTGCAACAGGGACGTGGCTGTTGATGTAGCTTGCCTGCAGCACAGAAGTGGGTCTGTTTCCTTTAAATAAGATAAAAAACTTGTGATCGCATCAGGTATCGATACAGACTTCTGCCAATACACGTTCCTGAAAGTCCTCTGAGTTGTTGGGGTAATCATGGGGCTTTCAGTGCCTACCCCACACCACTAGAACTGGGAAGCTGCTGTGTAGGAATGTGGGAAAATTAGGTTGCAGGCAATTAGGTAAATTTACCTTTATTCTGAAGCACAGCTGTAAGCTAAGCATAATCATCAAACCTGTTTAAAAAATATTGCAGGGCGTAACACTTTGTAGCATTCCTCATTTAAATCCATTGTAATATATACCCCAGGTGATGCTCATTTTAGAGAGAGGAGAATGAGATTGGGGATTTGGAGAACTCTTTTTTTTTCTCTCACCGTGTAAAATGAGAATGGTGAGTGTTCTGAGGACTTCCAGTAGGAAGTACTGTCCTAGAGTATGTAATGGTACAATGTAAGCACAGGGGCTCAGCCTGTGGTAACTGCTGCTTTGACCAAGGATATTCAGAGGGCATTTGTGCTGTGCATTGCACTTACTCTGAGCCCATGGAGTGCACCGTGGGTGAAGCAGACAAAACTACCTGCCTTCAGTCTTAGCTCTGCTGGCTTTCATTTGTATTCCCATGAAGGCTGACATTCCGTGGAAGATCTAAACCACGCTGTAGTTCTCCAGTTAAAAATCAGCTTCTGAGAGGTACGTCTGTTGGTCTAACCCTGCACTGCATCCTGTGTCCTGCTTCTGCTGAGCTGTAGTGCATCCAGCTTGCTGTGCATTCATGGTGTTAGTCATGTCTATACTTAGGGACTATGCAATATCTTACACAAAGACTAAAACAATGAAAAGAAAACTCAGAATCTATAGAAAGGGGAATGACCTATAGTAAGGTACAATGTAACTTGAAATACATCCTGTGGAGTAAGTTGCATGTTGAGTTGATGTCCAGTGATCACCTCTTTCGAGGTGTTGTGTGGTATCCCACTCACACCTCGGTATCCTGCTGTGGCAGGCAGGAGGGGATGGCTGCTGCCATGCACTGTGTGTCTGCGAGGAATGTTTTGACTCCTCAGCCTTTCTCTTGAGCAGCTGGTGCCATCCTCTCTCGTGCCATTTCCATTTTGCATTTGGCAGCTGTCACTGTTCCAACAAGTACAGTTTCAGTGGGAACCTGAGTTCTGCAGTCTGAGCTGACAGGATGGGGCACTGAGGACATTCTGCCAGGCTGTGGGTGCTGCCTGTGGGGATGTGTCAGGCACTGCTGGCTGATCCACCCGGGAGCTTCCTGTGGCACTGATCTATCTGAGCCTCTGAGCTTGGCAATGGGACACTGCACCAAAGCTAGCACAGGCTAACTCTGGTATTTCTCTTGATCCACGTTTGTAGCTTCTTGCCCTCAAAACCTTTATCATTTGTAGTTGGAAGACTTTGCCAGATGCAGTGCAGTAACTGTGTGCATGTGCAATTAACTTGCAATTGCCGTTCCTATGGATTTGGTTATGGCAGATTTGGTCTGTGCACTCCTCAGCAACGTGATGCAGCTTGAAGAACTGTGGAAAGCAGGTGCAACTCAGGACAGGTTCCACTTTTCCCTCTTTGGACGAGTCCTCTCTCATCCTCCTTTTCTGCCACTTCTCACCATTCTGCTGAAGGCTTTCCTAAATGGTTTTCCTCACTTCTCTTGGGCCCAACAAAGGCCCAGTAAGCAGAGCCTTACATGTGTCTGATGTAAAGTGACTTGTACTCAAAGGAATGATGTGAAAGACTAGTTTTGGTTAGGAAATTAGGTACTTCTAGAAGACCGTTACAGCAGATGTAGTCATTAACTTTTGCATCTCAGGCCATCTAGAGACTTGTGCCTGGACAGCTGTAGCTTGCACGACTTACAAATGATTGAAAAACCTGCATGGCAGACCTTAGGTTAGATCTAACACCCTGACCCCTAAACCCAACCCTTTCTGTCACGTCCTTTACTTTAACTGTAGGGCAGGTGCCACGTGGCAGATTTCAGCTCGTGCTCGAGCAGCACAGGGGCAGTTCCTCACGTGGCTGTGCTGGGATGGGACCGTGGCCGTGGCTGCTGCAGAGAGCAAAAGCCAGGCTGCATCTGACAGAGGGAGAGCTTTAGGTAAGGTGTAACCTCATATTCTGGTACTTCACAGTGAAATATCCCATACCTGGCATCAGTTGTGCAAGTCTCAAAGAAAATCAAAATATTTACAGTTGAGATCTGATTCTTGGGCTGTATTTATGAAGTTACACAGATACCAAAAACCTCAGCTGGCTTGCAGAATAAATAAAGAGTGCGAGTTCTGACAGTGTTGTAAATGGCTGAGAAGCAAAAATACTTCTGGGAAATGTTTGGAAATTGCCTTTTTTTTTTTTTTTTTTAACTTTAAAGTTGCAAGTAGAATTTCAGCAAGGCCTTGTTGTATTGTCTTTTTTAAAAATGTTCATTGATTAAAATCAACTTTGATAACTTGTTTTGCATTGCTGTAGTATTTTGTATTGTTTTTAATTAAAATTATTAAAATATTAATGGCTGTCTAAATTATTACTGGGAACAGATCTACTGAAGGAGTTAATGAGGGGGAGGACAGAATAAAGCCCAAATACCTGCTTAGAAGTGGCCCTGCTGACACTCTTGCAGCAGTCCAGCCTTTAATTCCATATAAGCTGATACATCCAGCTCTCCACTGGTGAATATTTCCATCTTCCCTCCTTTAAACCAAACCAACATGCCACACACACACAAAAGCAGCAGCTTTCCACAACCACTTTGAGTATCAAAGGTTTTATTCAAGTAAAATAAATTAAGATCTTGTTTAGTTCAAGGTGTGTGACAGGGATACATAGCAATTGAGTCTTTTTAGATAAAAATCTGCATGTGGACCTAGTTACTGAGGCTCTCATTGAGTAAGGTGAAGCTTGTCTTATGCTGTAGTTTTACTTTCTGGAACAAATCTTGAGATACAAGAAAATTTCAATACCGGTGCTTCCAAAAAAATTTTAAAGAAAGGAATAAATGAAGCACAAAAATAAATATTTTGAATATTCATGGTGAAGTAACATATTTAACTACCGTACTTCTGAATTATTTCCATTTTGGTGATTATCTCAGTTCTCCAGTAAAGTCCCCAAAATACATTGCTATCTATTATGACAAGTTTGACATTAAAGCAGAATAAACCAGCATTTTTTCCTCATATTTAGTAACTTCAGTCATGGCTCAAACTGGGACAAACCTGGAAAGGGCAGGTTGCAGTTTGAGGTTTTACACAGCTGAACAGATGCCTCAGTGAGTGGGATGGTGCTTTTCTGGGGGCATGAGGCTATGCTGAGCTGAGGAGGTGCTCTGGCAGAAAGTGAAGCAGCCCAAAGTGTTAAGGCAGTTTTCTCTCCAAGCCCAGGTCTCCAGGAGCTCCCTCTTCCCGTGATGGAATGGCAGGACACAACTCAGAACACAGCTGACAGGTGAAGGAGTTATGGTACAGAACAGAATGACCCAAACATTTTTAAAGTACCCTAAATATCAGGGGAGAACTTTCCCAGGTCGTTGTTATGTAAGAGTCTATTGCTACAAATCCTGAATTTGGAAGAAACTGGGTTTTTCTCCTGCCTTGTAAGAGAGTGAGCTGTGACTCACTCCCGCACTGTTATGCAAGGGGAGCAAACCTGACTTACAGGCAGGTGAATTAAGGCTCAGCATGTGTTAAGACAGGAAAACTGAGCTGAAGAGTATTATGATAATAAATTCCTTCGTGCCTTCAGGTCACTTTTGTTTCACCACAGTTCATGCTTCAACTTTTAAGATCACAAACTCCAGCTCAAGGACTAGTTGCTGATTTTCACTAGCCACGTTTTCCCAGGGAATGAGTCAGACTAACTCCAATGCCCCTAATTTTGTGCTTTTATTGCTTCGTCTAAATCATCCACCACTTGCTGCAGCTTCTGTAGGCTGGGGTGGACATTCTCCTCCATCCATTCCTCTATAGCACACTGGTGGAAAACTTGCTCCATGGCTGCTTGGAGGTCTTGCACCACAGAGTTCCACTTGGAGAGGAGACTGAGCAGAAAGGAGAAGGAAGAAACAATGACCTGTGCAGGTGAGCTCTGCCTCGAGGGAGGGTTGGCTTACTGGCCTTTGGAAGGGAGTACTGGCCTTAAAACCACTTTACAGGAAAAGAAGCATCTATTACAAGAGCCCAAAGGACTTGATTTTGTTCAGATGGCAAAAGCTTGATGCTGTTTGTTTTTAAGTTCCATTAATCTTAGCACTTTCCTCATGCCAAGACTTTTAAAGTACCAAAATGTGAGCTCAGAAAAACTCTATACACATTTTAAGTGTAACTGAAACCCACTGTGAGGCTTGTTGGGAATTTAATTCCAGGTTTTATCAGAAAGAGCAGATGCAGTTGGATATTCACCTTATCACAGAAAAAAAAAAAAAGTATAAATTAACCTTTTAGCATGAATTGGCACAATGTCTAGGACAGGTTCTGAAAAGCTCATGGTGACAAGGAGCAGGGGGAAGGGCCTGGCTTTATTCCAAGCCTTGCCTGGACTCTGGCCCAGGGTGAGCTCCTCCACCAAGGCCAACCAGTGCTTAAGGTGCAGCAGGGCTGTACAGGAGTAACAAGGGAGAGGCTTTTAGAGACCAATTTCGTACTTGTTCTCAAAGAAGACAGGCAAAGATAAAATTAGAATCATAGAATGGTTTGGGTTGGAAGGGAACTTCGAAGATCCTCTAGTTCCAACCCAAACATGTTGTATAAAAACATGTTATGAATACTTTGATTCCCACTGATGTTTCTGAGATAATTATAGAAAGAGGTAAGGACTCACAGCTCTCTGTACCTGAGTGCCCAAAATAAGTCAGACTTTATTTCCCCTGTAATGCAAAACAAGTGGAGTTACCTGACTGCGTCTGGCTGGAAGTGGTGCATGATGATGGGATGAATAATCTTCCTTTTCCTGTGGTAGGGGCTGAACCAGCCTGTGACATACCTGAAAAGGGATGTTAGTGGGAGCAGTGATGAAACAGCAGCAGCGTCTGTGTTTGTCACTGACAGGGAGGTGGGGAAGGCTTTAGCTCAACTCCTGCACAGAGATGATGCTTAAGGAGTAAGTTTATTTAAGTCTACAGATCTTTGGAATTAGCTTGTGAAAGTGTTCCTGGCAGATGATCACCTGATCATCTGCTGCAATGTAACTTTCATTTCAAGCTCCTTTCTTTTGTAACTGCACCATTCAAGATTTTCATTTTAACTTTAAATAGCAATAAAACGTAATTAAGGAAAGAACTAGGTGCTTCAAATAAGGCAGCATGCAGTGTTTAGGAACTTTGCTGAAATATTTTTAATTTTCATCTAAATATTATATTCTGCTAAGGTGTCAGGGACACCTGAAATGCAGAGCTTGATATTTAAATCAGTTTTCTGGAGTTGTGCCCCACTTTGAGACGATACAGCTCCAACGCTGCTGCAGCCAGGCAGAGAATCACCATAAACCTCATTACCTGTTCCTTTCGAGAAGTTCATCCACTGATGACTTGAGGTAGAAACTAACTTGTGTCACAAGTGTGAGGATATTGCTCCCAGGAAAGGTCCCCAGGCTTGTGCTGTCCAAAGAGGAGCTGTTAGTTCCTGAACTTACCACTCAAGGAGAAGTACCTGACTTCTGCAGCTGGAATTTTACCTCATGAAAGTATCAATTTCCAGGTTAGACATTCCCAGGAGCTTTTCCACATTTTCTTTAACCTTTTCAGAATAGCCACCTGGCAGAAGACAGTGGAAATGAGTAAAGGAGCCTAAGGAACCAAAATGTTCATACAAGAGGGGTTTTCTGGAGGATTCTGCATTGGCTTAGTAGTTCCTCTTTGGTGAAGAATTTTTTAAAAGGTAAAATAGAAATAAAAGAAGGATAAAACACTTGTGGGTGGGAGGAGGAGCTCATTGTCTTTCACAGAGTTTCTTGTGCAAGGTGAAGCACGTCCTAGCTCTGAGCTTTCCATTCGGGGTGCTGAATATTTCTAGTGCCTTAATTAACAATCACTGAGTTGTGGGGGTTTATTTTGAAAATAAGAAATGCAGCAAGACAAAAAGAAAAATTCTGTTGGCAACTGCCGGTAAAGAAAGCAGAAACTACAGGAAGTATTTTACCAGACAGTGTCCTTCCTAGATCCATTTCAAGAAAAACAATTAGTTAAAACAACTTTTACGCATGAGCATGTTCTAAATCTAAACTAAATTAGTCTCATTTATATATCACTATTGTTTCAAATCCGTTTGGAAAGCAATTCTGCATCTTAAATTTATTTTTTAATATAAGCATGAAGTTTTTGACCATTTGTGTGTTAGATCACAATAAATGATGAGGATACAATGGCTATTTTTAAATACTTAGGCCAAGAGGCTTCTCTGCTCCCATACTGGATACTGTAATTTATTGTTCATCATTCAGGCCACGATCAATTCTGCAAACCACCTCAAAATATAACAAGCCTGTGCCAACCTTAGGGCAAGGTCACTTCACTCATGTGCTAGGCATTAGCTGAGAGAGAAGAAAGTTGTCATTGTACCATTCTTTAGTGCCTGCAGACACACGGCCAGTGATGGGATTGCCACAGGGAGAAGCTCACACAAAACAGAGAAGTGATCATACCTACGTAAGAAAACATCCATTAATTACACCTTTTACTGTTAGAACATGCTAAACAAGTGGGAAGTTTTAATATTTCAATCACTAAAATTCAAAGAGCTGTAGAAACATCAGTTTGTGTCTCAGAGAAGGGATCACTTATCTCTGAAATGTGAAGTATTCCTGTCTTACTAGTAAGAACAGATAAAAACCAAATTCTCTTCTCAAGGCAAATTAGGGTCAGAAAGTGGAATTCAATTTTCTGGTATTCCCCTAGATCTCCTGACTTGCATAAAAATGTTTTACTCCTTCACTACATTAACAAGTTCTTGTCTCTTAGGCAATTTCATTGTGTTTGAGTTCCCATCAGACATTCAGATAGACACACCATGCACGAACTACACTGTCTGTGAGCAGTTCAGGGTGGCACAAAATCCATTCAAACCTTCAAACCCAGTCTGCTGGTGGTGGTGTCCCCAAAGCCCTTGTTCCTGCTGGTCAGTGCTGTACAGCTGACTGGAACTCTGAAATCCACCCTTCATAGTCCGGGCGTGAGGCCCAGCAGTGACAGACAGGCAGAGCTGCAGGGTTGCAAAGTTCCCTTCGAAATCCCCAGCTTCACTGTACCTCTTAGGGAGCTTTTGGGTGGAAGTTTGCTTATCTGTGACCCTGGGAACCACGCAAAAGCTGCTCCTCACCTCTGCCAGCCGGTCAGCGCGATACCTTCCAGGACATCAGCGGGGCTCCTGCTGGCCACCTGCAGCCACTCCAGCTGGTTCCTGAGGTGGTGCCCAACCAGTGGCAGAGACTGATTCACTCCTGTGGCTCCCTTAAAGGCACTCGCAAGCCACACCTTGGAGAAGCCACACCTGCGGTACTTCTCTATGAGCTGCACTGCAGGGAGACACAAAGGGACACGCGCAGGATGAGCTTTCTGCAGTTTCAGCCCCGACTGCAACGCAGCAGTGAAGGGGAGCACAGCTCCAGAGCCAACAGGCTGCTGAGTCTTTTCCTGTCAGGTTTTGAGCATCAGCAAGGACGGGGGATTTGACACCCTCTCTGAGCAGCCCTTTGAGTGGCTGTCCTCATGTTTTCATGTGCCAGTTACTGTATTCCACTCCCTTGTATTGCTACCATGCCAAGAGCTGTGAAATTCTAACAAGCAGCACAACATCTGACAGCTGATTCTTCACGCAACAAAGAAATATTTGCATGCATGACTCGAGCCTTTAGGAGCTTCCCTTTGAATTCTATGGATGCATGAAACCTTGAAGCTTCTTTTGCAGAGCTGTGCTGTGGGTTTTCAAGCAGGGGTTTAGTGATGCGGCAAGGCAGGAGTCCAGAGCGAGGAATGAATTATTTATTAAATTTACAATACCATTTATATATTCTAGTTCCATAAAGCAATTGAACAGTGCTCACACTTCTCCTAGGGTGATTGGTCAAAGTCTCAGACACCTACTTAGAAATGTTTTTTCCTAATATAATGTACACAAGGTCAGAAGATACCAGATATGAATGCTATTTACAAAAACCCTATTTATTATTTACATAGCTTACACAGCAAAGGAAAAGTTCTCACAGAATGAATGCAAGAAGAGAAAATTTCCCTGCTAACAGCATTTCACCATCCACACTGTGCAATACAGAGTTACGTGTTCCTACTGGTGTTAATGCAAGGAGAGTTAATGTAACAGTGCTTGTGAAAAACCTCTGAATCTCCTAGAGTTAATGTAACAGCGCTTGTGAAAAACCTCTGAATCTCCTATCAGTGATTCCATAGCTCTGCTGAAAAGAATTAAGCAGCATACAATGCAAGTCATTCATGGGGGAAACATAAATAGAAAAAGAAAGTAAGTAATAGCAACTATGATGTGAAATCAAACAAGGGCTGTCTTTATGCTATTAAAGCAATAAAAAACAACTCAACAAAACCAGAATGTTTTGGTGTCCAGCTAAGGTATGTTTGAATGATAGCATTTTGCTTTGGCTATTTTGCTTCTCCACAGCTCAGCAGAGGAGTACAAACCTTTGCCCTCCACGTCGATGTCCGTTGCGTAGTCCCAGATCATCGGCTGCACCAGCTGCGGGACCCCGGACTCTGAAAGGAACAGAGCTCCTTGAAGTCATGGAAAACAGTCAGTTCAAAAGAGAACTCAGTCCAGCTTACTGGTGCAGTAGCACATGACTACAACTGTGGCTTGTCACACCTGAAGTGCCCCTAGGCATTTTCAGCCTGGCCACGACCTGGCACATGCCAAGGACCACGGTCCCCAGGCATCATGAAACCACTAACATGGAGGAGAAGTGACAATGTATCAGAGATCCCATTTGCCCCAAGCCCACCTCATTCTTAGCTCCTTGCATCTCTCTGTGTACCAGCTGGGTTCCACTGGCAGAGCTGCAAGCTCTGTACACAAAATTTAGCTAAATTCAAATGTAACATTCACCCTTTCACTTACAGAGTGCCTGGGCTGTGTTTGCACAGAACGCAGCTTTTCAAGATGCCTTTGAAGTACAAGTAAAGATACAAATTTAGCATTAAATCCTTTCATAATCCACTCCTCAGCTAGTTTTAAACGTGTGAAACTGACCTCTAGAGAAACTGCAGTAAATTGTGCAGAAATTCAGTATTTTAACTCCATCACATTTTGAGTTGTTTAGTCTGTTATTGTGGCAGTAAAGTGCACTTAGCTAGATGCTGTACTGCTCTTGTGGAAACTCCATGGGTCCCATTTGCATTTTTGGGGATGATTTCCCACTATCAGAGCTTTGAATAGGTCAGTCACTGCTGGATGAGCTGCACAGCTCCTCCTGGTACTGTCTAAATCTGCTTACTGCAGCCATGTAAGGCAGCTCTGAAAATGCTGCATCTCCATCTGTGCTCAGACTACCCAGATTTTAGCAGTGGTCTGATATTTTTCCACAAACAAGACTTGTGATGTCAAGGTCGTGGAGCTACCCCACAATTCAGTATCAAAGTCCTCACGATGTGCAGCATGATCACAAAGATGCTCATAGGGCTGCAGCTTCTCTGCGTCAGTTGGCACCACTGGGATCAGGTGCTGCAAAGGGCAGCAGTGAACACGAAAAAGGTGGTGAGAGGCACAGAGATTTAGACTTGCACCACAGATGTTAACAGGTTGTTGTTTTAATGTATAAGGGAAGTAGAACTGATGGTAGCCACTGCAGTGTGAGTGTTTTGTGATCAAAAACTAAAGTGTTCAGACTGGCCCACACTCACAGAGGGACTCTGTGACAGCCGAGGACTGAGTGTTTCTATTCTCACCTCAACTCTTGTCAGATCTGTTGTTTTCATTACATTCAGCTGCCAACCAATCTGTTTTAACTGGCTGTGTAAACCTGCCTCACCCCAGCTGGTCACACACCTGCCAGTGTCTCCTCACTCATGCCCCTGAGCATGTCGTCCCACACCACCGCTGTCACCATGGGGTAAGACGAGGCCAAACAACTGGCAACTGCTTTTATGTGGGATAAGCACAGCTTCTCTGGAGTGTTGTCTTGCTGCTGCAGCCACTGCTTTGACTCCTCTCCTTCGCCAAGGTAGTAGACCTGAAACACCAAGCAAATAATCCTGGCTTCTTGTCTAGAAATAGAGAAAGTGAGTTAGACAATATTCAAAACCTTTGCCCAGGTGTGATCTCCTGAGTGGACACATCCAAGAGCACTTCTCAGTGCTGAAGACACTGCAAGCATTTCTATCAGTCTGCAGGAGACTGTGGCCATGATTTCATGCATCACTTAAGGGAATTTTCCTACAGAAACTAAAATATCTACATGCCATAATTGGCTTTGGAAGGTTTGTCTTTGGAAGTAGCTCTCACCACATTTACTCACTTCAAATCTAGCAACCCATCAGGACCTGAGTTAGATGAAATGAGGTTCCTGTCTCAGGGAAG
Organism: Callaeas wilsoni; assembly: GCA_013398955.1. Classification (NCBI taxonomy): domain Eukaryota; kingdom Metazoa; phylum Chordata; class Aves; order Passeriformes; family Callaeidae; genus Callaeas; species Callaeas wilsoni. Next base: position 26,511 of record VWPU01010318.1, read on the forward strand.
GAGATCATCCAAATGTGAGTCTAGAAGCAACCTGGGGACACGTCCAAGGGTGGCCCAGCATACTTGGTCCCATGCAGAGAGTGAACTAAAATTTGCTGGTTTAGAGTAGGTTTTATCTAAAACATGTTTATGCTACATAAATGGTATTTTTCTTTATAAAAGCCTGCAGCTCCCTGTCTAACCTTCCCACCGGTTTCAACACAACAGGATACAAAATGCTAAACCAGTATCAGGACAGTTAAGTGGTCACAATGAATTCCGGGGATCTGTGTGCCATCAGGATGGTTTTAAGAAACTATGAGAAACTTGAGTTTTCTCCTTTCTCAAGGACACAAACTACCAAGGTAAAAACCCCACCACAAAAAGGCTTACATCAAATTTACAGGACTGTTAATGAACAGCTCTAATTGATATCTCACTTCAAATACTCACTTGACCTAAAACTCAAATGCCGAGTTAGCTTTAAGAAGCTGCTTTCAATACTTTGATACTACATTCATATCTATGGAAATGACAGCCTGTGCTACTGGAATCGTTTATTGTCAAAAAGACTTTTCTACACTGGCTTGAGTGGTGTTTTCTGTCCCCAAAATCCCACCCAAACACAGCCTGGGCACCACTATAATGTAGACACCTCAACATTCCTTAAAAGAAAAGAAACATTCCCAGCTCAAGAGAAGTCCCACCTCATCACATCCGATGTGAAACCACTGTGAGTCCTCGTGCAGGGCCATGACCTGGTCAATCATGGCTCTGACCAGCGCCAGCGACTCCTCCTTGTGCGGGTTCAGGGCGTTGGGCAGCTCCTTCACCTCCCGCAGATGGGCAAACTCCCTGTGCTTCAGCACAAACTGCAAGGGAAAGGGGAGCTCGGGGGCAGCCTCAACACGAGGGGACAGCAGCGTCCTCCTGTCCCCAAGGCTCCGAGAGCAGGTGTCCTGCTAAACCTGGGCTGTGGCTTGTCTGAGCCCCAAGGACAGGCTGGGGGGCACAGCTGCTGCTCCACGGTGCTGAGGGGTCTCTGACCACGGAGCACCTCACAGGGTGGGTGAAGGAAACAGGGAGGTCACTGCAGTGTGACCCTGATGTCAAATCCTGCAGCTGGCAGAGCTGGATAAATGGAGCTCTGCGACTTGGATTGGAAATTTCCCAGCAGAGAATCACAGAATGGGTCAGGTTGGACGGGACCACGGTGGCTCATCTGGTCCCACCTCCCTGCTCCAGCAGGGTCACCCCAGAGCACAGGGCACAGGAGTGTGTCCAGAGGGCTCTGGAATATCCCCGGTGAGGGAGACTCCACACCCTCTCTGGGCAGCCTGTTCAGGGCTCGGTCCCTGCACAGGGAAGAAGCTCCACAGTCTGGACACAGCGCTCCAGATGTCACCGGGGCTGAGCAGAGGGGCAGGATCGCTCCCTGCCCCGCTGGCAGTGCTCTTCCTACCGCACCCCGGGATCCCCGCGGCCTCGCTGCCGCCGCGGGCACTGCCGGCTCACCGCACCCTCGCTCCCAGCCCAGCGCACCCGTGCTCACCTCCATGTGCCCGAAGCTCTGCACCAGCGGCACCACGTCCAGGCCCTGCGCCCGCGCCCGGCTCAGCAGCACCCGGAGCTCCGCGGGGCTGCGGGACAGCGACACATCAGCGCCCGCCGGGCACGGCCCCGGGGCACCGGCGGGTACCCAGAGCTACCTGGGGGTACACGGCACTACCTGTAGGCGTGGGGTGCCTGCAGCAGCTCCAGCGGCCCCGTGTACGGGAAGGTGTCCTCATATTCCAGCAGCAGCCCGGTGGCACCCAGGGCGCGGAGCAGCGGCAGCACCTGCGGGAGGGAGGGGACAGTGGGGATGCAGCTGCGCTAGGACCGGTGCCACCACCCTGTGCCCCTGTCACCTGCACCAGGGACATCCTTCACCCATACCAGGGACATCCTTCACCTGAGCCCAGTACATCTCTCACTTGTGCCAGACACATCCCTCACCTGCCCCAGGTTCACCCCTCACCTGCCCCAGCTTCACCCCTCACCTGCTCCAGGTACTGCGCGCGCGGCGCGGCGCCCTTCAGGTCCAGGTGCACCAGGCGCTGCCGCATGTTCTGGGTTCGATTGCTTTAGCCTGCCGCCGCGGCGTCCCGGCAGCCCTCTCCTGGCAGCCCTCTCCCGGCAGCCCTCTGCCGGCAGCGTCCCGCTCTCCCGGCTCCGCTGTGCCGGCGCTGCCCGACACGCCCTGCTGCCCCGGTGTCCCGCTGTCCCCGTGTCCCGGTGCCAGCCCTCCGCCGCTCCCAGCTCTGCGCTGAATCCTTCCACTCCCTCTCGGCTGCCGAGCGTAGGCAGGCCGGCAGGCCAGGGCGAGGCGCGCCGAGCGCATCGCTGGAGGCGGAGGAGGCGCGATGGCTCCGCAGCGGCGGGCGCTGCCCCGCGGCCCCGACAGCGTCGGGCCGGGGCCGGGCCGCGGGGGCCGCCGGCACAGCAGGTACCGGCGCGGAGCCCTGGCCGGCACCTCCTGCCCGCTGTTCTGGGGGCGGTGGTGCCCAGGCCTGGCGGCGCTGCGGTTCCCGGGGAAGCTCCGGTGGGGAAGCGGTCGCGCAGCGCCGGGCCCTGGAGCGGGAGGGAACCGCCTGTGTTCCTAAGGCGTGCGTTGTGCTCCAAACCGGGGGTCCCGCGGGGTAAGGGCCCCCAAAGAGAGGGAAACCTGTGCGCTGTGCTCCAAACCGGGGGGCCCGCGGGGAGAGGGCCCCCAAAGGGGGGGCAACGCGTGCGTTGTGCTCCAAACCGGGGGTCCCGCGGGGAAAGGGCCCCCAAAGGGAGGGAAACGCGTGCGTTGTGCTCCAAACTGGGGGTCCCGCCGGGTAAAGGCCCCCCAAAGGGAAGGAAACCTGTGCGCTGTGCTCCAAACCGGGGGGCCCGCGGGGTAAGGGCCCCCCAAAAGGAGAGAAACGTGTGCGTTGTGCTCCAAACCGGCGGTCCCGCGGGGTAAGGGCCACCCAAAGAGAGAGAAACGTGTGCGTTGTGCTCCAAACCGGCGGTCCCGCGGGGTAAGGGCCCCCCAAAAGGGGGGAACCGTGTGCGTGGGGCTCCAAACCAAAGGTGCCGCCGGGTAAGGGCCCTGGAGCGGGAGGGAACCGCGTGTGTTCCTAACGCGTGCGTTGTGCTCCAAACCAAAGGTGCCGCCGGGTAAGGGCCCTGGAGCGGGAGGGAACCGCGCGTGTTCCTAACGCGTGCGCTGTGCTCCCAACCGCGGGGCCCGCCGGGGAAAGGGCCCCGCCAAAGGAGGGAACCGCGTGTGTTCCTAACGCGTGCGTTGTGCTCCAAACCGGGGGTCCCGCCGGGGAAAGGGCCCCGCAAAAGGAGGGAACCGCGTGTGTTTGTAACGAGTGCGTTGTGCTCCAAACCGGGGGTCTCGCCCGGTAAGGGCCCGCGGCTCCCCGCTATCGCCCAGGGCGGTCCCTCCCCGCTCGCACCGTCCCTCGCTCACCGTGCCCGTCCTGTGCTCCCTCCGCAGCGCCAGGAAGGGCAGATTCCAGCAGGATCCCCGGGGAAGGTGGCTGAAGGCAGCCATCCTCCTCCTCTTCGCTGCGGCCGGCGGCGGCCTCGCGGTGTGGAGCCGCCTCCGCGCCCAGGATGGGATCCCCGAGGGTGGCATCCCTGCAGACGGGCTCACCGAGGTGCTGGCACATCGCAGCGACAACCTGCGGGACAAGTTCTTCGAAGTCCCCTGCTCGGAGGACTACGACAGCCACAAACGGTTTGAAGGTAACTGGACAGGGCAGGAGCAGCCTGGCTGCTGCCTGGGCCTGGGCACCAAACTTGGGCTGCAAAACTCCCGTGTTTCCAGCAAACTCCTGGTCACTCCCTCTTGCCTTGAGCCCCAAAAGTTCGTGCCCCTCGGGCCAGCCCAGAAGTTGTTTCTGAGAGGTTTTCCTGTCATTCCTGCATAACTCCCTTCTGAAACTGCTTTGCTTGGGCTGTCTGAAATAAACCTTTTGCTAAGTCTGTTTCTAGTTTCTTTTCATACTCTGCTGATCGGTGCCTAGAATAGGCTTGTGAGTGAGTTTGCTGCTGGTCAGTACCGTACAGGGTGTGCAGTGGAACTGATTCAGGACATTGCCTGTGCCACCAGCACGTGGTGATTGCACAAGTGCCAGCTTCTGACACGCTTGTTCTGAGATGTGTGTCTGCCAGTAGCTTTGGGGGGTGCCTGCAAAGCACTTCCCTGTCTTTGTGTCTTTCAGCCGAGCCTGATTTCTGTCAAATTGCTATCTGTTCCCCCTGACACTTATTTCTTTGGAGTGTTGATGTTGGTTCTTCAAGAGACATGGATGATTTTAATCTCTGACAAAGAGCAGTGAGAGTCTGACTTGCAGCTTCCATGGATGAGCGGTGCTAATGTTCTCTTTCAGATCTGCAAAGTGTGTTGTGATGAACATTTTTAGTTGGTACAGCTGCCAGAGAGCAGCTCTGCTCTTGGTTTTTGTCAGTGTGTCTGGCTGTGTGTTGATTGATGTTGAATCTAAAAAAAAAAATTAATTCTTCTGAGTTAGGTTTTAGCCAAATTGGTGGTTGCATCTGCTTCATGATGTGGCTGAGAAAACGCTGACACAAAGCTGGAGGCTGGAAGAAGCTGCTGGGAGCTGAGGAAGAACAAAGGTGGTCAAAGGGCTGGAGAACCTGTCAAGATAAGGAAAGCCTCAGGGAGCTGGGTCTCCTTTCCCTGGAGAAGGCTCAGGGAGAACACATCCCAGTATAAGCGTACTTAAAGGGAAGCTAGAGAGGACAGGAGCTCTGCCTTTGCAAGAAGCTACATGGAGAAGACAAGGCACAGTGGGTGCAGGTTGCATTGGGCAAGGTTTCATCTTGATATTAAAAAAAAATCTTCCAGAGAGAGAGCACTCGGTCACTGGAACAACCTCCCCAGGGATGCAGTGGAGACCCTGTGACTGAGGGTTTCCAGGGTGTGACTGAGCACTGGGCCAGGTAATCTTATCCAGGCTCCCTTGACCACAGAAAGCTGAACCAGATGATCTTTGGAGGTCCTTTCCCACCTGGGCTGTTGTGTGGTTCTGCAGTTTTTAACTTTCTTCTGTGCCAGTTCTGATAGAAAGGGGCTGATAAATTGCAGTCCCTTGTGCTCTTCAGGTAGCTGGTCCTGGTGCTGTTGGTCAAAAAGACTTGTAACATAAAATAAAAGTTTATGTGCGCTCTGGGGTCACATAATTTTTCCTCAGTGCTGCTACTGCAGCATAATTTTTTGGAGGATTCATCCCAAATGTTATTTAGGCCAAGAAAACTCATGTCAGGAAGCTACCAACAAGAGAACTGTCTTGGTAAGGTAATTATTTTTTTTGACAGAACACACTAAAACACATGTTCTGTGTTAACTTTTCAGAATTACTCTAAGGGGAAGCTGCTGCTGGCTGTATCTGCATAGTGCAAGGCCAGAGAAAACTGCAGCTGGTGATTTGGTTATGATTGAACTGGGGCTAAAAGTCTCTGGATTCTGCTACTGCAGTATTTGCTTACTGTCAGGAAAATTAATCCACCAACACCAGAGGTTTATGTCCAAAAGGAGACAGAGGAGTCCCGTTACTTTATTCGAATAAAGGGAGAGGCCATGGGGCATTCCCCTGGGGTCTCTCCAATTTTTGGAGGACGCAGCCTCCTCTTTATCCTAATTTCCCGACTGCATTTTCCCTCTCTCTTTCCCCATTGGCTGAGGTACTTGAGAGGTACAGACTTCCCAGAACGCCTAATTTTTAAGATTCCCTTTTAATGTATACCCCCCCTTGCCTTTTTTTTAAAATTCGTATGGAATTTACGGTTCTCCTCATTGTTTCTTTCATCATTTGATATTCAATTTCATTTATTTGCAGACCTACAGTTTACTGATAAAGACAAATCTCTCTTTCCATTCATCAATCAGTGGAATCCTTTCCTATTGTTTCTTGTATCTCTTAGTGCTAGTTTTTATCTACTAGCAGGCCCACAGTTTATTTGTAAAGACAAGTCCCTCATTCCTTTCACTTACCAAAAGAAACCCCCCAACAAAACCTTATTTTCCCCTTCCCTCCTTTGCAAGAGCAATTTTTTGAGCTGTGGACTTGCTGGCCACCCCACCAGTTATCCTTTTCATTGTTTTCTTTCTTTTTTCATTCTGTTCGTTTCAGTGTGAGGAAGGCAGGAACTTCAGACACATCTCTCCAGGAAAAGGAAGGCAGGAACTTCAGGCACATCTCTCCAGGAAAAGGAAGGCAGGAACTTCAGGGAAGGCAGGAACTTCAGGCACATCTCTCTAGGAAAAGGAAGGCAGGAACTTCAGGCACATCTC
>VWPU01010319.1:0-149080 GCA_013398955.1 Callaeas wilsoni
GAGCGCGGCCGCTCCCACCCGCCCGCCGGGCGCTCCCCGCCGCGGAGGGAGCCGGCGGGGCGGGGAGGAAAACTTTCCACCGAGTGCGGCCGCGTCCCGCCGCCGAACAAAAGAGCCGGGACCGGGAACGGCGCCGCGGGGCGGGGGACGCGGCTGCCCGGCGCTCGGAGCGGAGCGGAGCCGCGGGGCTCCCCGCCCGGCACCCGCTTCCCCGCAGCGCCGCCGCGTCCTTACCTGCGGGAGGGCGGTGCGGGGCGGCGAGTCCCGGTTAGCTGGAGCGAGTGCCGGGAGGGCTCGGCGGGGATTCCGCCATGTCAGTGATGTCGGCACCACATGGGGCCCCGGCCGGCCCACGCTACCGCGCACTCTGGAGTAGCGGCTCCCGCCGAAAAGGCGGCCGAGGCGGGCGTGGGACGCGGGCCAGCCCCGCTGCTGCCCCGCCCCGGCGGCGCGGGGGCGGGCGCTCCCGGAGAGGCGGGCACGGGGCGGACGCGGCGCCCGGCCCCTTCGCCTCGCCCCGCTCCCGGTCCGCCTCGTCCGCCCGCCGCGTCCAGCCCGATCCGCTCATCTTTACTTAGAATCGTGGAATAATAGAATTAGAGAATCGTCAGGGTTGGGAGAGACCTTCAAGACGATCCAGTCCAGCCGCCCGCCCAGCAGCCCCGCTCTAACCCCTAAACCACATCGCCCAGCGCCAGGTCCAGGCGCCTCTTGAACACCTCCAGGGAGGGTGACTCCACCATCATCCGTTTCAATGCCAGACCACCCTAAAAGTAAAACATTTGTTTCTAATGTCTAATCTGCATCTCCCCTATTTAAGCTTGAGGCTGTTTTCCTCTAGTCCTCTCGCTGCAGGTGCGGGAGAAAAGACCATCCTCAGCTGGCTACAGTCTCCTTTCAGGGACTTGTAGAGAGGGGTGAGGTCTCACCTGAGCCTCCTCTTCTCCAGATTAAACAAAGCCTTCCGCAGCTGTTCCTCATAAGATATGTTTTGAAGACGCTTCACTTACTGGTAAATATCACCCCTGGAGCACACATCGCCCACTGAGCCTCTCTCTGTCCACCCGGCCCTAGCAGGGGTGTGTGGTTGAGATGGATGTTGGAAAGTTGTCACCAAAAGGCCATTTCTGACAGGGTAGCTCTTTGCCCAAGCAGTTCCAGGCCGAGGTCAGTGCATGGCCCCACACGTGTCTCCCCTTGGCACCTCCTGCGGGTTGCTGCAAAGGCGAGGCCTGTGCTCCCATCAGTGTGGTCATTCCTATGTTCCCATCGGTTAGGAGCAAGGAAGAAAAGCTCTAGGCAATATTTTTCATGGCTAAAAAATTGCACTTATTTTTTAAATTGTACAGCCTTAAAGAAGAGAAGTTTATCCCCTGGCTCTGGAAGAGAGCCCCAAGGAGCCATGGTGGTCATTCACCTCTGAGCACTGCCTCCAAGCCATGAGGGAATCATGACTGGAGCTTTAATCTGGTTACAGGAAAAGCTTAAAATAGGACTTGGCCTTACCCCCACTACAGATTGCAGCCGTGCTATGAAGGGTCTTTTGATTTAGCCTTGGTCCTTGGGGAATCCAACCTTCCTCTGCAGGAGCTCATCGCCCACAGTGCTGTGCTCTGCCTTCTCTCCATCTCTATATTCTTCCGTGTTACTTTTCCCAACAGCTTTTATCAATGATTGATCCACTTTATCCACCAGAGCAAGGTTTCCTTTCAAAAACTGGAAAACCCTCTGGAGTCTGAGGCAGCCCAGGTGTATTTTCTTCAGCTTCCATTAAAATATCAACACAAACATTTTTCCCATAGCACTCCTTGATGTTCTGCTTCTTGCTGAAACACACACTAAAGAAAAATCAGTTTGGCATCAAAACTGAGTAAAAGCATCATGCCCAAATAGGCTGGGTTTGGGGCTTTTTTGGACATGACTAAAACCCAGAAAAATGAAAATAAAGTTATCTGAAATAGATAATTCCTACAAAAAATAACAAATGGGCAATTTTCCCATGGGAAAGATTTTTCAGTGTGGAATGGTCAGCCAGCACTAAGTATTGTTCGTTGTTAATTGCAAAAACTTTTGTAATGCCTAAAATCTGAAAGTAGAAAAATGTTTTGTTTTATTATTGACCCAAAACACGCAAACTTTTTGATGGTCCTGGATAGAGTTACAGACCAGATGACATTAATTATTCACTAGGGTTGTAAAGACTTTACTTGGTCTCATACATAGTTTTGGGAAAAAAAAAAAAAAAGGCGAGAGAAGGGATAGCGAAGGCATTGGTTTAGAAGGGAAAAGTTGGGAAATGATGAAAAAAAGATTAAATTTGAAATGAAGAGTAAATAAAATCAAACCTGGAGAAAGCAAAATGAAGAGAAATAAAGAAGAGGAAGGAAATGAAACCGCAGGGCTGATTTGTAGCATTTCTGTCTGATGGGCCAAAAGTCGGGTCCTCATCCGGAGAGTCAGAGCAGGGGCCCCAGGCACGGCAACATTTCCAGTCTCACCTGAAACTGCAGAAGGGCAGACTCACAAAAACTAGAGCAAGGTCAGCCTGGACCTGGAGCAAATGCTGCCTTGTCCTTGGAGCTCCTTCTATTCATCCCCACGGCCCTGATGAACTGGAAGAGCAGATGGTTAACAGCAACAATAAACTGATTCAATGGAGCCTGGGCATGGCTCAGGAGCCAAGGGACAGGGCAGGGGAGAGAAGCAAGGATTGCTTTTCATCAGAGAGTTCCTACGTAAATAACAGATAAAACTATTTCTTTAACAGCTTACTCCCTGAGCCAGATCATCTAGGAAGAGCATTAATCAGACCAAGAGGAAATGTCTCTTGCCACTGAAAAAGGAAAAGGATTAGGTTAAGTGATGACACAGCAGGGACAGACAAGTCACACTGGAGAAAATGACTGACCCAAACTATCATCCAAAAAAATACAGACCAAAGCTATGAAGTAATTTTTATGTTTTGATGAGTCTGGAGGTTTTTTTTCAATAACATGCATATTTATCTTTTATCACAGTGAGATCTTTCTGTTTATTCAGGAAGCGAGTGGCGTCAGAAACGCGATAGCGCGTCTCTTCCATCTCCCTTCCCACATGTGCTGTTGCAGAGGAGCAGGATGCAGGGGCTATGCTCCATCCTTCTTTGGTCTTTCTGTTGGATCCCTGTCCCCATGACAGTCACTCTGAAGCCGCAGATGCAGCAGGACCAGACAGAACCCCCAGCTCCTTTCAAGCAGGAATTGTTTAGCCATCACACTGTAACAATTTTGGCACTGTTGACTGAGGCTGGATCCAAACCAGTCTAAATCCTGTATTCTGCCATCATCTCCATCAGCCATCCCCTCCTATTCGGTGGCAAAACCCAGAGAGGGGCCCATGTCTCCGTACAATCGGGATGTGGCCTTGGAGGTCAGACAGCATTGCCAAGGCTGTGAAGACAGTCTTTATTCTCTCACGATACTTTCCCTCACATTTCTGATGGGATTTGGGTTAAACTGTTACTATTCCCACAAGCTGCATCTTCTGTATTCTGGAGGGCAGGCAGGCAGAGATCTTGGCATCAGTGCTGTTTGACGGCATACAGAGCATGCTTTGATTGATTTATTTGCTGAATACTGTGTTGGTTTTTACCTGGGATATATCACCCTCAGTCAGTTTTAACCCTGCAGAGCACCACCACAGAGAGTGGATGGTTCCACTCAAACACTGGATGGACTGTGGCCACAGGAGTTTTCTCTCCATGTGCATTATCACACCTCTCAGCAGCCGTGGGATGAGGACTCAGGGCTCAGTGTCCCAACAGTTGACATTCATCCATAACAAGAACTCCAGGTTCACAATCTTCTTTTTTTTTTTTTTTTTTTGCCAGCAGCAACTTGGATGAAGACAGACAACAGAAGTACCCAGCAAAATTGCCTTTGGTGACCCTCAGGCTGAGAGCATGGCCCTGAAGCATCCCTTACTTGGACCTCACCCTGCCACTTGAGAGGTGGGACTGGCAGGATGCTCAAGGCAAATGTGGAAGATATCCTTACAAAAATATCCAGAACAAAATGATGTCTCACCTCACCTCCCTCCCCCTCCTTGTGATGACATAACTTACTCCTTCCTCAGAATAAAGAGAAGGTCATATCGTATGTTCTTTCCTTGTTATTAAATGCTTTTTTGTCAGTGTGTCTCACAAACTGATAAAGTTAGTGCAACTTAAACAGTCGAGTACTCAAAATCACACAGTACAATCTGGTCATGGCAGTCTTTTCACACTCTTTTATGTGACAAAAAAAGAAAGCTAAAGGCAAATTAGATGGTACAGATTAAAACACAATAATTTCCTTCAATCCTTACAATGCTTTATTTTCAAGATAGTGCTTGTGGAGACTGGCACATGCAAGAAAATCCGGGTAAGCATATGTAGTTTATAATGGTCATTTTTACTGCAGGGAATCCAAAATTCTGCAGGACACTCTTTCTAAATAAGTAGGTCATGTAAACATTAGCACGAAGCAGGATTTCTGTCTGTACCTCTCTATTTAGAGGAAATGAATGCCAGTTATTCACTCAGCATATATTCACAGGTTTGCATTCATGAACTGACCGAGTTTGTACTCATGGTATTAATTAGCAGATTTTTCCCTTTTTAGGGTAACACAGGTCAGGATTTCTCAAGCTCAATAACATGTGAAGAAATTAAGCCCCAAAAATCTTGTTGTTGGGATAAGATCAAAGGAGTAACCTCTGTATGATTCTGAAATAAAATTTCTCTGCCTCTTCTGTTAGTGCAGCGCGTGGTGACTTTGCATTGCACATCTGTGTGATAAAACCTGTTACTTATTGGACATCATTTTATTAAAATTTAGTGAGCAGGTCTTTAATTTGGCCTTTGAATCTCACAGAGATTCTACCAAGCAATAAATAGAGATACTACTAAGCAACAAATATGCCCAGGCAAACTCTACTAGAAGTCACAAAAGACCAGAGAACTTCACCAGCAGCTAGAAAAGGCTCTCTAAACACCCGTGCCATTGCTGTAAAGTCGTGATTTCTGACACCCAGAAGTTGTTGTTTGTCAGAGTTATTATTCTGTTAGCTGTTTCCTAATCTTTACAAAGGCATCACGGAAAGAAAAGGTTCCTGCTGCCCTCTCTTCCATGAGAAGCACCATTGTCTTCACAATTTGTTTGCAAGCTGAGGCCTTACACAGGGCATTTTTTACATTTTTTCGTCTACGTTGGTTTTATAAGTTTAAATAAGTTCCTGTCTGCTAAGAGCTTCCAAAGAGCATTGGCACTTCACCAATTCAAGAAGCTCGCCGTGAAGATTACACACCAGTGGTGCTTATTCAAAACAATAACTTCTGACCACTGCACCAGAAGAAAATACTCTCATTTATTGTCTCGTAATCATGCATCTCTGCAGTGTTAGTTCCAGTTTTGCCAATGAGAATGATGTTCCTTTTGATATTTTACAAATATTTCAGCTGAATCTCCTTAACGCTGTGCAGCTCTTTGGCTTGTTAGGTTTGCTTGGGGTTTGTTTTGTTGAAAGCTCTTGTTTCAGTTCAGGCTCTAAGGAAAACAAAGCAGTATTGCTCGCATTGTTAAAGCCAAAAGTAGGGCCATGGAAAAAAAAATGTTCTTCTTGGAAGAGTTTGGAGATTGGCATTCATGAAACAGCTGGAGATGAAACATACAGCACTAATCCTGTCCAGTTGCTCCTGGTCATGTTGCACATTCAGGAAATTCATAATTAGGTGGTTATATCCCCAGTGTTTCCCCTGCAGCACTCTTTACAACCAGCAGTTTATCTTCTTGTCGTTTCAAAAAAAACAACAACAAAACCCACAACTACAAAGAAAGAAGAGGGGGAGAAAATGCAAGCAAGAATGACTTAAAATATGCTTAATAGCTTCTTCTCCCTGTAAAAAAAAATAAATCAGATGTTGTCATTTCTGCACATACCAGCAAACTTCTGCTGATCCACTGCCCTTTCCTATCACAGTAGTTTTCCTCTGTGCTGTATCTCCTTCCTCGTCACAGTATTTTTTTAAATTTTTTCTTTTCTCTTGCCAGTCATGCACCCACTTTCCTGTAAAGGGCAGCCGCACCTGACAATTTAGAAATAAACGCTTTAACAAGTAAACATTTATTTTTCTTGCCAAGTGGAAGCACTAGACATGGGGGCTTTATTCCTAGCTCCCACCAAGGTTTCTAGTGAATTCCTCAGTAGTTTCTGCTCTTTATTTTGATTTCTCTAGTGGTATCATGAAAGCCTTTTCCTACACCCTGGGAATCTTCATACTGCATGCTACAAATGGTGTTTTGTCAAAAATTCATCTTCATTGTAAATCAGTCAAGGTGCAACTTTAAGGATTTTTCTTCTTTTCATAGCTGAAGAGGTTTTTCCAAGGCCGTACCAAAACATTTATATTCCAGACACAATAATGTATCTTTTAAATCCAAGAACCTTATCTACTGTTAACTACACACATATGCAATATGGGGATTTTTGTGTACAGGGCAATCCATGAGAAATGTTGCCAACTTTGGAATTAAATTGTTACCAGTGACTCAGCAGGTTTGCTCTGCAGTAGCAAAGCATTCAATATAAGCTTTTTAAACAGTCATGATTACTGATTTTTCCCCAAAAAGAAGACTACTCAGATAACACTTCTAGTTAAAGTTCAGGAGTTTCTGTGTCTGTGATTAGGAAGCTACGCTGATGGCTCAGAAGTCTGGTCCTTCAGAGATAAAAAACCCCACAGCAATTTCATAATGCCTACAGTGAATGCACAAATAACTTGAAAACAAGAGTCATAAGCCCCTCTGGGGCTGGCAGTTCCAGCCCCTAGATCACAAGATGACCATAAATCCCAGGGAGATGCGAGGGAAGAGCCAGCCCAGCCTTGCTCCCAACGCTTCTTATCCAGGGGAGCCTTGGCCATGTTGTGTGCACTTGTGGTTTCCTCCTCCTTTCAGAATTTTGCTAAGTGTGTTTTTAGCCATAAAAGCAGCAAAAATAAACCTAACAATGCCTTTCTTCCTGTCTAGCCATCAGGGAGCATCTCCAGGCTCACTGCTTTTGAACGGAGATGCCCAGTCATGCCCACGTACAAGTCCTCTTCCAAAACATCATGGAAGTGAGACAGATTCCTTAAAAGCTGTACATATCTGCAATAAACCAAGAATCTTTATACCAGGTGTAAGGCCCCTATGAAAAAAATATCACCAACTTCCAGCGTATTATCTGGGGAAAAAAAAAAAAAGAAAAAGCACTGAACAATTTAAGAGTTTCACATCAGATTCCTCTCCATCAATGACTTTTCCAAGAGCTTCCCCAAAGCTGCATGGAAATACATCAAGTGCTACTTTAAAAGGCAGTCACGTTTTAAAAATTATTTACCAAGCTGCTAACTTTTCCAGACTTCAAAGGTGATGCCTGAGATTGTTTATCATCATGAAATAGATACATTATTGAGTCTGGAATATAAATGTTTTGGTACGGCCTTGGAAAAACCTCTTCAGCTAACCCTGCCTCAGGCTAGAATGATTTAAAAAATACTGCATATTTTACAATTCTATTACTTTTTTATCTACAATAAATAGCCAAGCTTACCTCTCCATCATGCCCTGTCACATACACTATCACACCTAAATTCTACACACTTTTAACTTTTTTTTTTTAATAACAAAGTTAAGATCTAGCAACATGCCCTAAAAATCAACAAAACCTGGAATTATTTTTTTATTGAGGGAGGAGCAACTGCAACAAGGAAGGCAATATAGGCAGTGTGCTGTGTCAGCTCCTGCCTTCCCGTGTGCACCCCAGCAGATCTCAGCTGTGATACACAGTGATGTGAAGTGGTGTCTGCATCAGTCCCGAGTCATTCCATGGCTGAGAGGTCAAATACAACCTTAAACCTCACTTGAAAGCTGACCACAGAGCTGATACAGGGCTAGAGGAATGATTGTAGCCTGTTAAAATAAGGAAAGAAAAGAAGAGAAAAAGAAAAAAACCAACAGGTGGATTCTTCACAGGTTTCTGCTGCTGCTTTTCTTAATTCTTGAAGATTCGTGCGATTTAAACAAATCTATAAGGGACAGGAAAGCAAATAGAATAATTTCCATTACCCACACAATGATTATTTGAGGCTTAATTGATGGGCATTTATAAGCATGCTTTGTGATTTCTGAAAGAAAGTTCTTACAAAGGAAAGATGCCATAAAAATGTGAGTTATAATATGAATCTTATGCCATATACAATAAAGATAAATATAATAGACATTTTAGAAGGGTTGACAAAGTTCTCATACACATTTCAGATGTTTCTTATTCCTCTCCCCTCACATTACTTCAGCTTTAAAAATGGAGTCACAAAATGAGGAGCAAGGTCACACTCTTCACCAGCTCCTCACCACAGAGCATGCAGTTCTGTTTCCCCGAGTTAAGCTCTCTGTAAGATTTGCAGAGCTGATTCCCAGTGCCCACAGCCAGCCTACATTTGGAGCAGGGCTCAGCAGTCCCCCTGTGAGCCCTGACCCCCAGCCCAGAGCTGTCGTTCCCCAGCCGAGCTCTGGTCCTCGATGCAGCCAGGCAGCACCACAACACCTGGTCTCAGACTCTTGGAATGCCTTCAGCAATCTGTTTGCTGTTCACTGGGTCCAGTTTTACTACCAACGCTGTTTTACTGTCCCAAATTCACAAATATCCTCAGGGTCTCACAGTCTGGCCATCATGTTTGTGATTTCTGTGGTGTCTCTCAGCTCTGCGTGCCGGGATGAGGATGGGAAAGGGCACAGATGCCCAAGGAGCTGTGGTCTCCCTGACCAGACAGCTCTTCGCAGTCCAAGTTGTAAGGCCATGGTTACATGCGCCAAAAAACTGGATCTGTGTACTTCCAACTTTCTTCTCAGCACATTTCTCCCGGAGCAGGCATGTCTGTTGGAGTTGTCAGAGTGCATGGTGCAGTTCGTGTCAATGCCACGCCTTTGTGCTCACCCCGCATCTGCTCTGGGATTCAATGCATGGCTGGGATGGAAGTGAGGCACGGGGCCTGATCTGGCATAAAGCCTGGCTCTTCAGAGTTAGCCCATCAGAATTTTTAAAATAGACTGGAACTGGCAGAGAGTTTAGACCACGTAAATACTTGATCTCATATGGCAGCACTTTTTAATCCTGTCCTGTCCAAAAAATAAATGTAATCTGTTGTCACACCACTCCCTTAGTCCTTTGGTGTTTTGGTTCTTCTGTAACTATAAAATAGGGATCCCAGCATGTCTATAATGGGATTCATATAAATTCCTCATGAAAATGTGTGCCTACTTGGAAGCAATGCTGAATTGATATTGAACATTTCTTCTGAATGATACTAAAAATCCTCAGAGATGAAACTGAAAATGCATCAATCCTTCAGAGTGCTGGGGGCAAGTATTTATATTTAACTTAATCCTGAGATTAACATATTCAAAACAGACTTGGCAGTTCATTATGAGAGAGCTATAAAAGTACTCTGAAGTATTCAGAATAATCAAGTAAGCACATGCAGTATCAGGGGCCAAGATGAAGTTATTTGGAAAAAGCAGAGTTCTGTCTGGCACAAAGAACATCCAGTGATGACCAGAATGCTAATTTCAACAAATTCTCAAGAGATGCCCATATCTTACTTTGCATTTCTTGTATAATGCTACATATGGAAAGAAAGAGAGCTATGATTCTGTTCTTGTTGGGGAAAGATTTGAGCTTCAGAGAATTTTTAAGTTTTAGTAACTCATCACCTTTTACAAGCTTGAACTCGATCCTGGAAACTGCTCAGTTCCATTCATCAATTGACTTTGTGACTCCATCTTAGTAATAAAAAAATGACACCTGAGTACTTTAAACATCATTTGCTGAATCTAAAAAGAGTAAACTCTTGCAATCTGTAAATTATGCAACAAACACTTAAACTTCGATGTTAATCAGGGAATGTTGGAAACACAGTTAAAGTGAGCTGATACAAGTGCTACATTTTCAATAGCCAAAAGATATTGCTACAGAAGGGGAAAACAAGAACCTTTTTTTTGGTTTTGTGATAGGTCAATCCAGTGAGCAAGTGTCTTTTCACTTGGGACATAGGTTATGAGAATGAGAGCTAAGAAAATGAGAGCAGAATAAATTTTAGATAGGTAAACTTTTGTATAAGCCTGTTAGCACCTGATTGCTTTTGAATACTAACAGTATTACTGAGTTTTCTTTGAAGGGGCTGTGTTTCAATCGCCTACAGCTAAAAATAAGAGACCATATGATGCCCAGAGCATGCAGCATGTGGGTAAACCTTGACAGGCTAGGGAAGAGCAGACGAATGGGGTTTGAAATCTGGGATGAAACAAAGTGATCTTTTGCCATCTCCTGATTAATTACCTTGGCAGAAACAAGCTGCTCAATAAGGTTTATTTGAGTGTAAGATGCAAACCTAAATTCATGCTGCTTAATTCAAAGAAAAGGCAAAAGCTGGGTTAAACCTGTGGTATTCCTGCATTGTTTAGAACGGAGACTGGATGGGGCTGAGCTTTGCTCCCCAAACTGTGGCTCCAGCTCCAGGGTCATGATGCAAAGCCTTTGGTAGGAATTTAGGCTTGAACTACTGCTGTCCCTTGCTGCTGGCTGGTCCCTCTGTGCCCTGCCCTCTGGGTTCTGCTGGCCCTCCTGGGGTTTGCATCAGTGCTGCCAGCCAGGTCAGGATATTGATCTGGCTGTGAGCCAGCACTCCTAAAAAGGTTTGTGTTTATTTTTGCTCTTCAAACCAGGTATCTCCGTGGCTGGTTTCCAGTGGCACCAAAGGCAGGTGTGTGGGCTGCACTACAGAGGTAGGCATGGATGGAAGAGGAGGACGGATACTTACTAAACCAGCATTACTGCCAAGCACACGCAGCAACATGACTTTGAACCACATCTCGTCCAGGCACGTCACATACCGAATTCCACCAACGGGAGACAATTCCCTTCAGTTCATGCAGAAGGGACTTAGGGTTGAGCATAGGAAAAGCTGTATTATTCCCTCTCTTGCCAAATATTTCTGAGCAGCTACAGTGTTCACCCCATTGACAGGTGTGAAGCTCTACCTGGTCACTAATCCCTTACCTGCTCCCATGGATAATTAACTGCTAAGCATAAATGTGGCCTGCAGCATTTTCTGTTGGGAGGAAGCCCAGCTGCTGCAGAATGAAGATCCAAACCTGCTGCAATACCGGGGTTATAGTGCCAATCTCCACACACCCTGAGTCATGTGTCTGCTGCCTCAGTTCCTCCTTTTTGCTTCCCTGATGAGCACATGCATGCACTCACATGCACATGTGCACAAACCACATGCTGTGGGGTGCAGGAAGGCTTCCTGCATTCAGAATTATGCAGCCAAAATTACACCTAAAGGAGTTTTCTAGAGCTTAAGTGCTTCTGGATGTTCAATAAAACATTGAGCTAAGGATCTCAGTGAAGTCTATGGTGATATAGAAGGCAAGGGCCCCAATTCCATTGTTGTCAGCCAGCCAGTTCTCATCTCCTGCTCTGGAAGTTTAGCACTGCTGTCTCTTGCTATTGGGCTCTTTCTATCACGATCCTTATAACAAGGTCTTTTTAGGGGATGTAAAAAAAAAAAATTCTTTCCACTGCTCTTTCAGGAACATTCATTTGCATTTGCTTGCTTTTTCTGCACGCTGACATGCAAATATCCAGAACACTTGAACAGATCTCCATTCAGAATTGCTCATGTTAGTGTCTAGGAAGCAGCCAAGCACCCTTCACCTTGTGTACAGTTCTCTTTCTTCAAATAAAGCTGGAGTTAATGCCTTATCAGGATAAATCCTCTGCAGGTGAAGACTTCCAGATCTCAAAATATCTGAAAAAATTAATACAGCAGCTTTCCTGAATATCCCAAAATCTTCAGAGAGAGTGAAGATGAAAAAAACCCACTGAGAACAGACAACAGCATTGAAAGGAAGCCTGTGTGGAACAGTAGAAGTGTTTGGAAGGGAGACTTCCCCAGGGGGAAATGTTACTTAGCTGCAGGACAGTTTGAAATGACCTGTCCGTGCTTAAACTCCAGATTCAGCTCACCCAGACATGTTTGCAGCCAACATCAGTCAGAGCCAGCATACTGACTCCTCAGGAATCATTACTCTTTTCTTGCCTTTTGTTTTTGGAACTACTTCAGAATTAGCTGTGTACTCAGACCTAAAGTTATAAATTATACCAGTAATAAGGGACATGCCTTATTTCTCCAATGCGCGCACCTGTTGGAGCTATTTCCCTCTGGGAATTGTCCTAATGTAAGTTTTCCTTAATGTCCAATATCGGATTACTTGTTTATGTGTTTCAATAGTTTCGGGAGGGTAGAATCTGGCTACATTATTTTTCTGTACATTGGAAGAAAGCACAGAAAGAAAAAGGTTTTTATTTTCCTCAGATGGTATTGGTGGTAGTTGAAGACTAGTTCATATTTTATTTCTTCTTTGGGACCTGTGGATTTTCTTTGACTTCTTCACTGCACACCTAAACTCCTTTCTGGTGCACACGGGTTTTCTGAGGATGTCAGTCATCCCACCTGGAGGATGAATTGTGACAGGTCAGTGTTTTGGAAGGACTATTCAAGGCATCCCCTGGGGCTGCCAGGACACGCTGTGCAAGCTCAGCTCACCATCTCTGCTGGTGTTTGGGGAAGACAAACCAGTAGTGAAGCCAGGACAGCAGCAATGATGAAGAGGATGTGATCACTTTGTAGAGTTCTCAAACAATGGGTGTGTTTATCAACCTGACAAGGAACTCCTTTGGCGGGCAGGAGGCAGTAGGGCTGGTTTTGAAGGTAAAGAGATGGGGTGGAACTGAGTCTCTCCTTTGGTTTTATTTTGTGGAATGAGAGGCAGAAATATTGCTGGAAACAGGAGTTTTTCTCGCTGCTCCAGAGGGTGGTTTGACAGAGGAGATTTCCTACAGAACAGAGACATCCTCCATACACCTCCCTCCTCCTCCCATTTGCAGCTTTCCTGACCCCTGAGGGTTTCTCACAATTCAAGAACCAAAGAGAAAAAAAAGGGGGGACATAAAGCCTGGGTTTTTAACACTTCCTTCCAAATTCTTCTAGCTGGGTTAACTTTGCTGCTGTTCGGTTCACTGCGGTATTTTCTTTCAAGTTTCATGGGCCCTAGAGGCCTCTTCACCTGTGATATTACTGAGACTCTTTCTTCTCAGGATTGTGTCCATCCAGTGCAGATATCTCTGATTGTATTTTACCTACCACAAGAAGCAACACACCCAAATCATTGGTGGTGTTTAGACTCCCACTGACTTGTTTGGGTGTCCCAATTCAAGGAAAATGTGCAAAAGCAAAGACAGCATTAGCTTTGTTCCTCTTGACCTCCCCTTATCTGTAGACAGAGACACGGGTCCATAAACTCAGTGTTTAGTTAAAACATAACTGCTGGTACTGTTAAGTTGGTAATGAGGAAAATGAAGCAGAGATCAAAAGATTCGCTTTTTTGTGGATTTAATTTTCTTCCTCATCTTTGCACTTTGGTCGTAAACACCGCCATTCCCCCTCTGCCCTCCTGTTCCACACACTGAAGATTAAGTTGGGAAATATTTTTAGAAAAGACATGAGTATACAGAAGGGAGTATTAGACTGTGACCTTATAGCTGCTTTTGAAGTTTTTGAAAGCTACATGGCAAACGTTCCCAGCATTTCCAAATTCTCAGAAAAAGGAGGTTCATAGATTGCTCTTCATTAATTGAAGTGTACTAACTAATTGGCCCCATGTATGTTTATTCCCTTTCTCTCATGCATGCACACACAGAGCAAAGCCAACACATATATTCCAAGATGCCTGAAACAAATAATGGACCCACAGTGTTGCCTCAATCACTACTGGCATGGGAAGAAAAGTAAACAGCAAAACAGGAAAAGGAAGGGTAAAACTAGATTAAACAGATTGCTGCATTCAAGAGTGTGCAGTCAGCTGGGAACTTAGTGAAAAAAAAAGGAGTTGAAAGGAAAAGTTAAATAACATACAGTCCTCTCTTGTATTTCTGAAAATCCCTCACCAGCTGTGTGGTAAAATGCCCTTAAACTAGCATGCAGTATAAATCTTGGATGTACAGAATTAACCTTTCATTCACGAAGGTAAGCAAAATATCAGGTTATTCCTCATCACTGGAATTCAAATTAGGCCCAGATTGTTCGACAGGAGCTGGAAGATGACAGGGATAGAGAAAAGGAGCTTCTTTGTCTCAGTTACAGGAGAAGAAAAAAAGTAATTTCTCAAGATAAAGACATGTTACCAATGGAAATTCATGCTGCATATATATGACACAATATGGTTTCAATTATCTGTAAGATGAGGTGTGCAAAAATCAAGGTGATTTAAAAACCTGACCTATCACCAAAGCCAGCAAGATCCCTCACTGTTTCTATCATTTGAAGCCAAAATCTCCTGCTGAATACTCTAGTCTTTTTTAATCCTGGTTTGGATTTGAACTTGAGCCCTAGGTCCTAGAATAAATCAAACCCACATCTTAACATGCTCTTTCCAGACTGTTTCTGATGATAACAGAACCTCTATCAAAATAACCTGGCTTTGCTTCTGCAATGATTTCCAAGATCTACAACCAGGAATTTCGCTACTTTCCTGCCTGACTGCACAGATATACCTTTCCAGGTTAGCTGGCTGAGCCAAAAAAGAAACCCTAGCCTCCTTCACCACTGTTTTAGATTTTTACATTTGGAAATATGAAACTATTTTAGAATAAAGACTCTGTTGGGACAACCTATCATGTCAGTTAGGGAATACTTTTCCCTCCTGTCTGATCTTCAAGAGCAGTTAAGCAACTCGTCTGCAGTATTTCTGAGTTCTGCTGTAGCCTCATAAACGGAAAGAATTTTGTGGAGTGAAACATGTTGCTGCCCGCTGGTCAGAAGGCACAGAAAGAGACTTTTAAAATAAGTTAAGGAGAAATGTATCTGTTGTTTCCTTGAGAAGAATACCTGTAAATAACCCCAGAGAATCTTTTCACCACAGTCTAAACCCAGAATATTCTCCTATTATGCTACCAGGGGTATTATGTTTGGGCAAGTGCTGTCTTTCTGATAGAACGTGTAGCACAGGACACTTCTTCCTTAATCACAAAGTCTTCTCCTCCAGGTCAGGAAAGATTTTTCCATTAGGTTAGCCCAGTCTGGGCTAGTGAATCCCACAGGTTCACCTTCAAGCAGTTATGACTGAAGTTGTTCAAGAGCCAGATGTCTCTTTTGAACTCAAACTTGGGCAGCTGAACCTCCATTTTCAATTATATTTCTCATAGAACATTACTTTTTGTTTATCTTAACCAATGTCCTGCAGCAGCACTTGGCTAACTTGTTTCTAAAATAAGCTGCATTTCAATTTCCAGGTGATAGATATATAGATAAAACTGTGGTTTCCAGTGCTTCTGGACTCCTATGGACAACTTATAGTGACTGTATTAGCCCAGATTCCCTGGGATTAGATCGTATTTGGTTGCTGAGGTCAGTGCTAGGGTGGTTTGTACTGTAAATCTCAGATCTATATCTGACCTGTACAAACATACTGGGAGTTCTAGGACAGCCACAACAAACATATTTGAAGTTCTAGGACAGCCATAACGAACATATTTGAAGTTCTAGGACAGCCAGTATCTGAACCTTCATCTGTGTAAGTGTTTGTTCAGAAAAGTAGAATACATATATATATTTTTCAAAAAATAAATTATGAATGTACGTGTTGTTTTTCCACCTGTATGAGCCATAGACAGGAAAAATCACTTCATGGAACTGGAAACACCCTTATCAGATCTGAAATCATGATAATACAACAGAGGGTTTCTATATATAGAAGTAGGGCAGTGGCTCTCTGGTTGTTATCATTAAATTTTATTTTATCTTTCTGAAGATTCCAGGTACTGGTACCATAGAAACAACATTAAAACACTAAAACCCCAAGATGTAATGCTCATTGCTGTCTCTCTAATATTAGATTTTAGCCTTTGTGCTCCGCTGGCAGTGCAGGGAATGGTGCCTATTCCAGCAGCTGCATCAGAGGGGGAGTTTGTGGCCAGCCTTGCCCCTTTCCCCCAGCTGTTCCCTCCAGTACCCGATGGATTTTCAGCCCCTGGTCCATGAATTCCCAGCTTGCTCCCTGTCCCAGAAATGTCTAGAGATCTGAAAGTTTCCAGGGTGGGTTTTTTCCCCTGTGCTGAGCCTTCAGCTGCAATCCCCGTGCCTGGTGGAATGCAGGTGGTAGACAGCAGTCTGTGATTGCTTCAAGGACTGCAAATAGAGGGAGAAAAGAGTACTCAAAGAGATGAAACCCTGGTACAAACGAAATCAGAAGGAATTTAGCTGTTTACATGAATGGAGCCAGGATTACCCCCCTAGCCAAGATGATAAGACACTGAAGTTTATCTATACATTTACTCTTGTTTTCTGCCAGCAATAAACACAGCAAAGGGTAAGATAAAAGCTGTATCAAAAGAAGCTGACCGAGCTACAGGGGAGGTTTCTCCAGGCTTCAGGCCGCAGGATTATCTTGCACAAAGCAGTACGTACGAGAGCCGTTGTGCAAACACTACACACCATTGTTTATTTTCTCATATCACAGCTAATCATAACCCCTTCAAACTGCTGAGCGGATCTTCTGGAGGGTCGGAACTGCGGAAGGTAAACGCCGCTGCGTGGGAGAGCTCGCTCCAGCCACTTCAGCTGCGTTGTGCAGGACACTGCAGCTCATCTGATCTTCAGAATCGAAACTGATTAAGGGCACAAACAATTCTGAATATGAACCTCGACATACTGCAAGATCTGACTCGTTTAGGATGCCATAAGTAACACCGCCCTAGCTTTGATGTACTGTTCGTCCAGACTTTGGCAAGAGAAAAAGGTTCCATCACACGGCTTTCCTCAACATCATCAACACTGTGCTGCTCTACCAGAGGGGTCTGAAGGAAGCACTGGTGATTTTAAGGCATTACTGGTCACAGCTGCCTGTTCCAGAAGTGTTTGGACAATGGCTTTGGTCACATGGTGTGACTCTCAGGGATGGTGATGTGCAGGCCCAGGAGCTGGGCTTGATGATCCTTGTGGGTCCCTTCCCACTCAGCATATTCTGTGATTCTGTGAACTCCCTGCATATGAGATAACACACAGACTAAGCATCCGTTTGTTTGAGGCTATTTTACCTGGGATCAGCCCAACTTCAATTGTCTCCTAGAAATCATCAAGAAGTGACCATGTCACCTGGAACAACCACTGATGATTTACATTGTGATGATTATCCAAGAGAATCATCACGAGGAGAAAGAAGACAGAGCCGAGGAAACAAAAGAACATGTGCCACCTTGCTGCTGAGGCTGCTGCCTTCCTAGCAGAGCTGGCAGCTCACCTGCCTGCACTGCCACAGACCCATAAAGGTCTTTTCCAGCCTAAATGATTCTAAGATCATCGAGTCTACCTCTAAACCTAACCCAGCCAAATCCAAGAAGCTAAAAAGACATCAGCTTTCCTGGTTCTGATGGCTCTGACACATTGCAGGGCTCTTTTTTCCCATCATGTGGCCTGACACAAAGGGAAGAGACAGACTGATGGAGTTCTTCTACCCCCACATCCTCCTGGAGACCTCTCCATGGACACAGAGCAGGAGCCAGCCCCATTTCCCTTCTCCTTGTGGTGAATAATCCCCAGCTCATACCAGGCAGCAGTAGACAAATGGAAAAATTTACCTCTTTGATTCTCCACCACCAGTAATGTAAGGTTTAATCATATATCCCCTGCCATTTGTGTCCCGAGGCTGGCACCCGAAGCTGTAGTGCAAGTTCAAGGCAGCTGTGATCAGCATCCATTCCCGGTGGTAAGTTCAGGAACAGGAGGAGCCCAGCTGTGGAAGCAGGGTCATTTTTCAGTTCTTGCACAGTTCTTGGAGCCAGTGACTGCCCTCGCTTTTACAGCTACAAAGCCAGGCATCGGCGTGTAAATCAGCCCGCTCCTGTCTCACAGTCTGCTAGACAAACTCCCAGCAGAGGTGTGAACTTCCCCAATTAATCTTAATGAAGTGTTAACTTCAAAGCTGAGCTGCAGCCATTTCTAGGTTAACAGAACCTTACAGAAAAAAACCTCCCAGCTTGACTCGTTAAAAACAGCTCCAAGGTGAGAGGATTGGTCAAATTTGGGAGTTATTCTGGGAGCTGGAAAAAATCCCGCTTCAGTGGCAGCCTTTGCTCATGCACCACTTCCACTGCAGTTGCATTGTTAGGAAACCAAAGGGTCGGGCAGCCAGACTGGAAAAACTGTACAGTGAATGCATGCTAAAAATATCCCTGGAATGGAGCAGATGGAGCAAGATAAGGAGGCCTGCATGATAAAGGCTGTAAGGAACTGTGCAAGCTCTTTGAGCCAAGTGATGAACTTGATCACATCGTCTTTTACCTTATTCAGGTCAGGGAAATGCAGAGCAAGATTCAGATCTTGAGCCCAGATTTAGTTCGTGTATTTCCATAACCCTCAGTTACCCAAGGATGCAGATCTTTTACCCCCAAAACAATTAAGTGGATTCCTCAAATTAGTCTCAGACACCTGCAGTATTGCCATTAGCTTTGCTTGCACTTTCAGCTGTTGTGGTATTAGTGCATGTGGAAGTGTGAATCCACATCATGAACCCCAAATACAGGTCTCTTGGAATAAGACCCTTATTTAAAGAGCCTTGTGCCCTTATTTTCCTGATATAATGCCACAGAAGTGGAGCATCTGCAACAAAATCTTCCCTTTCGTGTTTCTGTCTGGTTTGCAGCCGAGGAGCCCACCTAAGAACTTGGAAAGGAGGATGCAGTTTCAGGAATTAGGCTATGACCCATCAGTATGTATTCACTTCCTATTCCCGACATGAACTGGTTGATCTTTGTGCTCATTTGTTACTCAAAACCAGGACAAATGCATTGAGCGGGTCTAGTTGTAGGGACCATATCAACAGACAGGAAACAACCTCCCTGGGGAAAAGTGCCACCAGATTAGACCTGAATGACTTCCACACCCAGGTACTCCAGCAAATGAACACTCCACTGCCTCGTTTTTAACTGTCAAAGGCAATAGGAAAAGCATTTCCTTAGAAGCAATTGCATGGATCTGTTTGATACAGGCCCCTAAAGCCAAAGCTGCTGTGCTGAGCAATTCAGATTGCAGCCTGGATACAAGAACTTAAATGTAAAAGAGGTAGATCCTTCCTGGTGCTTCTTTGCAAGCTCCCTTGAAGAACTCTAACTCAGCTGATTACTAATTGCCAGAACACACCCACATCTGCTTGTGTAAGCTTTTATAATATAAAAAAGCCCAAAAAAACCCCCCAAAACCACAAAGAAAAAGGTTAAATTGATTATTCCTGTTCTGAAAAGTTCAAGAGTGAATGGCTGTGTTGCCATGGATGCTGGTTTGTTTATAGTATTATTTTTTGCTCATTATTAGCTACTACTAAATACCATGAAACAAGAGTTCACCTCCAGCATTGTGCCATGGCTCTGACCTCCAGGTGCTGCCAGTAGCTGTAGTGGGACACAACACAGAGAATTTTACTTTTGCTAACGGATGTAGATCAGATGATGCAGCAGCAATAGTTCTTCCAGATCCACGAGATTTTCTGCCGAATACCTCAAACCCAGCTCTGCTCGCCAGGGTGAGGAAGCAGCTATTGCAAAGTTATGTCATGCTAGCAGCTGCTTTGTGTTCTTCTCCTTCCTCTGAAGCGTCTCATTAGAGAAGACAGACTAATAGTCTGAGCTTGGCAACAGCAGACACAGTCAAGAGTGGAGCAGAGCAAGAGGTCCCACTCGTTTCAGGAGCCTTGGGTCATCACTGACAGGAATAGGAAGCAGTTATTTTAACTTACACAGTTATAAGGTAACTGGGGAAAAGGGGTCTTTGATCAGCCTCAGGTTGCAAGATCTGTTGAGCTGCTGTGGCACAGCTCAGTCATGAAACCAAATTTACAGCTGCCAACAAGTTCTTTCCTAAGTCAGGGAGGCTTTGTTTTTCCATTGCAATGGGAATATCAGTGGATATTTACTATGGCACACAGGCTGACAGGGCTCTGCACTGCTTTTCCTACTCCTGTGCCAGCAGGAAAAGAGCAGTGGCGCTTGTCCCCACCAGGAGCACAGTGCTGATGCTGACCCATTGGCCACCACCTCCTTCCCAAGCTGCGTGTGTTCACATGGAACAGTTTGGGCAGCACGGATTGCACTGTCTTCATCAATCCTTTAGAACTGAGCATGCAGCAGTTCCAAATACAGTATTTTTCCCAACCAATTCAGTATCCAACTTCAAAGTCTGGTCTGTGCTGCATCTGCCAAAACACACACACACACACACACACACAGAGACATATATATATATAAATGTATTAAAAATTTATATATGTATATGGAAACACAATGGAGCAGCTGTACTTGAGCTTGGTTTGTCAGATACAGTCTATGCCCTTTTTAGATTTGATTTCATACCCAGTGTGTTCCTCACTTAGAGAAGACTTTATAGAACCCAATTACTAACAAAAATAATCACTCTACATTTTACACATTAATTATTAATGTTTAAAAACTTTGCATTATTCCTCCTCCAAATTTTCACTTATCTAGGAACAGCGGGAGGGAACACACATCCCACAAGACAGCAGAGAAGCTGGTGCTTCCCCAAAGGCTGCTCTCGGGGCTGCCAAGGCAGATGTAAATAAGGGATGCTGCTGCACTTTTGTCAGTCTGCTTTGCATACCAGAGCTTGCAGGAGTTTAAACCCACACCAATGAATTCATACTTCGGGATACCAAATCACCACAGCCACGGAGGGACAAGTTCTCAGGCATCCCTCAACTCCCAATTAATTACAATACTAATAAGCAGAAGAGTGTGTGCACATATGCTCATGCCTGCATTCATTTCTGATGTAAATATGGAATAATTAAGTAAACTGTGACTCTTTGGCCCTGAGAGAGATGACTAAGGAGTACAGTAGAGGTTTACAGTGTAAAATGACACACAGGAGGAAAATAAGACCCAATTGTTCACATTATATCACTTTAAGAAGCAATGGGTGTCACACAGAGGGAGCGGATATGAGGTTTAAACCAAAGAAGATGTTCTTCACATCAAATATGGAACTCCTTGCTACAGAACACTGTGGATGCTAAAGTTTTACATGTGTTGTATGAACTGCTTTCAGCTTTCTGTGATGTGGCCTGGATTTTAACAGACTGTGGAAATCCAGTCTTAATGGAAATCATGGACAATCATGTGAATCCCTTCCCCTTGCATCTCTCATCACACAGCATTTGTCTGGCAGGGACAACAGCAACATTTATGGAAAAATAGTGGCAGTTGTATCACTAGAGAATTAAGTTGCTGAAAATAAGAACACCAGCAGCAACCTATCCATTCTCTCTCTGTGGACCACTAATGATATATTTACTAAGGTTGCTGAGCCATGGGAACATACAGTCCTGTACTTAATAACATGAGTCATTCAAATGGAAATTTTCTACTCTGAAATTTTATGGCTCTAATTAAGAGCATTAACAAAAATCTATACTTGCTTCATGCTTTTTTGGTAACATCTTTGTTTTGAATACTACCTGTATGATATTTAGAAGAATCACAGAGGGTAAGTGTTGCAAGTTCTGCTTGCAAAAAAAGGAGTGTTCATTGGCCTAAATTCATGGTAAAATCCCCCACACATATACAATTAAGAAAAACAAGTATTTTTCTTGGTTTTTTCCTACTGATGCAGCAGCGAACTCTCCTCTTAATTAAAAGTGCCATTGCCATAATGGCAGTCGAAGGTGTTGAGACTTTTGTTGTGTTATTAAGTGAGGCAAACAAAGTGCATAGAAAGGTCTGAGGACTGAGCATTCAAAGAAATGCCTGGGTTCCTATAAAACTCAGCGGAAATGGATGACAGACATGACATGGGTGTCTGTAAGAAAATGGATTTGGCTTATCAAATCCAGCACTTCATCTCCGTTAGGAAAAGTCTCTCAGAATGGGGAAGGAACAAATGAGAGCGATGGACTGCAAGTGACACACTGCAGAGGCAGCAGTGACAGCAAGCCTAAAATATGCTACAGGAGACATTGCTGTCTTAGCAACTCTTCATGGAAATGGCAAGGCCAACAACTGGCTAGAGATGGAAGATTTATCCAGACATAAAGAGAAATGACCTGAACCACTACTTGCAATTTGATCTGCAATCAAAGAAAAAATGTAGTTTGTATTTGGAACAGTCAGTGCTGTCACCTCAGTTTTTCTGGGCTCTTGGTTCCAGGCTGATGTGTTCTTCCCATAGAAAAATCATTGTACCTCTACAGAAAATAAAAACTATGAAACTATAATTATAAATGAGCATGGCCATGGATCAGCTCTCATTCAACAGCTTCTTGTTAGCTTGCACTTGATCATTGCAGATTTCCCCCGAGCCTGCCTTGGCTCCTGGAAGGATATAGTGAAATGCAGTTTATATTTTTATCCAAGGCAGTTTTTAGCCCTCATCACATTCCTGCCAGCTCACCCTGGCAGACTCAAACATAGTGTCATAGGATGGCTTGGGTTGGAAGGGACCTTAAATATCATCTAGAACATCTCAACTTACTTTCCTAATTCTAGAACATCTCAACTTACTTTCCTAATTCTGGGCCAAACCGTCTGCACATAAAAAAAAAGCAAGACTGTGAAGGTAATTCCCAAACACACCATGTTGAACCTTACACCATGTCCAATCTTACTCCTTCTGTCCCCCCATAGTTCAGTATTCTTCAGTTCAGTCAATACATTTTCTGGCAATAGTTTTACACACTTGTGGTAAAAAGAAGTGGTACCACTTTTCTATTTTTCCTCCACCGCTTCCAGCCACCAGCTCAGTGTTTTCTTTAAGACTCAGCAGTTTCATAGACATTCACAATACTGCAGCCATACTGTGGTCAAACAACATAAACCCAGGGCATCTCCATTCTGGCTTTTCAAAAGGGACCCTTTTCTGGCTTTACTAATAGAACTTGTCTTAATTGCATTAATCTCTCAGCTAGATAATTCATCAAGGAGGTGATTTCTGATATCTGTGTGATTTAATCTGAGTCTTGGAATGAGCCTCAGGGGCTCCTCAGGTTTATGGGTGAGAAAAGAGGTTTCATGGGGATTAATGTAGGGTTTTGTGGGGAGTATTGGGGTGGAATGGGATGAGATCTGGGGCAAAGTGGCAGAGCATTGGCTACCGGGTTTTATTAGTTTGGTAAACTGGAAACATAAAAAAAAAAAAAAAATTGTTTTTACCAATTTTCCCCATATTAGATTTTGTATAAATTACATATATAAGATATGATATACATAAATATAAAATACTGTCATCTTGATATATCATTTAAATATAGATACATCCAGTGAATAAAGCCCTGAAACGGACCTCTTATTTTCCTGCTGGGAACTGAGTGTTTCATCCAATTTAAAGTCTTTTTATAGGTTAGCTGCTCTGGAAGGCAGTCTCCAGGATTGCTCGTCAGCTCAGCAGCACAGCTCACGTGGTGCATCCATCGCTTGTACTCGACTTTCTCTGCATTTTGCTGAACACCATGCAGTGTAAAAAAATCTTTGCTTTTGCCCATTGTTACATGATCTCAGTCTCCCACAGCACCACCCTTGTTTCACTACGGCCCTGGTCAAGTAAGGAATAAAAGATATCTTTTACAGGAATATTTTTGCAAGGAAAATGAAAATTGTATCTTGAAGCCTCATTTAAAGAGATTAAATAAACTGTGAAATTTGTCACCTGCAGATACAGCCCAGATGCTGCTGCTTCTGTATTCTTACCGTTTGGCAAAATTATCTTTAGAGATAACCCTTGATTTCAAGAGACCATGGGCTTGAATCAAGGACTCAAATCTGAGGCAAGACTATTAGAAACTCCACAGCCTCAGCCCTGAGATATGAGCAGCAGGGCTGTCTGGAGTGGGAATAACTGGAATTTATATCAGGGTGATGGTGATGTAATTTGGGACAGCTTGGACATCACATGAAAGACAAAAATAAGAGACAACACATCCACAAACACAGACACACACAGATTAGCAGGGAGTTTCACCTCAGGAAATCATTGTGGCTCTCTGTTCCTGACAGTAACGTGTCTGCAAATGTCACCCAGCAGCAATGCATCACCCCACGAGCAGCCACAGAACACAGAGGCAACCAAAACGGTGATGGGGAAGAGATTGCCAAATACTTTTGAAACAAGTCAGGGATTGGGCCTGTTGGGAGAAAAATTACACAATCAAATTAACAGCTTTTGCCAAGAAAACCAAGACTGAGGGAGGAAGTTGCCTGTGCCAGTCCTGGCCACAGAGGAGAAGGCTGTTCCTCTGGGAAGGACAGTGAAGTCAGAGTCAACATTTACTTCTCCTCCATGTCATCTTCCTTCTCTACTTTATGTCCCTGACAACGAAGTTGGTCTCAGACAGCAAATCTGGTTCGCCTGGTCCTCAGACCAAAGCTCCCCTGTGAATGGTGTGTGGCTCACTGAACTGAATTTTAACAGCTATACATGGCATGGGAGAATAATTACTCCAGAGAAGCTCCATTTTCTTCTTTGACTTCCCTTTACAGCGAAGCTCTGTGGTTTGCCATTGGAAGAAAGACCTCTTCTATCTTTATTATAGACAAACAATAAGAGATAAAAAGGAAAAACCACACTCCCAGGAAAGGCTAATTCCATTCTCTGTTCTCTATGAGCACATCTTCTCTGCTCACTGAAACAAGAGGAGGGTTGGTAGAGCATGACAAAGGATGCACCCTTAGATGCAGGTAAAAAAGCCACAGAGGTACGTGCCTCTCCCAGGAGAAATGAGAGCCTCCACAGAGCCAGTGCTGGGAAAAATCTCTGGAGTTTCATGTGCTGGTGCCCCGTGTTGGTGACCTGACCTGGAGCCTGCAGGGCGGAGAGCCACTGTCACTTCTGGGGACGCTCAGCCGCAGACGCCACACCAACACTGCCACTGGTAATCACCAGTCTGCGAGGAAATGAAGTCACAGCAGGCACTGGAATAACTTCAGGAAAGCTTTCCATGAGGCAGCAAGGACTGAAAACCATTACTTACAAGGGGTGAATGAGAAACAGTGGAAAACTCTGTACCTCATTACGAGTTGCCACAATGTACGGATTAGAAGGATTAATCTGGTCGCTGGTGCCATATGCTGCTCCAGGTGGGCTGAGGGAGGACTTGGCTCCGCTGAGCACTCAGAGTTTTAACAGGTTAATACTGGCAAGTTTATTTAATGCACTGAGCTCAGTTCCTGTTGGCTGATGTTAATGTTGGCACAATGAGGCTGATGAAAACACTGTGCAGATGTCCTCTGGTGATCCAGTCCCTCCCCAACACTTGTAGCTATCAGATAATAAACTCTTTTTCCATGGTGGCTCTGGCTGGTGATTCACGCAGATTCCTTACACTGGTTCTCCACTTCCCTTTGGAATGTGTCTGGCCTCCTTACCTAACTCACTTCTTTCTTCTCCGCCACTCTCGTCATTGGCCAGTCACAATTTCTCTGGGATTTCTTGCTGCTGAGCTGGGAGAAGGGGGAGGCTCCAGTACTACACTGGTGATCACTTCACATCTCACTGCTTTATTTTAAATTGCTACAAATACTTCAGCTGACTGGAATTTTTTCTTCTTTTTTTCTTCTTTTTTCCTTCGTTTTTCCCTTCTGTTTTCTTCTTTTTCTTCTTTAGGACCTTTTTCTCCTAATTAAACTTGCCTTCTATACAGCTAATTCCCTGCTAATATTTACTATATTGTTATATATTATAATAAAAGCATATTAATTAAATCTATATTTATTATGTTGTTATATGTATTATAATAATTATTAATATAACTGTAATTTATATAATTATTAACACTGAAACACAATGGCAAATTTAAGCCCCTGCCTTATTGAAGCCTCCATTTAGAATATTCAGAGCAAATATCAGTTTTCCTATGGCAGTTTAATTAATTCTTGTCCATCATTTTTGCTTCTTACACATCATCTTTGCTATCTTACTCCTACTTTTCATAAAGCTCAAGTTTCCTATGATTATTGCTAATGAATACTAGCAAAATTAGGGGAGGATGTTGAAAAACTGTGGCTCCTTACCGGTACCCGTTGTTCAATATTCAAGAGGAGGTATGGAAAAGCAATCCATGGGGCAAATACT
Organism: Callaeas wilsoni; assembly: GCA_013398955.1. Lineage (NCBI taxonomy): Eukaryota > Metazoa > Chordata > Aves > Passeriformes > Callaeidae > Callaeas > Callaeas wilsoni. The sequence goes on from VWPU01010319.1 coordinate 26,249, forward strand.
AGCTGTAAGATCTTGGAAGCATGAGGAAAAAAGTCAAACCTTTATTCTCTGAAGAGTGGTGGCATCACATGGTGGGACCACTCTTCCAGTTCTCTTGACAGCAACCTCTACCAACATGAAGTCCAGACAGATTTTGGCTGCACTGTTTGACCCCATACATGCCCTTTTCCAGCTCAGGAATAAATTCTGAGATTCTGAAGCATTTCAGCTTTTTACCATTGTTCTGCAAAGGCCTGTATCAATGGGGTGGAAAGCAGACTGTAAAAGGACATGTTGGAAGCAGTTTTATGCCTGGAAGGAGGAGTAAGTGTTTCACAGCATTCAGACAGCTCCCCAGCCTGGGTGTGTTGTCAGCTCAGTGCCCAAATTCCAGGCTTTTCTCTGTATTTTCCTTTCCATGGGAAGGAAATTTGTGTGTCTGGGCCAGATTAAGGTCACTGTGTGGTGTAATCAGATTCTGGGGCAGAATAATCAAGGTCCAAGACCACGGGATGTCCAGAGGTGTATCCCCACAGCTCAGCTGAATCGTCACCTGGGAGCAGCTCTTCTTGCCTGTGGGGGACAAAGCCCTTGATGTGATCTGCAGAAGGCAGGCTGCTCCTGTGGCGCTGACTTTTCTCTGATTTTCAGCTGCTAGAGCATATTAAACAAGCCTTTTCCCAGTGTTACTCTGCTTTAGTTGCCATAGGGATGCCTTGTGCCTGCGACTGGCAGGGATCTCAAGGCCATCTCTCTGGTGATGTGATGTCTGCTGTCAGGGAGTGAAAGCCCTGACTCATTTGCATTTCACAGCTACGGTGATGTTTATTGCCAGCATTGGAGCAGAAGAAAAGAATGATTTGTTTTACTTAATTTATTTTTTTTTCTATCAGGCCAGTTACAATTCTATTTTATATTCCCTTTTAATAGAAGTCAACATGAATCAAGCCTACAAACTCATCATCTGAGGCAAGAAATGCAGTGGTGACCTTCTCTGCAATCTAAAGATGTCACACAGATTTCCTGGAAACATAAAGCCTAAGGATTGATCTGTGCATGGAGGGAATCAGAACTGATCTGTGCGTGGTGGGTGGCAGTGGTCAACTGTGTGCTTCAAAAGGCATCCTCAGCATTAGCCATTTATGTGCAAGGGAAAGGCAGCCTTCCTTCCCCTGCATTGTGTCAGTCTGCAAAAGGACATGGTGACAGCATTGTTCCTTAATTAAAAATATTTTGGGAGTGAGATGTGATAAATATGAACCTCTAAGGAGAGAAAGTGAATATTTTAATCATCATCCAAGCTAAGCGTGATTTGTGATTCAGCAAACAGTTCTGGGGAATTTGTCCTTATTTTTTTAAAAATTACTATCTAGATAGAAATAGAAATGCAATCTGTAACACTTTTCTTTGGCACAACTGACCATGCTGCACCTGGCACTACCAGAGCCATGGACTTACACTGTCTTCATCTGCAGCAGGGGGAGAAAAGGGGATTGTTTTAGCAGTGTTGAGGTAGGGAATTAATTTCCCCTTGATGCCTCCTCCCCAAAAGTTAACAGTTAATGGGAATATTCTTCTGCAGGACCACTGCATACAGGAAGGGCAGGGACCAGGGACCAAATTGTAAGGCTGAAAAAGAAAAATCAGGGAAAAAATCCAAGGACAATGGACACATGCCTATATGCCCTGTGGCATCCCTCTGACACTGATTTTGTAGTGATTGTGACTCTGAATGTAGAAAGTAATAAATCTTAATAATGCCTTGACCATGGGAGGCTGAATGAGTTTTGTAGTTGAGTGGTTTTAGCTGAGCTTTTCCTGGAGGAACAGAAGTGCAAATTGACCTATGCTTTCATTAGGGGTTTGTCTTCCACATGAGCCTCTGAGATGATGGAGAGGAGAAAGTGTAACTGGAAAAATGGATATTATTAGTGACCTCTGAAAGCATCTTTCAAACAGCTTTCAGATTAATTCTCCAAATTAGCTTGGCAGAAGACAGGGCTGCCTTCCATTCCTCGTCCATGTGAGGGGATTTAAGATAGACTATGCCTAAACTACAGGGCCAGTAGTGCTTTCCAACTGTGGGTTACATCCAAGCATGCAGCTTTCTACTCTCTTCCCCTGTGTTCAGATCTCCATGGAAAGGAAAGGCAGGAAAGTACTCTCCATGCAGGTTTCCAACTGAACAAGACCCCACGAGAAATCTGTAAAAGAGTATTTCACATGCAGTCTACACATTACCAGAATCAGCACCACCCCATCCCTCTCGTGAAAACAGATGTCATCATCTCTCTGTCACTCCCTGCTGCTCCTAATCATTGCCTTCTCTCCTTGGATCTTTCCTCTGCTTTCCTACTCCATTGTTATCTCTGCTTTTTCCTCTTCCTCATCTCATTTCACCTCCTGCCCCACCCTGCTCCTTCCCTCGCTTCCCTGACTTCCCTCAGTCTTTACTCTACTCCTCGCATGGGTGGAAAATCCTAATGGAATAGGCAGGGTGCTGCCAAACAGGCAGGAGGAACTGGCAGAGGATGACTGCATGTACAGACAACTTCAGACTGTCACAGTGCTGCCTGTCAGCAAGCGGCAGCGAAACAGGGGCTGCATCGCATGGCAGAGTAGGAAAATGATGCTGTGCCCATGAACCCCACCCAGGGCTGCCAAGGCTGAACTGAAGAGCTTCGAAACGCCCACCCTATCAAAAGGGGTCCCACTGAATGATTCAGAACGGCAAAAAAGCTTTCAGGCTTGACAAATAAAATCGCAAAGCGACATCCGTGAGAAGTAACAAGGGTGAGCGCAGTGTCTGGAACTTCCCGAGGCTTTGCTTGCCCTGCTCCTGGTGCTCTGTGTGTGTGGAACCTCCCTGAAAACAGTGAGGCCCGTGTGAAGCAGGAGACACAGGGCAGAATAAACATTTGTATAGTGAGTGACTCACTTAGAAACAAAGCCGTTCTTGCAATTAAAGCCCAGGAAAGCATCCTAAATCCCTCTGACCTAAGTATCTCAGGATACCCGGTGTACGCTCAATAACTGATCCATGGCTGCTGACCGCAGGCACTGGGCTGTTCTCTGCATCCAGCCTGCTCAGTACTCGAACAGAAAACTTGGGAAAAGCATCACAGCTTCCCATTGAGAGACTTCACATCTCGCTGAGAGGCCCATTTACATTTTTAACCCCACTGACTGTTGATGTATTTGCTCTAATAGCGTTCGCAGACAAACCTGGGAAGCTCAGGGGCACAGAGTGCTCCTGATTTCGTGTGGACTGCTGGCGCTTTGAGTAGACATTTACCAGCAGCTGGGAGCTCGGAGATACAGCATCTATTCTTTCCTTTCACATTTGCCTACAGAGCTGTAAATGTCAAAGCCTTTCAAGTGCCCCTCAAACAAAACGAGTTAGTAAATCAGCAAATGTGGCACCGCACACACTCATGTGGTGCATGTTAAGCTACTGTACTTCATTCACTTCTTTATCCGATGGCTCCGTGAGAAACAGAGCTCGCTGAGGCACCAAGATGCCTTAGTCATTTTGTTTGTTTTTTCACATGGCTACTGTTCTTGTTTTGTTTTTTCCCAAAAGCTGCGTCAGATGTGCTTAGCATTCAACTCAACTCGATACATTGAATGAAAAGGCCATTTTCTCTTCACTGATGAAATATAATTGAGCCCACTTATAATGAACTCACATAGCAAATAATGAAACTCCATTTGTGTGACCGGGGCTCTTTTCCGAACCCCACAATTCCCAGTCCCCTAAGGGAATGTTTTATGTGCTTTTCCACCAGTTTCACTGAGATCACAATTTGGCACATCGGCTTTTTGCTTTGTTCTTTATTGTCTCTATACCAGAGAGAAGCAAGTTTGTAAAAAGAAAAGACAAAGAGTAGGAGCAGTTTAATTAGCAATCAGTGTTATTTGAAAACCATCTCTTTAGCACACACTTTTTCCCAGTCCTGGGTTTTAGCATTCCACTTCACTGCGACTCGTGGTTTCCTGGGTGTCTTCTTCACCTTCAACCTGTTTTAAGCTATCTCCTGCAAATTCTGCAGGAAGCTGCCAGTTTTGGCACAGCCCTGCAATCTATTCCCTTGAAAGCCGTAAGGGCCTTGTTAAGGAGCGGAGCAGCACAAGGCAAACACTTGTATTGTGTCTTTGGGGCTCCCGCAGAGACAAAACTCTCCCTTTGTTCAAATATGGGAAGATGTCCCCAACCTCCTTTACGTGCAAACATCGTCGATAAGGAGGGTACTTAGGCAAAAAGTCTCCCTCTGACCTCATGAGCGTATCTGGAGAATGTCAGAGCTGCTGGCTGAAGATAAGGAAGAAGACTCAGCCCCAGACGGGGAAGATGTGGAAGGAAGAGTGGGCTACAGTGTCTCTACATGCTGGATTTTAGGAGAAATAAATTTATCATGCACTTATTAAAATCTGACTGCTTAAAACCAGGCATTTCTTTTCCTCTGAGCTCTGCCCCATGGGAACTGGTATGTGAGGAAATCAAACCAACTGAAGCAGGCTTGGGTTTTAAATGGAGTGATATGTTTTTTCTAAGGTGACATTAACCTCGAAGATTTGGGAACTTACTAAAAAAATCACTAAGTTTGGCCAGACTGCTACTGCCTGCTGCCAGCTGAGCATTTCCATCCACAGTGGCTGATAATCTCAGGTAATCTGAGAGGGAGCTGCCACCAGAGCCCAGTGGTACAGCAGAGCCATGGCACTTTATGATGGGTTCACTTTGGGAGAGGTCCTGATACGTGACTGTTGTCTGCCTTTGGTCTCACACAAGAATAAATCGGTTTGGCTTCATGTGTGGTGTTTAACGTCATCATCAGGTTTGTTTGTCAGGGCCTCAAGGGAACGTGATGCCCTGAGCAGCCTCACCTGGGGCCTCAGCCCCACCTGGCCCTGGGCTCTATTTAAGCTCAGCCCAGGGCCCTTTCCCATGTCTGAGCTGTGCTGCAATTTGGTTGCTGTCTGTGGTTCTTGGGCTGCTGTGGTAAGTAGTGCTGAGAAAGGGCATCATTTTTTTGCGCTATTCTTGAGCCAAAAATAATAGACAATGATTTCTGGATTATATGGCACTTCATTCCTGCTCTGAGGGTCATTCTGGCACAGGCAGGGTCTCTGAACACATTTCTGTGACTGTCACCTTGCTTTCACTGAAAAGTTACATTTCTAACCATCTAGCTGGGGATTTTTCTCTGTTATAAAAATTGCTGTTAGCAAATAACACTCTTGTAGACCTGGACTTTAAATTCTGGAGTGAACAAATAATTCTAGTTCCTGGGAAACTCATCATCTTCCCAACTGAAGCACACATCTCTACAAGTGACTCTTAGCTGTGGGTCTGGCTGGTGACAAACCACCTCTGTCAGGCTCAAGAAGTGCCCGTACCTCTGCTAAAGCACTGTGCAGGCTGAGGAGAGCTATTGTGAGTGTGTGTGTGCCAACCTGAGAGTGGAATTGGAGACAGAGGGAGGCTGGGAAGGTGTCTGGGAACTCCTCCCTCTTCCTGGCTACAGTCTGGGAAAGTGGATGTGTTGCTGGATGCTGTTTTTCCAACACCTGGCACTACAGGGGTAGCAGCACTAGACAAGACTCATCTGATTTGTTTTTCTTGGGCTCCCTGGATTTTCTGAAGTCTCAATTTATTGGTTCTGTGTCTAGCTGACCCCTCATCATGCTGAGTTTCGGATCATGTTGAGGCAGGTCATGTCCCTTATTTAGCTCTCTTACCTTCCTTTGGAAGCTGCTGAGAGGCTGGGCTAGGTGAGCTAATACCCAGTTGAATTTGCACTGCTAAGTGAATTATTATTAATATCCATGGAAGGAACTTCCTGGAGGTGTTGCTTAGATGATATAAATGCAAATGGTGTACAAAATAGAGATGTAGTTAGAGGCAATGCTTAGCAGAGAGCTGTTACCTGGGAGCAACAATCTAGCAAGGTCTGTGCCTGGGAGCTTCCTGTTTTCAGTTTTTTACTACAGTTAAATAGAGTTTTAGTGTAAACCCTGATGGTAGCTGGTCTGCCTTTGGTCAAGGCTTGCCTTTTGAAATCCATACAGAGAAGGATATCAGCTGCTGCTGCAGCCAGCAAAGAATTAAAGTGTGAGAGTGAATAAATATTGCTCATCTCTTAAAATGAATTAGCTGATGTCCTGCAGCCTGAAGGCACTGGAGCTGCAGACAGGCTCCCCTGCTGATATGCAACCCCCTCACTCTTCAACGGGAGCTGGAGTGGCAACTCTCACTTGAGTTTCAAAGAAAATTGCATGACACTTCAAACTGGGAGCTGTGAGTGGGGATGGAGGCTGTTGGTTATTGCCGTGATGAAACTAATCCAGTCCTAAGGAGGATAAAGGGTTGCTTAGCAATACTTCAGCAGTGACTAACAATGCTTTACCAGGCTTTTACTGTTGACTAAGTCTTTAATAGTGGCTCAGTGGGTTTTTTAGTGGAATGTCTTTACTATTTTTGTAATGTCTCTCCTCTTGAGAAACTGTCAAACTCATCATGTATAATGAACAGACAGCAGTCAGTAAGCATTTGATTGCTGCTCATGTGTTGATTTTTGGCCTAGCCTCATTAAGATTCCTTATCTCTACCTTCTCTTTCCCTAGGAGTTCTTAAATTAGCTACAGAGATTAGATTGTTTAAGTGCTTTTCATATAACTGCCTCCTAGTCTGTTTGTTTTTCCTATGACACCCCTGTGTCCATGTGGAAGCTCATTTTGGGTCCTAAAGGAGAGATGCAAGATTGTCTGAACTAGTCCAGAGTCATATCTTGTAGAAAACTTTATCATGGTGTTCTGTAAAGCTCTTCAGCAGGGCAAGATGTATATTGTTCCACTTAATATTCCCTAGTAGCATGACTATTAAGAAAAGTTGCCTTCTCAATGGCAAGAGGCTGCTGTGTATCATGCTGTATATTAAAATAATTCCTGTTAAAAGGTGCGCTGAGGGCCAAGTGTTCTACTTATGGTTTTGGGGTTCAGTTGCACAATGCAAGCACACACCAAATAAATGCATCTTCCTCCTTCCTGCTGAGGTATCTGAGTCATGGCTGTCACTGTAGGAAGAGCGTAGTAGTAGTTTGAGGAAAGGAAAACACATTAAGGCTGAGGACTGCATCTGGATTCCTTAAGCATTCCCCGTGGCCGTATCCAGGCTTTGGAGCTGATGCTATCAGGGGAAGCAGTAACAACACAGTAATCCCCAGCAAAACTCAGCTCACGCTTTAGCTGTGCTCAGAGACTACTGTGCAAGTGCTGCTGTGGGACTACGCTGTGGCACATGATGAGCCCACCAGCCAGACCCCTCAGCATGAGAGGCAGAGCTCTTGTGCTCCAGCTGGGAGCAGAGATCCCCCTCAACCAGTGCTGTGAGCAGTGTAGGGCTTGGGGCAGCATGATGGGTTTACAAATACTGGTAGCCAGTGTTGATGTAACAGCCAAATAGGAGTTTTCACCTCAGGAGCTCTGCGGAGAGCAGCATGTGGCAGAGCTTTGGCAAACCCACCAGGTGGGATACAACAGCCCTACAGAGGATGTGAAATTCTTAATAACAGTGTCTCTGCAGTCTTGTGAACATTCCACTGTTATAATATTGATTACTATGAGATGGGATGAGTCTTTGATCTTGTGAACACCAGTACAATTTCCAGGACTCTGGAGGATGCTGTCCCTCAGTCCTTCAGCTCCAATCTGTGCCAACTGGGAATGAAGAAGAAAGAAGTTCAGCACATTAATGGAAGCACCTGGTGCTTGCTGTGTTCTGAGATTCACGTTTTTTAATTGCCACAGGAATTTATGTATCTGTCATTATTCAGCTGGGAAGCTGAATTTCTTTCAACACTGCTGGTTCCAGTAACTTCTTAAATGTCAGCATACTTAGAAAAAGTATGGAACTGAATAACTGGGAGCCTGCAGCACAGTCACCTTAGTTTGAGGTATGAGACACACCCTGGTGTGGTTTTGTGGGTACCCCAGGTGAGATCTTCCCCTCTGATGTGGTGACTGTGCTGCTGCTCAGCTGCAGAAATGATGCTCCTGGTGTCCCCAGAGCTGTGCCAGCTGCCCTGTCACCCATCTGTCATTGTGCTGAATCACCCAGGGAAGGTTTGGTGGTTATACACTGTGGAGCACAAAGTCACCTCTGCTCTTTGATGTTTCCAGAGGGGAGACAAAGAAAGCACTCTCCTTTTGAATTTTCTCCTAAGTCATAGTGTAGCAGCAACCTCAACAGCACTGGTATGGAAAGGGAGAATGGGACTGGACTTTGAAGTTACAATTCATGTTTTAGTTGTCCCCAGCCCTAATGTGAATATTACCTCAAAATCCAAAACTTTAAAATTTGTCAGAAATCACTTGAAGTTTGCATATTGACTGCTAAACTCATGAGTTACTGGCAGAAGTGACCTGGATAAATGACATCTTTGATCCTTTAACAATATTATCAGAGCCTTGAGCACAGCAAAGAATTAGTGGTGACATTTTTAGTGAGCTGCTGGTATCTGAGTCTCCCCAAGAGTCCTTCAGGCTTTTTAAAATTGGAAAGACATCTTCCAGGTTAGATTTAAACACGAGAATCACTTTACCACTAACCTTATACCACTGTTACTTAATGATGTGTGCTCTGTGTATCAACACAGACATTTCACTTGTATTTTATTGCTGGTATTTTTATAAGGTATTTGTCTAGCTATCTGTGGGAATCCTTCAGCACAGAGCTATTTCTGCATGTCTGTTTTTAGACAGTCTCATGAAATCAGTGTTTTGGTGCTTTCTTGGTATGTGTAGACTCATAAAATCCAGCATATTCATCTTTTCTGCTCACTTTTTCCAAGCCTGTCTTTTTCAATGGCCTTCAGTGAGTACAAATGTCTGACACTGGAGGTTTATCTGAGGCTTTTCTAATACTCTGCTGTAGCTGACTGCAGTCATTCCACAATATTTATTACCTGAATGTAAAGCTTAGCAGCTGTGAGAGGAGAGGAAAGCCACACAATAACAACAATATGTGTGAGACTTAGCACATTCCCACCAAGTGCAAACTTCCACTTTGGAAGAAGGATGATGACTCCTAATAAAAGCAAATTGGGGATAGGTTTCCTAGTATGAGCCTCCTGTGATAATCTGGGAAGCTTCACTTGGCAATGCTCAGTAACAGGGGTGTGTGCAGGCATGTCAAGTTCAAACTCCTTTTGGGCTCTGGGGCTTGTGTTTCTGTTTTCTGTGCCCTCCCTAGAAGAGAAAAGAAACGTCTGCACCTAGCACAGGGTAACAAAAACATCACTACACTTTGGGGATTTCTCTGGGTGGGGCAACCAAAGTGTTGGGAGCTGCCTGAAGTTTGGCTAAGGGTGCCAGGTTTGCCTTCTGCTCTTTACTGACCCTCGCATGAAAGGGTTGAGGCTGATTTTTAAATTAGAAAGGGCTTTTCTCTGAAGTATTTTTAGGGAAGGCAAGACAAGGTGTATGATCTTTCCAAGAGAAGAGATACGTGAGGGGGGAAGAGACAGGAATTCTCTCATAATCGAGCATTCATTTTTCATGGGGATCTCCTATGTACATGGAAGAACACGCTTCAGAGCAGGGGACTAGACATGCAGGGAGGGATTTTAATCCCCCAAAGGTAGGAAAATGTGCTTGAGGTGTGTATTATTTGTCTAGGTTTTCAAATTTCATGTCCTAGCCAAGCTGTGTTTGTTTTGGAGCCGGCCCACTGGCTGTGCGCGTGTCACACACCTCTGCTGTGGCTCAGAGCATGGGCAGGGCACGAGCCTTCCAAAAGCACAGGGCTGAATAATTTGGGTGGTTTAGTGAGCTGAATCATCTTGCCCAGGGGTCAGACAGGCAAGGTGAAAGGAAAGTGGTAGGAACAGTTGACTGGGACCAATGTAACCTATGTGGATGGCACTGAGCTGTTAAGCTGGCTCAGGTCCACCGTGACACCCCTGGAGACAAGTGCTAGGGTGAGAACAGAGGGAAGGGCTCAGGCACCAAAATCAGTTTCTGATTCAGACCAAGAGACCGTGTGGGTCTCAGCTACTGAGAAGAAAATAACTACTGTGGCTGAAACCAGGAAAATATCCTTCTGCCCCTGTGGCCTGGCCTGGCTCAGCATTTGGATTTTTGGGCCTTCTATGGAGTGAGTGACTTCTGCTGCATTTGGAGACTCCAGCAACTTGGTGTTACTGGGGTGGGTGGGAAATTGCCCTGGGAAGCAGACACCTATCAGCCAGGCATCACTTATCTGGTTGGCATCTTGGTCTTCTGATGGGTCTGAGCTTCCATAAATGAGCCAATCATCAGCTCAGTGAAGGCAAGTAGGAGACTTCGGTAGGATTGAGTTAATCTTCTAACTGGTAACTTTCAGGAAATAGAAATAGTTAAGCCAGCTTTGCCATCAGATTGTTTGTGGAGTAGGTGTGTGTTCTTCTCCTCAAAGGCTGCTGACACAACAGAGAAGTTACTGTAACTAACAGTTTTTAGAAAATGTATGTAATAATGCCAGTGTCTTGAAATTTTCTTTCCGAGTGTGTACATGTATCTTGTTTCAAAGGAGCTTTATACGAATTGGCTCATCGGATTCTTATTCATCAGCTATTGTCTTCAAAGAAAGGGCTTCTTTTTTTAAGAAAATGTGGCCATTAACAAATGCCTTTACTCTTCTTTGATCTTTGCCAGCAGAATTTTTCTCTTTAATTTCTTCTGTAGTCTTTTTCCCATGTACAGTTTGTGGCATGCATACTTATTTGTTCTTCGATTGGTTTCCAATTAATTATCAGAGGCAGTTATAAAAATTTCCAATGTTGTAAAATCGCAATCTTTTTTTTTTAAGAGCTGTAAAATCAGCCACACACTGTTTCCCTTCATGTGGTTTGACTCTAACCTCCACTGCCCCGAAGGTAAGAGATGAGGAGATGAACTGCTCCCGAGTTCTGACGGGCATTTGCAGTCAAGTCGGATGTTAGCACAAAGTAGGAAGCACTTTGTCAATAATAAATCAGGTGTCCTGAGGAAGAAAAGGTTGACAGGGGCTTCAGTGGTGTTTTGTCTCCTTACTAGTACCTGCACAGTAGGATTAATGTCTGCTGTGATGTTTTCTGGGGTGAGTCAAGTGTAAAAGCTTGAAGCTGGATGGAAGCGTCAGGGTGTGCTCGGCAGGCGGATGGGGGTTGGTGATGGAACACCCACACGTCCCCCCGGCACAACCACAGCCAGGGGTGGGGAATGTGAACTCCTGTAACCTCCCTGCACACGAGGAAACACAATTGACTTCACACACTTGAAAATATGTCCAATATTTCCAAGTCTTCAGTAAAATATCTTGTTTGCTGACGACAGTTTTCTTAGTGCTTTTCCTGTGTAAGGATTATTTGGCTTTGTTTATTTTCACGCTGTATTATCAGAATTAAACTTCTCCATCTGTGTGAGGAGCAAGTAGTCTCAGGTCAGTCCTCTGCACTGGACATGTGTCCTGGCAATTGGATCCAGCCCTTCCCTTCACAAACCTTCACACTTGTCACCCTTCCTGCTCTGCCATTTACATTCATTCAGTGGATGGGATATTTCAGAAGCCTGTTCCATTTCTCTTGCTCTGACCAGAGCAGGAGTTGCCAGCACTTCATTTTTACTCTCCTGCTACCAGCAGTGGAGCTGACAGGTGACCATGGTGGTGATGTGGCCATGAAAACAGTCTAAAGCAAACACCACCCAGAGACCCCTGAGCATCCTGTGGAAAGCTGGGGTGCTGCTGCTAATGATTTCCTCCTGATGTGATAAACAGGATTTTATTGTCTAGAATTACATATTTAGTGCTGAAGGTATGTTTTAAACAAGCTAGATTATCTGTGTCTCAGTGCTGTAGCGCTATTTAGATCCTGGTTTGCCTTGCTAGGGAGGCATCAGGTTTTTGAAGAGCAGGAAAAGAGTTGCAGACTGGTTATGTCACCTGAAGCTGCTGTAGCAGAGTCTTATGTGGCATCTTCATTAGAACCCTGGTGGTATTAATTGCCCAGAAACCCCATTTGTGGGCAATGACAGCTCAATAAGGAAGCATGCTGAACTGAGATGGAAACTATAACACTTGCAGAGAAAATGGCTTCTGTAAGCTTGCTGCCCACAGGAGCAGAACTGCTGTCTCAAAACCCCAGAGACTGCAGAGGTTATGGGGCAGGAGTGTGCTGATCACCTGCCATAAAGCCCTGGACTCAGCTATGCACACCATCACCTGCTGCAGTTTTGCCTGACTAATGATTATAGGTTTAGGCTTGAACTCTGCCATCTGTGTGCAGATGGACACCTGCACTGCTAGAAGGATGATCCCCACACTCAGAGATGATTTTTGTTTCCTGAAATGCCTCACAAATTCTGCCTTTCTGTTTTGGTAGAAATGTCTCTCAACACATCTAAGATTTATCCAATGACTGATAGCTGAAGACTGTGGTTAACCAAGACCACTCAAAACAGCGTAGCTGTTTCCAAAATCTAAGTAACGTTAATGTTTCCATAAACACCACGCGGCATTTCCACGCAGTTTAGAAACTGCAGTTGAATTATGGAGAGTGAAATTGTAACACAGGCTTACGTAGGTCATTAGCTATCAGGGCTTCCAGACTTCCCTTGTCTGGACGAGATAGTATCTTGGCTTGGACTGTAGTTATTGTCCCTCTGGGCAAAAAGACCTTGGGAGGTGAGGTTGGCTGAAGCTGCAAGGAACTTTCCTTTGCACTTCTTGTTAGGAGCTGGTGGATGGAAAATGTAAGCAGTAGGATAAAGGATTGCAGGATGATGCTGACCCTGAGCCACAGGTTAAAGGGTCAGGGAGCGCAGATTTGGGGAAAGGACAGTGATGTTTGTGTGGGAGACAGAATGGATGAAGGTGATGGGCTGTTTCACAGAAAATGAGTCAGAGCTGGGAGGGACAGACAAGCAGGAATGATGTTTGGAGCTGCAGGAGTCAGGGACACAAGTCTGTAATCTCATGCCTGGAAGGTGGTGCTCAAATTTGTAGAAGCATCAAATGTGATGCAGCAAGCTGGGACTTGAATACAAGTGCCAGCCTTACACACAGAGATAAAGATTTTCTTCCTGAAAGTAATGCAACAACACAGATCTTTCTACTTTGCTGCTGTAAATTAAGGTGTTTTCTGGTGTATAAATACAAGCCTGTGTCTGAGCAGGCAATGGAAAGACTATAACTTCACTGTTTCAGGTGATGTACTGGCATTCCCAGATGAAACCCACAGTTTTACAGCACAGTTGCATTTTAGATCCCATCCAACTTGCAATGAATCCTGATTATCACCATATTAATTGCAGCACTTGTGTCTGGCTGAGCTCAGCAGCAGCACCCCTGTCTGCTATAGGTCTGTGCTGAAGTGTTTTGAGGAGTCAGGGCCTTTATACCTTTATTTTTAGGCCAAGTGTCTCATTTTAGGTGTTTTGCCACTTGTGTGTATTTAAGTGTCTTACCCTTACCTTCCACTTTTACCTTTGCATATCTGCATGATGTAAGTTTGATACTCAGTAAAATGGATACCACCTATAGTCAAATTTAACTGCATTGAAATCAAATAGCAAAATAAACTTTTTTGCTGAGAACCCTTTATATCAGGGTGAGATAAGACTCTGTGCAGCATCTTACCTCCAGGTGGTGGGAGTGGATGAATCCATCCATTTTAGCATTGACTTCAATTGGAAGAACCTGTAGGATCTAGAGAGGCTTTGCTGTGGAGGACATGCTCTGTCTCTGGAGTCTGTATCAGCTGCAATCACTTACATTTGAAAATTTTCTCCTTGTCAAGGGCAGGATATTTCAATTTCTGCTCTGTACAGAGCTCCCTGCAGTCAGTGCTGCCCTGTGCAGGTGTCAATCCTGACATTATGCTGTGAGATTTCCTTCATTGCCGTATCTTCCTGACGCAATCATTAAATTAACAGCTTCCTCTAAGGGAGCTGGAGGTCAACAGGATGTCAATTCATAGAACAAATTTTCTTAATGTCAGTGCAGAGCCTTTGTTGTTACTGTTAGTCACAGAAAGTTGTTTCTGCTCACAGGGGATCCCATCCCCAAACTGGTGTAACTGGTCAAGACCCTTCCACTGATTCCTGTGGCTTTTGGGGTCAGCCTTTGAGCATGGAACAGTTTGACCCTCCTGACTAATGCAGAAATAATGTTTGGAAAAGCTCTGCGTAGAGCTGATTCCATGTTGGCTGTTCTTTCCTTGTGTTTATGGTTATTGAGCAGTTTAATACTGGTAATTATTAAATAGGGTCACCTGGAAAGGCATAAGCACTCCAGCTCTTGCCAGCAAACCACTTAAGCACCTGCTTAGAGATAAGGACACACATTAAGGTAAATGAAGTTGCTTCTGGGCTTGGTGTTCAGCGGATGTTTACAGTTTCTGGATTAGGTGAAATTCCTTGCTTGAAATCATCATCTTTTACCCTTAATGAGTGGAAATTAGTTTCTGGTATGAGAATTCATTTTCATTAACAAAACATAAAACTCTTCCTGTGCTGAACTGGATGGAATAAGGTAAAAAATGAGGTTACAGCTTCTCCATGCAAGTCCTTAGAGCAATGCCATTCATTAGTACGGAATGATGTGTGTGTTGTGAGAAGTTATTGCATGTGCACTTCAAAATATCTTGTTGGAGCGTAAAATATCCAGGTTTAAAATTACAAGCCTGCTTTGGATGTTGCAAAACAGTATATGGAGAGACAATACTCTGAAGTATACCTGACCTTATCCTGCTAAGAATACTGCAGGAGTGTGCAAAAGCTGAGGTGGAGAGAGCTCCTGGGTTTGTGGAGGTCCTGAAGAGGAAGATAAATGCTAACAAACATTCCGAATCCTACTTCTTCCTTGGAGCACCACTGCTGTGCTGAAATGTGTCAGCATCAAAACAGAGGAAAAATCCTTCCAGAGAAGTCCAGCACAACTGAGCATTCCCACTACCCTTGACGGGAAACTTTACAACCCTGCCCCTTCTCTTGGTGACTGTTTGATGGTTTCATAGCATGGAGTGTCCCCAGCTGAGGCATGGGCAGTGTGTGCTGGCATGTCCCCCACAAGCAAAACTGAAGAGAAAAAAAAGTGGGAAAAGACATTTTCATCAGATCTTGTGTGGGAATTATTTCGAACATTAAAGATGGATAATCTGTCTTTTTGAGAGGAAGGCAGAGGAGGGAAGGGAAGGCTGCGAGTTGAGCAGCACTTGTGTTACAGGGATCTGCAGCATCAGGCTTTAAACCAACTCCTTAAAATCTTGATTTGTGCTGTGCCCACAGTGATGGAGGAAAGGGCCTGCCCTCCTCCCATGTGCAGGTGAGGATTTTCAGGGCTAGAGCTGAAACATTTGGCAAGTGAGTGCGTGAAGCTGAGGGTTACCTGTAGGCAGCTGTTGCTCAGCCTGGGGGTGTTTATATGGCTATTTAATTGCATGTTGCTCAGTACTAAATGAGTGAGACTTAAATGAATAACCACAGCAACACAAGTGCTGCTGCCTCTGAGATAAAGGACCTTATTTGAGAAACAAATGCTTAACTAATAATACCCCAGGCCCTGTGCACTTTTGAAAGTCTGTACTTATCTCTGATAGGAAAGAAATGGTCTAGTTCTTAAAAATAACCCCAAAAGCATTTGAAGGATGTTTTTTCCCCCCCTCCATTTTTCTATTCTTTTCCCAGGTTGCAAAAATAACATCCAATAATGGAATGAAAACAAACTGAATAGTTACATTCAGTGGAGGAGGGAAGAGGTAGTCACAGACAGCTGGAGCATGTCTGGGCCAGTGTCTGTTCCTTTCTTTCTGCTTGTTCAGTGCCCCTCCAAGAATGCAGACAATGCTGGCCACGACTGTTTCATATTTGATTTCCACACTTAAATCTGTGCTTGTTAAATGAAACCCCATTGTCAGGCTGGCACACATCCACGCTGCCTCCTTGGGTCCCACTCCAGAGCCTGCTGCCCAGGGGAGGGTCCTGCTCGAATCCCTTCAGCAAGGATCAGGTGTGCAAAGAGCACTTTGCTGGTTTTGTGCTGCTTGTGGCACTGCAACAAAAGCTTTTGGACTCCTCTTGCAGCTACATCCATGGACTGACCTCATAAATCTGAGGGCAGACAGAGTGCTGCAGGGAAGGGATGGGGGTTTGGAACTGCCTCAGGAGTGGTGGATCAATGGGGCACTTGGCTGGAGTCAATCTCTGGGAAAAGTACTGGGAGAAAACACTTGGGCAAGCAGGGCTAGATTCTGCAGGGGGCAGGTGGGGATGCTTTGGGTCTTGGTGAGGTTCCAGAGGTGCTCTGCTGGGACAGGACCATTGGGTCCAGTGGTTCCAGAGCTTTGCTGAATGTAGGCAGGAGAAATGTTGTGTGTTGGGAGCAAAGCAGGGACCGAGTAACAAAGGATCACTTCATATCTCCCATAAAATATCAAGAAGGGCATGAAAATTATCAATCTGATTAAAAAGCTTAGGGGATTATAAAAAGCAACAGCTGTCCAGTCCTTCAGGCTGCAGACCCTTCTGGCCTTCCTCCCCCACAAGCTGGTTCTGTGGTCCAATACTTGCCCCTACATCCCTTATGCAGTGTGACTTACCAGCATCATCACTGTGACAGTGATGCCACAGCAGGCAGAGCTCTGCCCAAAGCACTTTGCAGCCCACTGCAGCAAGAGAGGAGGGAGAGGGGAGAGGATGTGGCTGTGGTACCATGGGGTGTGATGCTGGAGCAGGAGAAAGCACTGGCAGTGTTTGGATTCTTCAGGTGTCCCAGAGGAGTCCACGGCTGGGCTGTTGTCATGGAAACACAGTTAATTTTGGGATTTCCAGACTGGCTCCAAACAAAGGTTAAAGGGAATAAAAACCCCAAGGGGTGGCATGCACAGAAGGTGAGATTTCCCTCAGCACAGCAAAATCTGTGATTGTCTGAACCAACAGCAAGTCCTCCAAGGTGTATGGGCTGGAGGAATGTCAGGGCTGGAAATCAATGCCATGCCTCATGCAAGAGCTGCTCGGGGCTGTGGTGCTGGGCTCTGGCTCTGCTCTGGGTCACTCAGAGATCCATTCCTCCTCCTGCCCTCGCCTCTCATCCTCCTCCCCTGTCAGGGTGCTCCTGCCTAAGGCTCTGCCTGGAGCACAGACATGCTGAATGGTGGTTATTTTTCACACCTCTCCTGCTGTTGATGTGTACATTGAGATCAGATCTGTGTTTATCTCAGAGCCAGGTCTGTGCAGGTTTTGATGGCTCTGTGTTACTGCCAGAGCAATGTTGACAGTCGCAAGGAAGAGCAGAAAGGCAAATCTTCAGGTTCTGCTTTCTGTAATGTCAAGAGCAAACTGTATAATTTCCATAAAATTTTGCCAAGCCTTTAAATTCAGAGGCCCAGGCTATGCATGCAAAAGGTGTAATGGGTCTGAAGGGCCAAATTAAAGGTTCATAAGATGATCTAATGGAATGAACCACATGGCTTCAGGGGTACTTCTGATCCCAATGTGAGTACATTCAGAACCTGCCTGTCCTTGCCCAGCCATGCCACCCTCCTGGCAATCCACCTTCCCAACCATGACTGATTCTTACCTTTAAATGCCCGATTTGCAGCAGCTTCACAAAACCCAAAGCTGCACAGAACACAACCAAACTCACGGGGCTGGTGTTTGCAGGGTGAGGGGGTACCACTCATAACACAATGGGTGTTTGCAGAGGTTTGGCAAGTCAGTGCAGGGAAAAGGGAACAGGACTGTAACCCAGGTGGCTGATCCCAGCCAGGGAGCAGTAGCAGGATGGGCCAAGGAGCAGGGAAGTAACAGCAGGAGCAAATTGCACCGAGGCTCCCATGATGCTCAGGATTGTAAAGACAAAACTGGCTTCCCACTGAAATGGAGACAAAAGTGTTTTATCACTTTTATGACCTGCTGAGTGATTATTTATTTAAAGAAAAAAAAAAACCTCTTTAAAGAGTATTTTTGTATTTCTTCATTTTCAACTTGGATAAACCCTCTTTTAAAAAATATATTTAATCTCCTTTATTCTGTGTCCAAAAAAAGGATGAGATGGTAAGGAAAATTAGTAGCTTGAATGTCATGAATTTATTAAAGAAAAATGGAGATTTTTTTTCTTTTTACAGGGAAGACCAAGTCATTGAAACCATATTTTACTAGGAATACCAGAAGAATGAGTTGGAACAGGTATACAGTTTGTCATATAGCATGTAAGGACAATGGGTGGCCTTTAAAATTGTGTAGTTGAATACAAAAAAAATCCTTGTTATGAAACAGAAGATGTGGTAGGAAGTGGGAGAATGACTGTGGTGGTGGGACATTTAATGTGCACCCTCGATGAGCCCTGCACAGCACATCTGACCCGCAATACTAACAAGAAAAGTGGTTTTCTTTTCAAATGCATCATTTAGATTGACTCTGCTGCTCTCTTTCTGCCTCCTGCATGTGACACCCTATCGACTCCTGCCTGATGGCACCACCTACCCCTGCCCTCAGCAGGATTTTGCCGTGGCTGAGCTCATTTCTGGGGTAGGTGAGTGAAAAGTTTTGCTGGGTGCTCAGCTTCCCTGGCTCTTGTGCCTCCTCCCTGTCCCAGCACATCCCTGCCCCGGAGGGGTTTGCTATGGAGCCAGTTCCACCCTTTGTGCCAGCTGAGAGGCTTTTCTATGCTGGGGGAAGCCTTAGAAGAGCTTTTAGGAATAATTTAAATTTTCTTTGATCCAGCAGCTCTGCAGGTAGAAAATTAATGCTGTTAAAGCAGGCAGTAACTGGCTGCTGTGCTGGAGCCTCTCAGGGAGCAGAAAGGGCTCTTCTCCACCAGGCTGGAAGGACTGTTCAGTGTTCCTCCCCTGCCCAGTGCTCAGGGAGGGCTTTAAAAGGGATTGGATCGTGCCCAGTAAAGGCAGGACCATGGTTCTGCTGGTGAACATTCAAGGCCAGCTGGGAGGGCCTTGGAGGAAATGCTGGAATTCACCTTTTGGGGACTCAGATGTGACATTGCGTCCTTGCTGTGCGTCGCATGGTCCCAGAGGGTGTTAGTGTTGGCTGCCAAAAGGCCACTGGAAACTGTTCTGTGCATCTCCTACCTTTGCTATTCCATGCTCCTGAGTGTCCTGACACTGAGGAGCCTCAGGGCACTGGGAAAGACATGGCCATCCCTAACAGGACACCTTCCACACCACCACGCTGGCACTGGCACTGACCACCACCAACCCCCAACTTTAATTCTCACGCTGACAAATGGGGAGCAGGGAAGAAATTCAGGATGCCACAAACGAGAGTGCCTGAAGGAAACCCCAGGCAGTGCAAAAGGAGGGCTATTAAGGTTGTTTTAATTTCTGCTTTATGCTGCTTTTGTCACTCTAGACAAGGAGTGAGTTTGGGGTTGGTTATTTCTCCTGAGTGCTGCCAAAGGCCCAGCAGACACTGTTATTCACCAGGTCCCCATCAGGGCAGGGTACGTTTCATCCCTGTCCTTATTTCGGAACCAGTTTTGTCTGGGGAGAGCATCTGTGGCACACACAGGCACATGTTCATTTAAATACAGCAGCACTGGCTCTGCCTGGTGGGGTGGAATCTTTTTCCCAGTGTAAGCATCTTGGACCCACGTGTGTCTGTGCTCCTGACTTCAGGCTGGTGAAGGGGAAGAAGAGCTGAATTTGTGCTGAAGGCAAAGTCTGTGTCCGAGATCACAGAGAACAGCACAATCTGGGCTGTGATTTCTGGTTTAACATAGGAGACTGTACCAACACAGCTCTGAGCAGCATTGTCCTGTGGTTGTTTTCCATTCTGGCATGCTAACATACAGTAAGACCCGGGGGGGTTTTGTGGCACTTTCCATTTTTGATTTAGGGAATTTGAAAAATACTTTTCTTGAGGCTGAGCCTGAAGTTATGATCTTGGCATGTCCATACCATTAAATTCCCGTGGATAAAAGCAGAAACATCTGGATTCATGAGTGGATGTTGGCTAAATCCACCAGAAAAAAAAAAAACCCTTCAGGGGATCCTAGAGGGTTCTAGCCAGGATAAATAATACAACAAAACAAGAGTGCTATTAAGAGTAATTGTAATACTGAAGCAGAATTATAAGATGAGGGCCAAGCCCTTTACACAATCTGCTTTTCCAGCAAAGAGCCCTTCAATTTACACTTAACACACATGTGGCTGATGGAACAAAGGAAAAGTTGAAGGAAGATGAAAGGGGTGCAGAGATTATTCAGTCTTGCTGGTTTAGCTCCAGGCACATCGTTTAAATGAGTAGATGATCAGTTTCCAGTTTGTTTTAAATTTTTCTGGCAAGAAAATTTTATGCTCTATCCCAAAGTTGGATGTGCTTAAAACTCTTGTGTTTTTATTTTAAGGGTCTGCCATTTTTTTTTTTTTTTTTAATTTCTGAAGGCAAGACTCTGGAAGTGCTCTGCAGGATACACCTGAGTGCTGGGGCTGGAGTCACCGAGGGGGCCTTGTCCCTGTTCCCAACTCCATGGGGACCCTGTGGGGGAACAGTGTCTCCTCTTCTCCCACACCTCTGGGAGGCTGAGCCCTGCCTTGCTGAGCCACATGCTGTACCTGAGTTTCACAGCACCCACAGTCAAGGGAAGTGGCCAAAACTGTTGAGTCCCACACACTTGCAGCTTCTTTGGCTGCACCCTGTTGTACCAGCAATGCTTGCCTGGTTTAAAGCTAGTGGATGGAGAAAAGTTTGTGCTGCTTTCCCCTTATATCTCCTTTTTGGGTTTAAAGGATTAAAACGTGCTGAACAGCACATCCTCTGCCACCCAGCCCTTCCTTTGTGGGTCTTCTCTTTGCAACAGGTCTCCAAAGCTGCCACGAAAGAAAGAGAAAGCAGGATGTCTTCCTGTGACGGGTGAATGACACCCGTGGCAGATGAATAAAAGGTAAGTTGCATGTTCCTGAAAATGCCCCTAGAACACAAACCCTTCCCAACCACTACAGTTCAGCGCTTCTCATGACCTGGACTTTGCCCATGCAGATCTGCCTTGCCCTCACTGACCTTGCACATCACCCTTCCAGATTCCTGGAAAGCCTTGGATCTTTGCCTCCTCTGTCTTTAACCAATGCATCTCAAGGTGAGTTACCTCATTGTGGAATAAAAACCCCACTGGTCAGTCCTTGTCTCATCCTCCTCCTTTGCTGCCCTTTTCTTCCAGTTGTCCATGCCACAGCTGACCTGAGGGAGCTGATCTCGGTTCCACTCCAGTAGGTACTTCTCCAGGGCCAGGCTTTAGGTTGTCCTCCATGGAGACATTTTTTGGAATGTACTGGCAATGCTTAATGCTCCCTGAAGGCTGCTGGTAGCCTCTGAATGGTGGGATACACATTTAGGGTGAGGCAATACTTGAAATATGACTGGGAATACCAGTGATGCACAAATGATGACGTTTAGGCTGCCATATGTTCCACAGAGGGAATAATCCTGTTTACACTGTAAAGAGTGGGAGTTCAATCTGCCTTAAAATAGCCTCAATATATCTAGGAAATCCATAAAAAGGATAGAGCAGCATTTCTTAGGACTTTATTTTCAGCAGCTCTTGTTATTTATTTTGCTGCCAACATCTGTCATTTCCTGCACTGTGTATTTCCCAGCACCCACAGGCTGTGTCTGAACTGAAAGCTGACAGGACCTAACACTAAATATGGAGCGCTGCTTCCCGTTAGCATCTTGGCCATCAAAGTGAAACAGGGAAACGCTTCTGCTTGTAGATGTTGCAAAATATTTGTTTTAGATTAGCTGCTATCCCTGCCACAGTCCACGTTGGCAGCTGTGTCCCTCCACCCAAGTGGGAGGCAGCAGGAAGGTCTGCTGGAACTGCAGGGCTCTGGGTTGGGGACAAACAGTTTGAGGAGCTGAGGAATGAGGGATGAAGCAGAGCTAAATTTAGAACCTGAGATAAGGAAATACCTGTATCTTCACAGTGCACCGTGGTTTTATTTTGGCGGCACAAAACACACCTCGGTGTTGCACGGCTGTTTGCAGATTGTACCGGCTCAAAGGAGGCTCGTAGAAAAAAAGGCTTTGAAGTCTTCAGTAAACAAATAGCAGTGTTAAAAGATCTTCAGTTCTTGTTAGCATGCTGCAAACAGCTATGTTTGAAGAAAAATAAACATCCCAAGGTTGATGGAAGGGTAGGGAAACCATAAAGTACTGCAGTCAACTCCTTGGTGTGAGGAGAGCAGAAAGGACAGTGCCACAAAAAACCCCTTTTCTTTGTCCTTTTGGATTAAAAAGAAAAGAGTGAACTGTGTCAAGGCTTGCCAGTTAGGTGGTGGGAAGGCATGGTTAAATGACTGCATTGAAATCGCAAGAATAACATCAAGTCCCCTGGAAAACCAAGAGCAGGATTCCCCTGGAGCTCTTTCTCCAGCTGTTGGGGTGAGGAGGAGAAGATGCACCCTTCCTTCAACCCCCACTTTGACTCTGCTTCCTCAGGGCTGCCCCTGCTGCCGCAGGGCCACCAGCCCCCCTGCACTCTGCAGCTGTGGGACCTCATCCCAAAAACCTCACCAGCTTTTACGCTGGGCAAGCAGCCAGTTTCCAGGAGGAGGCACCAGGTGAGTATTGCACTCTCAGTGAGGAGGATGAGGATTCCCCAGCCACGTGCCTACCTGAGCTTTTGCTCCTTAAAGCTTGTTGTGCTTGTGTCACTGCATCACTTAAAACATCCCTCTGGAAGTGCAAAAACTTAGGCAAAGGACCAAAGAATAGCACTAAACAATTATCACAATTACAACCAGCACAACCTGGGGGATCCTAACTTACATTTATACCCTTTTAACAGTCCAAATCAGGGTAAGAAAGAGAAAGTTTGGGGGTTCAAAAGGAAGGGAAATTAAAAATCAGCAGGTCATGATCACAATCAATATGCCAATATTTACTTCAAATTTAAATCTTACCAGGAGCCTCCAGGGAGCCTCTTGCTTTAGTTTCATGTAATTCTGAGCATTTCTCTGTTTAAATATAGTTCACAGAAACTAGGAAATAAATAATTCAGACATAGTTGACTTTTTAATGCCTCTGTAGGATCACTAACATCTTTCCTTTGATAACACTTTTGTTTTGCCTACCAAAGGTCCATCCTAAATGGGTCTGGTGAGACTCTATCCAAAGAACCAGAGCTTACAAGAAAAAACACAGGCGAAAAGGCAAAAATCCAGCAGGAAAAAAAAAAAAAAAGGCTTATCCCAAAGGTAATAAGTATATCCCTCTGGCAACTCCATATAAGCTCTTCCCTTCCTTGTGAGCCTCTCCCTGCTGTATTTGCAGGGAGGGTTCGTCACTAAAGCCGAGGCAGGGATGGCTCATAATAAACAGCAGCTCCTTAGAGACCGTAGCCATGGCATGCGAGAGCTGTTTACCTGGCACCACAAGAACTATTCTGTTTGTCTTCAGATGTTCCTACAGAAACAGAAGGTTTTACACTCTGGTAAATAAGGCTCCTTCACCCCCAGGAAAGGTTGTTGTTTTGGTTTTTTTTTTTCCAAATGTGCTGCTCTTTCCGTTCAGCTGCAGAAAGCCCATTCTGTGATTTCTGAACTGCTCCTTCAGCCGCCTCCCCAGGAGGACAGACTGCTTCTCAGTGCACGGAGAGACGGGACTTGCTGACAGCAGCTGGGGTGGTTGTTCCCAGCACCGATCTGCCCATCACAGCCAGCATGAATCCAGCCTCTGCAGGACAGGGATGTGTCCTCCTGCACGGGACCACCTTCCCCAGGGACAGTTATCGTTGGTGTAATGTGCGTGTAAGAAGTTGATTTAGAAGGAATAGGCTGTAGCTGGTAGTTTGAAATCAAATGACTCATACACCTAATGCTGTTGGTGCCTTTGATTGACTCAAATAGGAAAGATAGGGGCTCTGAGACCTTTGAGAGATGCTTTGAAGGTGGGAGGTCACTCTGAGGATCTGTTCCTGGGCGCAATAAGGAAAGGCCTTTGATTTTAGAGGGATTAGAGCAGGGCACCTCCCTTTGCTGGAACAGTGTTTCTCCCCACCTGCCATAGCAAATATTTTGATTGCAAGAGCCAAAGCAATTGTGTACTTTATCATCTGCAATCCTATCCTCAAACTCCTTTCAGATCCGTCAGCTGCAGCTGGATGCTGCCATCAGCCAGGGTGACACTGGGCACAGCCACGTGCCCCAGGGCATATCCTGTTTCTCCTGAAGCAGACTGGAATGAGATGATTGTGCTTCAGGGCAAGCCTGTGTGCACAGTGGTGGCACCTCGAGCTGCTGAGATGACAATGTCCCTGACAATGTCCCCTCTGCATGCTGGGGAAGGCAGGGTGGCAAATTTAGTAGGAATTTTGTAATTAAACTCATACCTCTGGAGATCCTCTAATACCAAATTAACCCTGTCGGGAGGAATCCAGCCCTGAGCTGATTTATGGCGTAGTGCAGCGGGCTGTGTGGAGCGTGTTTGTTCAAATAACACCAGCCCCCTTTACCAAGCACTGTTTTATTTCTGGTGAAATTAAAACACAATTAGCAGGGCTTGCAGTTTTCTTAAATACGCCTGATCTTTGATGAAGTTAATATGAATGTCTGTTCAGTGTGCAAGTCAGTAAAGTGACACGTGGAAAACTGCACATTCTTGACTCAGCAATGCAGCTTGGAGGATGACTTCATGCCCCTGGATGGGAGGATCAGCGTGCCAGATGCGCCTGGTGCCTGACCCCTTCACAGGCTCTGAAAGATCACACATCGCTTTAAAATGTCATTTCATGCATGCAGGAGGAAGAAAGAGAGTCTGATCTCGCTTCATGTTACTCAGCTGCCTGTTTAATTTTGTTAGGGTGGTGTGAATGTCTTAATAACATGAAGCAGAGCTCTGATCTCTGGTCTGGCTGCGTGTTTCCAATAGACACCCCGATGCCTTTTTCAGGGCCAGAGTGGGTAACAATCTGTCTTTTCTTGCTATTAATTAGAAGCTGTATTTCATTCTGATTTTGACTGAGCCTCACAGTGTATCTGACAAGCTTGAAATCCTCACTTTCAGTCAGGCCTTGAATTCTGCTGAATTGTTTTTTTTTGAGGTAAAAGCAGCAAATGTGAGTATAGAACTAATACCTTTTAAAATTGTGATTGTATTTCTAAGCCACAAAAATTAGGTGGTAGTCAGACTTTCCTGCTCTTGACCTCATTCTCTGTGGTAGACTTGAATGTCCTTTCTTTTTCCTTGCTTTCCTTTCTAACTGCTTGCTCCCAAAATCCTGCTGAAAAGAATTCAGAGAGTTATCCAGGTCTCTGTAATAATCACGTTCCCATAGCAAATTATATAACAGAATTTTGTACACTTGTATTTTTTCCTCTCCTCCAGTGCATTCCACGCACCTACACAGTCATGCTAATTAGATCATGTAATAAGCTTAAATGTGGCAAAAAATCTGTTCACAGGGGGTTGCAAGACAGCTGGACTTGGAAAGCAGCCAGTCATTAATTTTGTTTTGTTTGAGAAAACCTAAAGGACATTATCTTACTGAAGAAGCAAACTTCATGTAGTAGGAGCTGTAATGTAAGTAGACAAATTATTTCATTTAAATAGTCCACAGTGAACCCTGATGTAAAGGTTTCCTTATAGGAAAAAAACCCAAACCCGTGAGAGTTTTAAAAAGTCATTAAAAATTAAACTTAAATTTAAAAAGCTAAATTAATGTTAAGTTAAACTTGATTAGTTTAGTTAAATTTAAGTAATCAAAACTAAATGAATGCTTATCCATAATGTATATTTACAGAAGAGTTAAGAAGTTAAGAACTTAACTTTGAGCTTCAGGTGTCTTTTAAATAAAAATAAGTGTCTGCATGAGATATGGTGAGAGATTCAATATGCATCTTAAACAATTTTTTTTAATAGATTGTCTTAAACTGTGCCTAATACAGTAATCCCTGTATTTGTGGGGAAATACAGGAGGGTGAAAGCAGGACCTACTCTGAGACACCGCTTAGAGTGGCAACTTTACACTTGCACACCCATTTCTGGAGAAAGGAATATCTGTGAGTGCTCTGTCAGTTTGCTAACAGTGTTTACTGATACAGGGACTGCTTTCTTAATTTCAGTCCAGATGCTAAAAGTTTTGGCCGCTGTTGCGCTGAATCACGTTTGATTCTGTGGCTTTATTGAGTTGGTGCTGAAATAGAAGGCCAGTGCTTCTCCTGCTGCTGAGGCAGACGGGGAGCACTCCCAGGTGACTGCACTTGTGCAGAGCTAACGCAGGCAGTGACAAGGAGCTGACACAGCAGGGAACACGGGGAGAAGGAGCTGAGGCTGGGCAGTGGTGGCATGGTCCAGAAAACACCTAATTTCTTCGAAATACCATTAACAAAGCATGCGATAACTTCCAGCTATATTCCTGATCAACACTAGATGTTGCTGTGCTGCTACTCATATCAACTATACATTAGCAAGGTTTTTAAATGGTATTTACTGCAATTTCCTCTTTCCTGTTTCTGTTAGTCACTATATCCTGACACTATATGCTGGGGAAGTGGCTACTTTAATTACTTTTCCTTTGAAGTTTCAACTTTATTTGTATAATATCGAGTTTATAATTCCCTCTCGAATGTACACGTAAAACTTTACAAGAAAAAGACTCTTCAAGTGAGACTATGAAGCAACTCCTATATGAATGTCAAATATTTACTTAAACTCTGCTTCTGGATTTTTTGCAATCTGAGGGGAATGACATTGTTAACCGGATGATTCCGGGAACAGACTGACAGCTGCAAGGCCACGGAGGGAAGTTTGTTTATAAGGGGACAAAAAAAAATATAAAAAATAATTTAAAAAAATGTTTAGTCCTGCTGGCTTTCTACTCCCACGTGTTTGAGTGGGAGAAAGGACAAATCTTAGGACGTTGATTTCCCCATAGCAACAGAAAACGGAAATTACTTTAACCCCATCTAGTGACAGATGACTCATTGCTCAGCCTGCTGCTATTTTCCAAGCACTAAAACAATACAGCTGCAAAGAAAAGGCCAGCCTGTATTATCTCATAGGCTGAGCACCAGGCTCGTGGGAGAGGGCAGTTCTCTCACTGCCTTTCTGTCAAAGAAAGGCAGAGCTGGAGCCTTTTGGTTGTTCTTTTATCGTGTACAGCAAATGTGCCCGTGTGCTCTCCATCCCTGCGCTGCTGGAAGGCAAACCCGGGCTGTCCCCAGGATGGAGGAGATGCAGCATGGGATGAGGTGCTGGTGCGTGTCCCGTTGCTTGGTCCTGCTCACTCCGGATATGGTGGAATGGTTTGGTTTGAAAAGGGATCCCAAAGATCATCTCCTTCCAACCACAGGCAGGGACAGCTTCCACTAGACTGGGCTGCTCTAAGCTCCATCCATCCTGTCCTTGGAGGACACTTCCAGGGATGGGGCAGCCACAGCTTCTCTGGGCAACCTGTGCCAGGGCCTCACCACCCTTTTTCTACTCTATAGTCTAAATCTCTCCTCTTTTGGTTTAAAACTGTTCCCCCTTGTCCCATCTTGCACTCAGGGATCTGACAGGACGTTGCCATGCTTTCAGTTGAAATACAGGAATGACTCGTTCCCAGATGCAGCCTGGTGAGGGGACAGCAGGGATGAGCAGGGTTGCCAGGCCCCTACGTATCAAAAAGATATCTGATGGCAGAAGTGCATTCTGTATTGCTGGGGAAGTCATAACAAATTCCCTCAGGAAATGCTGTAATAGGAATATTTGTCTTTGAAAGCTTATTATGGGTGAAAGGTTGGTACTCTCTCTTCTTGTTGGCTTTCCCAAATCCTAGTAAGGATTCTGTAAGGCTCAGAAGTGAGGCTTACTGAGCCTAAGGTACGTTTTGTGCATAAGATATTCCACCATGGAATGGGGAAGGTATTAATGCTACCCCTGAGATGATATACTGAATAACTGGTCAGTTAACATCACTTTATTCACCACAAACTGGGATCGGGCATCACAGTATTAGGAAATCCAGGATCCCAGGAAAACTGTATGGTGGGATGGTGTCATGGGGTATGTGAATCATTTTCTTTCTGGGAAAGACATGCTGAAATGCTGGTACAGTAGCTGAGCCTTTACTCAATCTTGTCATTTGTATGCTGGTACAATTACCTTTCTCTTTCAAATAGCAGAAAATCGGGTCCACAAGGTTCTATTTGGACAGCGTAATTACCAAAAAAAAATGGCTTCATTACCAGGTTGTTCTGGAAACCAAACTCCGCCTTAGTGGCACAAAGATTATCTTCCTGCAGGAATCAAGACATACCAACATGAACGGCTGGCTAAACCCAGACCTTGAATGAGGGCTCCAGCAGCACACTGCTATCTGTTTGTTATCTGGGAACACCCTGGGGTTGGCTACAGCTGTCCCAAAGCCATTGTGCCAACAGCAGCTGGACCAGGCTGCTCAGGCCAGCGCTGATTTATGGAGAATGAACCCCCCGTGTCCTGTCGGGAGGCGCGGCTGGGCTGCGAGGTGTTGTCTTCTTCTGATCCTTTCCTTGCAGTTCTGCTCTGTGCTCTCCTACAACACCAAATGTCCCCTCCCAAAACTGCAAGAGCCCTGTGAAACTGCCAGCTGTGGGGAAGGAGAACCAGAGGTCACCACATCTTACTCTTGAAACAGAAATTATGTCTGTTCCTGTCTAAACTTACAGCAACCTAGTAGATCCAGAGAAAGATGTGGGAAATCAGATTAAATTCCATCTTTTGAGACTCCATCCATCAGCATTCTGGTTTAGAAGCCCCTGAGTTATGGCACAGAACCAAAAGACTGTTCCTTTCAGAGGAGAAGCTATTGCCAAAATGTCCATGTAGAAAATGGGAATAAGAGTTCTAATATAGATTTTTCTACTTTAGTGTTCTCTCTAATTCTTTACCTAGAAAATGGCTATAGTACCTGGAAAAAAAATTTAAAATTGTATTTTGCTGCTTAAGGGGGAAAGAGAATTAAATTTGTAAAAGTGGAAAATAATGTTAAGAGGCCTTTGTAGGGCTATGGTTCTGACTGCTGGTGTCAGCTTTACTGCCAGTATGTGCAGATGGTAATGAATGAGCTACCATCAAACTTCTGTTATTGTCCTAGGCCTCACTCAGCTCATAAATGTCTTCACTGGTTATTACTGCCAGTTATTTAGCATTCAGCTGGTGAGTGCAGTACACCCATTGATGCTGCACCCCAAAGCAGCAGAGCAGGGTGAGTAATGGCAGTTTTTCAACCAAGCCCTCTAACCCAGCTCAGAGAGGCCGCAGAGGATGCGCTGCAGCAGCCACACGCGAGCCAGCGTCACTACCGAAACCGAGCCCTCCCCAGCTGAGCTGCTTGTACAGAAATATGACTTTCTAGTAACAGCCTGGGCCCCTGGGACCTGTAGAGCACGGAGCCAAAGCCAGGCACAGCCCCAAGGGTGACAGTGTGCAGGGCTGGTGGCTTGTAAGTGGGCTTGAGCAGGGTGATGGAAGGTGGTGGATCTCCCCCTGGGCTCCAGGACTTTTGGATCATGCATTTGGGCTTTCCACAGAACATGCTGTGTGGAATTTTGCATAGCCAGAGGACAGCAGTTTTTCTCACAAAGACATAATAGTCTTTTCCAGAATAAGAATATGACTTTCCCTATAACAGCATTTAAAGCTGTGGGTAAGCGCAGTGTTTGCTCTCCGATTTACCAGCCTGACGCCTGTGCTGGGTTCAGTTCTTCAGTCGTCCATAGAAACACTTCCTCTGCCTCTTTCAGTCTGCAAACACTGCGGTGGCTTTTGGAAACCACAAACAACCGCTGTGCACTTTCTGTCAGTAATTCTTCGTTCGTACCAATGGGTTCTTCTTCCAGCTCTATCTGTATTTCTGTGTACTGCTCTGCCTTGAATCTCACCCCCAGGCAAAAGCAGCAGGAAGAGCAGCTCTTCTCCTCTGCCGGGCTGGTGCAGCGTGGGGTCCAAACTTTTCATCTCCATTTTGCAAACCTACTTTCTTCAACTCTAGCAGAATATTTTCATGCCTGTTAAGCCATAAGGGCTCAGCTGTGCACAGCTCTCTGGCCAGCCAATGCTCTCTCCTCAAGCAGCCTTCAAACCTCCCATGGAACCCCAAGGCTAGTTTCCCTATGACTAGAGACTCCAAGAAATACCACCCTTTTCCAATTCTCATCATGGCAGAAAGAGTTTCATTCTTGGTATCTAATTCTCCTAAACATGTTCAAGTTTTCCTACTGGAGCTTGCTAATTTCCAAGCAGAGTTGCCTATAAAAATTGCCTTCGATTTCCACACATTTTCCCTTGCACTGGAGCTATGGAAACAGCTGCAGGCTGCCAGCTTTCCCAGCTCACCTTCCCGGGAAGGCTGCAAATTCGTGTTTCCTGGGACTACAATTCCCAGAAGACAATTTATCTTCCCCCAAACCAGGAACCAAGGCTCGCTGGGTCTGTTGCATCTTTCAGAAGGCTTCCTCCTCCCATGACTGAGGAAGGGACGAGTCAAACTGGGAGCAGGAGGGGAATGTGGTGGGGGGCAAAGAATCCTACTCATCACAGCTCCTGCCCAGTCACAGCTCTGTGCAGAGTCAGGGAGAGCATCTGAGGTCAATGCCTGAGGGCACTGCGTCCACTTCCATAGAACTACAACAACCCAAGCAAAAGTGGTGATTAAAGGACTGGCTGGTGTTAAATTAAGTGTTTTAGGGACCGCGTGAGAATGTTAGAAATGCTCTCCTCAGCTGTGTGTCTCCACAGAAGCAATATTTCAGCTTCTGTTCTTAAGAGACCACACAATCCTCCTCTGTAGCCTCTGATCAGACACGTTTGTGGTTCCTGCTGGAACGGTGATGCCAAATGCCCCACTGGCTTCCTCCTCCCAGGGGAACAGTCTTAGGAAAGATTTTTGAAGGAGGGATTGAACTCCCTGGCCCTAAACAATCTCCGTATTGTCCCACGTGATGTGACTCAAAACCATACTTGGTCACTTAACAACTCTTAGTGTTCCTAATTAAAACCAGCCTTTGTCCAGACTACCATTGTGTGAGTGCTGTCTCCATCAGCAAACTCAGTAAGAGTGGTACCACCCTACACAACCCTATTTGACTGGGGGGGCTGTAATCTCCTGAAGGAATCCCTGGGTTTTGCAATCAGAAGGCACAGGTGTTCCTTTTATAAAATCCTTCCAAAGTCTGCTTTTGACTGAAAGCTCACAACTTTGTCTGGAGTCACAAGGAGCCTCCCAAAAATCAGCGGCGTGTGTCACTGGCAGGTTAAAAGGTTCCAGGCTGGTGTTTGCAGTGCAGAAAGGCCAGGCTGGGTTTTCAGCAAGCCAGAGGAGTTGGGTAATGAGCAGCATCATGTGTCCAGTGCTTTAAAAACGCAGTGGGATTTGGGGTGAAAACACAAAAAAGTCAGTTCTGGTGTTTCACAAGGAGGGTGCTTGTCCCTGTGTGCACAAGGCAGGATGACTCAGCTGCTCACTGACAGCAAGCCTGCTGAAACAAATACGGACCTTCAAATAGTCCTATCGCTAATATAAATACCAACCTGGGTGCAGTAAACCTAACCTTTGCCTTTTTTTTCTCCACTACTCTGTTTCCAGATCTCTCCCAGGGGATCTCAGCATCCCTCTTCATCCTTACTGGAGCTTAAGGGGAGCTTTGCTCTGTGGGTTCAGCCCATCAATAGAAAAAGAAAATGGAAAAGAAAGGCCATTCAGAATAAAGATTAGACAACCTTCCCAACACCTAGATTGAAGCACTTCTGAAGAGTTTATAAGAAATATTCCCACTTGCCACCTGTTTGCACAGAAGTCAATATTTGGACAGCTAAATATGCCACAACTGTGTTGCTCAGTGACCGTGGAGTGTGCTCCCTTCCTGGTTTGTTCTTAGGAAGCCTCCTGGCACTGGCTGTGTCCTGTGGGAGCAGATGCTGTGAGCACCTGGCTCCCCTGGGACCAGACAGGCGCCAGAATAAAAACAGAGCCATCCTGTCAAGATATTTTAGCAAATTTGAAACACCCCAGTGGTTTCATACCAGAGGAGCACACTGTAGCTGGGCTCAGTGTTCTGAGCCAGCACTTGCAGTCCTGAAGCACCTTTTCCTCAGCCTTCACTGTCCCTCACTTGCCTGCCTCTATTCAACCACTTTTAAAGTAGTATGAGTGCCCTCACAGCACAGATCTATCAAAAATGATGAAGAATGGCTGGCTAGGGTCCTGGCTTTGCCTGGTTTTCTGAAAACTGCAGGAGATTTTTCCTTTCCATTTAGTAAGGTTAAGATGCAGGAATATTATAGAGTTTTTTTTCCCGAGCTAAAAAAGTCACTTCTTCCTACATTTAAAACAGTAAGAATTGAACTACTTATCATAAAAGAAGAAGAAAAAGGCCATGAGCTACTTGCTGTTTGGTCCTTCCGTGTAACGCCAGAGTGACGTGTGAAAGAGGAAGCGCCTTGGAGATGGAGCTGCTCCAGGCGATCCCGCGCTGCTGCTGGCGTGTCCTCACTCGCTTATCTCTCCACTTCACCCACTCGTGGGGCATCTGCATCCCAGAGCAGCGGTGCTGCCTCAGAGGTCCTCTCTGAAGGGCTCCAGACACAGTTGTGTCCACGGCACAGTGCTAGGATCTCACGGTTTCCCATGGATTAATGCCCAAGCACTGCATTCACATCATTCCTGGAGGCTTTGGAGGGAATTCAGTTCAGATCCAGGTAAGTGCTGGCTGGTTGGAACAGACGTTTGCTGGGGCTGGCTCAGTGGGGTACTTGTTGATGGCATGGTTCATTTTGGGAATTCCACAGGCAGTGGGAGAAAGTGATGTGAAGTTGTCCTCTGCCTCGTCAGCTTGATTTCATTCCTTACTCCAAAGTGTAGTTTTGCTTTAAATGCGGGAGGAACAGCGCTGCCAGGAGATAAGGGTGTTCGGATCTGGGATGGGCAGTTTGCTCACGGCAGCCCTTGGTTTATTAAGTCAACACCAAACACTGACCTGCAGCTGTGAATCACACCCAGCAGCAGCCTCCGCTCCCCTAAACCAGCCTGGAGATGTTTGGTTATGGGGAGAACCCAAAGATTTGGAAACAGGTGCCCTCGGAAGCAGCTTTTCAGTTATGCATTAATGCAAATTCCAAGTAAACGCTGGTCATTTGCATAAGGACCTGCCTGGAGAGATGCCAGGAATGTTGGTGTGACCCCCAAATAAATGCCAGCCCCTTCATGAGCACAGAAACCTCCCGTGTCCTCAGCTGGAAACTGAGGGCTGTGGAGCAGATTCCAACCAAACCCCTCTAATTCATGTCATCTACCTGCACGCAGGAGAGCCAGAAAATTCCAGCAGTGACCTTCCTCTGGCTTCTCTGAAATAATTGGGTATCCAGGTATGCATTAGGGACTGACAGAAAGTTAAAAACCAAAGACAGTTAGTAAAAACCAAAGTAAAAGCCAAGCGGCCCATTTCTGGGTGCGCGTTACCAGCTGCTGTATGTGATACTTACAGTTAAATTGCTGAAGAACCGGTTCTGGGTCAGGTTTATGTTCCCTCAGTAAGTGTGGCAGAGGGTAAAATGGGAATCTGGCACTTCAGGGCTACTTTCATTTGAAGGTTTAATAAAAACTAACACCTCTGAGGTTGTGCCACTGGCTTGTCGGTTTGTTACTGTTCTTTGTGTATTAATAATTGCCAGAAATCTACAGTGGAACACTGATTGGCAGCTAAGGGGGTGCAAAAACTAGGTGAAATGCAAAAATTGTCAATTTTTTTCTTTAACTTTTCCCTCTCTTTAAAGAGGACCTGATGGGTTAGCTGGGCAAATGGGCATTTCACTCACATGGGTAAATACCCTCCTGCTCTACACACCGATCCCAGCCCCACCTCTGCCCAGCTGTTGCCTTCAGAAAGGCTTCCACGTGAAGGCGACTCACCCCGTGCTGTACACTTGGGTGTTTGTATCTGCCAAGCATGCTGAACTTTGTAATGCTCTGCTCTTCCCAGATTTATGGATGGAATTAAAGGAAGGTGAGCATATACCCCCAGCCGTGCTCTTCTGAGGGCTGTGCAGCTCCTGTGCTGGTGAGTACAAACAGAAATGATTGACTGGACTCTGCTGGGGCTTCATATGTCAGGTCCTTTCTTTAATTGTTTTGTGGATTTTGTTCTTCACTTGTTCTTCCTTTTCCAGTTTTCACCCTATGGCAAAGCCTGCTTTTACATGTTTTATTTGAACTGTGCAAAACAACTGGAAGTTGGGGAGGAAAAAGAGGACTAGAAAATTATGCTACTGGTTTTAGTGGAGGGCC
The DNA here is from genome assembly GCA_013398955.1 of Callaeas wilsoni. Classification (NCBI taxonomy): domain Eukaryota; kingdom Metazoa; phylum Chordata; class Aves; order Passeriformes; family Callaeidae; genus Callaeas; species Callaeas wilsoni. The sequence goes on from VWPU01010319.1 coordinate 60,504, forward strand.
TGAGCAAACTGGGAGCAGAGTGTGGGGAACTGGGACTGATGGCAGCTTTGAGATTGGTCTAAACTCTGGAAAGGCAGCGCTCAGTGTTTCTGATGGCCTTTTTTGCATGTGTGCTTGGCAAATAGGAAAATTACTTTTTTGAGACTAGCTTTATGCTTCCTGATGGATTTTCAGCAGGAAAAAGAAAACGTTTCTTCATGGGCCTTGTGTTTGGGAGTGGGATCTGCTCCATCCCATGTTCTCCTTCCCTGTGTTGTGTGGTGCCATGGCGTGTCCAGTGGGTTTTTCCAGCTCATGGTGTGTTAAAAGTTTCATGACTCATTCAACCTCATTTTTTTCCTATTGCAATCCATCCAGTGGGCCACCACATAAAAATCCTCTTTCCTGTGGCCTCCCTGCCCCTGGGCTCCCAGTGAGACAGTGTGAGCAGCCTCGTGGGAGTCAGGTTGGTGGCTGGAGGGGACAGGGCCATCCTGGCTGCTAAAACCCATGGCCCCAGCACGGGGACTTCAGCAGAAGCACTCACTGCTGAGCATGGGAAGGAGCAAGGTCTGGGAGCTGCCTGTGGCTCTCCAAACTCCTCTGAGTGAGTCAGGTTCTGATTTACAGGAGTCACACGCTGGGGGGACACTAAGGCAACAATAATCATTGGTAAAACACGGGCTCTCCATCGCCAGCAAGGCCAACAAAGTTTTGAACAGGAAAGTTTTTAAAGTTTTAACATAGCTCAGATAAAAAAGAAAACAAGTGAAAGCAGCTGCATTACTGATCTCTGGGTGACAAGTGGCTGTCTCAGCAGGACTGCAGGTGAATTTGGAGGGTTTAAGAGCAGAAGCAGCAACTCCTTTATCTTGTTTGACCATGTCTCTACCAGATGCAGTTGCAGATTTTCCCGATATTTTTAAGTTTTTCAGCATGAACACCAGAATAAACTATTCTGATCATCTAGTCTGACCTGCAGTGTCAGGGGAACCACAGGATTTATGGTTTCCTTGAACCAGTGTAGCCTTTGGAAGGAAAAAACCTCCTGTCTTTAATGAAAGCATTTTTAATGATGATGATTTTACTTTACCTGATGAAGGACTGGTTCAGTGTTTGGATTTGTGTCAAATTCAGCATTGCCTGGTTCAGATTCTGACATTCAGGTGACATCCAAGAAAGCATTTTCACTTCACAAGAGTAACTTTCCAACAGTATGAACAAGGATGTGAGGAACCTGGAAAGTGGAATACTGCAAAAGCATGCAAAGAAGCTCATTCCTGTGATAAACAAATATCCAAGTGATGAGCTAATTCCGAGCATTTTAACAGTGTGAGGGAACAAAGCTAGAGTTTAAATGAAAATACTCAAAATTAATACTCCCACTACTTACAGGCACATGTAAGCTGACAGATTGTTTTAGATGCAGAGCGTAACTGGAACATACAGAGCTAGCACCGAGCAAAAATAAGAATGTAGACAAAAATGCAGCTATAGAAAGACGTGTGTTATAGAAAGAGATTTTGTCGTGCCTTCTTTGTATGGGATCATATAGTCAGAACAGCAATAAAGAAAAATTGTGTTTACTGAAGCTAACAAAGAAAATAAACTCAGGAGAAAGAACATGGAACATTGTGAAAGAAGCAAACAGTGGCTCTGAGGATGAGATACTTGCATATCTTTAACTAAAACAGAGAGGGAAAAGAAATAAGGTGGAAGTGTTGGAGCAGTGCTGGATCCAGAGACACAAGAGCAATGCAGAGTTGGTGTCATGCTGGGAAGCACGGGATATCTCAGAAGCAAGTGAGATTTACACCAGATAAAACCAAAATTATGCAATGACTAGCACAATTCCTACCCCCCCTCCTTGAAATCTACTCTAAAAATAAAACATTAGGAGGAACTTCAATTCAGAAATTGTTGCTTTTAATGTAAACAAGGGAACATGGGAACCTAGTGAGATAAAATCAGGCGAAAATGATTCTGAGAATAGGCACCTAAGTAGAGCAGTATTATATCCTTGATATTCAGGGGGCTGGAGCACCTCTGCTATGGAGCCAGGCTGAGAGAGTTGGGGTGTTCTGCCTGGAGAAGAGAAGGCTCCAGTGAGACCTTAGAGCCCCTCCAGTGCCTAAAGGGGCTCTGAGAGAGCTGGAGAGGGACTGGGGACAAGGGCATGGAGTGACAGGACAAAGGGGATTAGATTCAAATTGACAGAGGGCGTGTTCAGATTGGTTATTAAGAAAAAACAACTCTCCCCTGTGAGGGTGGTGAGGCCCTGGCACAGATTGCCCAGAGAAGCTGTGGCTGCCCCATCCATGGAAGTGCCCAAGGCCAGGTTGGATGGGGACGGGGCTTGCAGTACCTGGTCTAGTGGAAGGTGTCTCTGCCTATGGCAGAGGGTGGAACTGGATGATCTTTATGGTCCCTTCCAACCTGAACCATTCTATGACTCTATGTCCAGTGCAGAATATGAACTTTTACTAAAACTGGAAAAAAATGCAGATGCTTTAATTGCAGCCAGCCAAGCCCTGCAATGAGTAAAACATTTGTTACAGGGGCATCAACCAGCCTCACTTGTGGCTGATCCAGCCTGACTTGGGCTGAGTCATGGGTGTAAATGCCAGGAAAAGGCTGGTTTGGGAAGGGGGGTGGTGGTGTTTGTCTGCCTGAGGAGGTGATGGGGGCAGCAGGAAGCCTGGAGGCTTAAAGAAGGAACTCTGGGGATGAATGACCAGAGAGGCTCTGTGAAAGCAAGAATTTGTTGGGAAGGAAAGACTGGCTGAGACCTGGAAGTAGTTTCTGGTGAAGAAATGGGCAGGCAGGTGGCAAAAGGGGAAGAAGGTGCCAGCTGAGTGGTGATGGGGCTGACAGCAACATGTCCTGTCCTGTGGCTCCCAAGGATTCCCCGAGACTGAGCCGGGGAATGGCTTTTGGGAAGCGTTGAAACATTCCTGGGGCTCGAGCAGTGAGGGTGCCAGCTCTGAGGATGCAGGCTCTGCAGAGGAGCCCTGGTGCAGCAGGAGGGGTGCTGCGGTTGTGGCTGCCAGTGCTGACAGGCAAGAAAGAGCTGAAGAGGCATCAGATAAGTCTGTGGCAGGCTGTGATGCTGCACAGGGGAGTTTGCTGCTCTTTTGAGGATAAAAATGTCGCTGTGGGGATTGTTAGCAGGTGGCTTATTTGCCTGATGAGATCCCATTAAATATGTGAAATTTTGAGATGCCAACTGATGTGGTACCATCCGCACTGGATGCTGGTGGGCACAGCCCCGACCTCAGCAGGGCAGGAAGTGCCCAAAGTGTTCACATTACAGGAAGCTGAAAACCTTTCATGCTTCTGCCTAGCATCATTTATTTCCTCAAGAAAAATCCTGCATCCCAAAGTAATCTGTGAGGGAGTGTCTCAAGGGTTTTCTGAAAGAGGAGCTGTTCCCTCACAATAACACAAGGAAAAGCCTCCAATGAGCATCACCCAGCACAGTGAGCAGGGTATGTCTGGTGCAGGCTGATTCACAAGAACAGAGAGTTTTGACATTGCTGAAAGACAAAAAAAAGCGGTGCATACTGATGGCTGTCACAGGAAAGACTTGCTCCTTTCAGCGCCTTGGTGCTGCAAAATACACTTTTTACAAGACAAAGGTCTCTTCTCAGGAGTTTGAATAGCTGTTCTTAGCTATTGACAAGCCTGGAGTTAGCAAAATAGGCTCTTCTTTCTTTTATGTAAGGTGATAAATATAAATGTACTATGATAAATAGTCAATGGAATATAATAAGTTCTTACACAAGTAAATGTGTTTAATTTCATTCCCAGACAACAGCGACAAAGGGATCTTGCAGTGAATGCCTCGCAGTGATAGAGTTTCAGTAGTGAGGGGAAATGAGATCTTGTTTCTGAAAGGGGAGAGAGAGAGCCTTTGTGAATGAAGAACAAATCTGAAAGGTGCTGCTTCTTCCCTCTGTTTATGCTCTAATATCAATACAGGGAATAACAGTGGAAGCTGCAGCTGGAGAGGGCACTAGGGGTCACCCCTGTCTTATCTATGTCATCTGGATTTAATTCTGAAGTAAGATAAATAACATGACAGAAAACAAAGCCAGGCTATTCTGATTTCTTTTTCTTTCTTTTTTTTTTTTTTTTTAATTGTGTGGGCCAGACAGCTTGCATTTCATTTCTTCATTTTCCCCTCCTGCCTGCCTTCTGTCTGCCTCTCCTTTAAAACAAAGCCCCAGGAAGCCAGTGGGTTGTAGTCAGGGAGGATGCTATAGATGCAGGGGACTTGCATCAAAATTCCCTCTGTGGGGCTCCCATTTATTTAGAGCAAAGGTCAGGCAAATCACAAACGTTAAGTCAGTCAGGCAGAATCACAGAGCAGCCTTGGCATGTTCCTGCAAGTACCGCAGAGCAAACTGATTGCAGCCATGAATGGCTCCCTTGTAGTCCAGAGAGTAACTCCTGACACGTTTTGCTCTGCCTGCCCAAAAATCCCGTGCCTAAAGATCTTTCTCTCCCCCTTTTCTCCCCCCATCCAGATAAGTGTCCCTGACTTCTCATGCAACTGCATTTGATACCTGCATTTGAAGGAGGATTTGGTGTCTGGGCTATGAAGAGAATTGCAAATTCTCTTCTCCGAGACTTTTTTTGACCTTGTGTCTAGGAAGCAACCACTGCTGTCAGCTGAATCTGCTATCTGAGTGTTGGAATTGTGCATTTTAAGGTGGGATGCAAGATGTCTAGGGAGGAAAAGTATTTCTTTATGGAGACAGATGATTCTTCTCTAGACAGACAGGCTTTCAGTCACACAAGATGTGATGAAGAGGCTGCACCCCTACCAGCCTGCTTTTTTTAGCTCTAGTAGTTGATGTTGCAAGATGTAGATCCCCTTTTCTCTGCAGTTAAATTATGGTAAATTGTAGTGGGTTTTGTCGCATGATGTGGCGGAAGTTGAAAGTTCACGAGAACTTAAGAACTGACTTGTCAATTTATTGAAAGAATCAGCTGCCAGGAGCTGGGAAACTACAAATATAGAACTTCTGTCTTGGAAAGTCCCTTTCCTGCAGATCCCTGGAGACAGGAAGAGTCGCAGAGAAGCTTCCCTATGTCAGGAAGATTAATCTACCAACACCAGAGGTTTATGGCCAAAAAGGAGACAGAGGAGTCCCGTTACTTTATTTGAATAAAGGGAGAGGCCATGGGGCGTTCCCCTGGGGTCTCTCAAATTTTTGGAGGACGCAGCCTCCTTTTTATCCTGATTTCCTGATCGTATTTTCCCTCTCTCTTTCCCCATTGGCTGAGGTACTTGAGAGGTACCGACTTCCCGGAATGCCTAATTACTAAGATTCCCTTTTAATGTATACCCCCTCTTTGCCCTTTTTTAATTCCTACGGAATTTATGGTTCTCCTCATTGTTTCTTTCCTCTTTTGATATTCAATTTCATTTAGTAGCGAACCTACAGTTTACTGATAAAGACAAATCTCTCTTTCTGTTCATCAATCAGTGGAATCCTTTCCCATTGTTTCTTTTATCTCTTAGCGCTAGTTTTTATCTATCAGCAGGCCCACAGTTTATTTGTAAAGACAAGTGCCTCATTCCTTTCACCCATAACCATGCCCGGCTTGCACCAGTTATAATTCCCTAGGGATGACACCCTGGGGTTGGGTGGTGCTTAGCCTGCCCTGCCACACAAGAACGGAGGCATGTTCTTGGATCATCACAGGGATGATAAAGCTGCTTGGAGCGCGTTCCTGTAGGGGCTGTTTCCGGAGCGGTGTGAGGGCAGATCCAGACTCAGCTGTGCTCAGGGCTGGTGGCAGCACACACAGGACACCTCTGGCCCTGCCACTGGCTCCTGCCAGGTCCAGGCCTGCCCATCAGCTGCCTCTGGGCTCGGAGCTGGTTCAGTGTCAGCTCGGGTATCCGTGGGCTGCAGCAAAGCTATCACCCAAAGGTGGGGGAGTGCTCCAGCTCCCTATTTTAGAGTTTTATGTAACATCCAGCTTATATAAGCCTTTGTCTGTTAACAAAATGGGTGGAGTGTGTCTCGCTTGGATTCCTCGCTAAAGAAACGCTCATTACTTAACGCTTACTCAAGTATTCATTACATACTTTAAGAATAATTTATTTAGTTCCTTTCCTGTTGCTAATAATAACACTGCGACTTGACAACCTGTTATGGACAAATGATAAAACATATAATTCTCCATTCAATGGACTGCACCTTGGAATAAAGGAGAAGCAGTGCTCTTGAGGTAGACGAGGGGAAACTGAGGCATATCCCAGAGGTACTTAATGGGAAAATAAGGCATTCCCCAAAGGCAGAGGATGGAAGAATGAGGTATACCCCAAACCCTGACCCTGGGCTGTGTACTGCTTTCTTCTTGCTGCCTCCTGGCAGGAGACAGTTTTAGGGTGCTGGTAGAGGAGGAAGGATGTTCTGGCCTTGATAGGATGGTTTGTTCTGGAGGATATGCCTGGGGACACAGCGTTGGTAGCACAATCCTCATCTTCAGGGCTCCACCCAGCATTGTTTCCCACGTGGAGGGAAAAGGGAGGGGTGGGCAGGCAGCAGCACTAAACACTCTGCAGCCCATGCCCTCATCCAAAGCTCATTTGGACTCCAGGGAGGTCCCACTGGTCTCTGTCATTAATTAAATACCTTTCCAGATCTGGACTTCTGTCCTCCAGCAGGAAAAGGTGGGTTGTATCCTGCCGTGTGGGAACGGCAAGGCATTAAAAGCTGTCAGATAACCAGACCCTGTGGTAGCGAGGACCATGTAAATTGTTTTCAGAGGGACTTGTTGAGCTCACTCAAACCTGGCATTCACGTTCCTGCAGGGCTTTAAATAGAAAGACAGTGTGTGTCTGAGCTCAGCACCATACGGAGCTGGTTTGCACTCTCTCCTTCCTCCAGATCCTGTGCTTCATGTACTGACGTGCTTGGCATTCCTTGAAGTTTTGTGAATTGCTGCAAAAAAAAAAAAAACAACCCAACCCTCCTTTTTATTTTATTTTCCCCCTTTTTTTTCCCCCGTAAAGCCTTGCCTTTCCCTGCAGCTCTGTCCCTGTCCTTGTCCCTGCACCGCCGCTCGGGGCAGCTGCCACACGGTGGCATCCAGGTATCTTTGGAACGATGCACCAGTGAGGAGAAGGGCGGGGTAGCTTGGATTCGGGCATTTCCTGCCCAAAAGCAAGTTTGTGATACGAGAAATATGTATTTTTTTTTAGTTCCGAGGCACATTTCTGTCCCCTGAGGCTCTGAAGGGGTGATACGGAGGGGAGATGCATTGCTGCCGGGAAAATCAAGCCAGACGTGATATCTCATGTATTATTAAATATATTTGTCTTCTTTTTTTTTTTAAAGTTTTTTTAAAAGTTTTTCATTTACCACTTTCATCCACATCCCTACCCCCCCCCGCAGAGAGAAGGAAAAAAAGCCCCAACCAAACCCAAACAGCAAGAGCTTTGTTTGTGTTTCCATGGGAATTCTGTGAGATAAGAAGGGTGTGAAAGAAAACTGAAATATTCTAACCAAATCTGCAAAGGTTCGGATCCTGAGCAGCTCCCGGGGTTGTCTTGTAGCAACAACTAAGGTCCAGGGGTCCTGCTGTCCCCTGACTGAGCAGGGGGGCTGCTGCTGTGTCATGGGAGGTATTACGCTGCTGTGGAATTTTGCCAGAAAAAGCAATTTTGATGGGAGAAGACAAGACTACAACTCCCAGGAGGCCCCGTGGCCAAGTCAGGCACTTCATGCTGAAGTGCCTTTCCAAAAAACTTCCTCCGCTGCCTGTTCCCTCAAAGTTAGGAGGACAATAGTGATCCTTGAAGGGAAGAGGAGGTAAAAAAAGTACTTGACAATGTGATTTCTACAAGCAACCCTGCCTTTTCCTTTTGGAATACTGGTCTTATGGGACAAAACAATAAAAATCTTTTTTTGTGTGTGTGCATGTATGTGGCCTAATGCCAGCTGGCCCACATTGGGTTGTTTTGGGTTGCTCTATCCTTGGCAGTGTCACCGGTCGCTGCCTCAGTGTGGATCCACAGGGTTTTCCTGGGATGTCTGGTGCACACCTGCACGGGGCTCCAGCACCTGCTGTGGGTGCTGTGAGTGCGCTGGAGTCGGGGTTGGAGCTGAGCACTGTTCTGCCCCATCCCTCGTGCCCCTCTTGGGAGGATGTCAAGGCCCTTTCTCATTGCACTGCTCCGAAATGGCTACAGCAAAACACATTTCCAGTCCCAGCGAGGTGACACTCTGGGGTGAAACAGCCTGTTGTCCTCAGGGGCTGCAGAGTCACTGTGCTGTGGGGCAGAAAACTCTTTGCTCTGTAGTCAGGACATCTTCAGCAGAGGTTGGGGCAGGGTGCAGGAGCTGGAGGCACGGTGGTGTCCCATGCTGGAGCCAAAGCAAGCCCTCATCTCACCAAGAGTGATAAAGCTGATTCCTCCCTCTCCTGGGGCTCTGCAGGCTCCTTCCCAAATGTGACCCAACTAGGGGAAAAACAACTCCTTATTCTTTCCCCTAGTTCCCCTCTGGTCCCCATGGCTTTGCAGAGGCACCAATATGACCCACTGTTGGTGTCAGGGAGTCTCTGGGTGGAGTATAAGGAAGAAAAAGGCCCTTTCAATGCCTGCAGCTATGAAAGACACTCCGGCTCCACTCTGGCATTTGATGGCTGGTTCTTTTATTTTTCCATCTTTGATGTGTGGGTTGCTGTGAACGGTGTCAGGAGCGCTGGGCTGGGGAATAGCCCATTACTGGTGACACTGTGAATAACACAGGGCTGGGGTTTGTACTGTTCTTGCTGGGCTCATTTAACAAAGGAAAAGCAAGCAATAAAAATCTCCATGGGTAAAACACTGTATTTAGGTAACACCTGTGCTCAACATGTCAGACAGATCCCTGATGTGGCTCCCCTGAGATCCTTCCTGCACTCCAACCCACTGGCAAAACTGTCTTTTGGCACAGAGAAAGGGGAGAGTGTTTTTCAGGGTGTGAAAAAGTGGTTTGAGAGGCTTGGAGAAGGTGATGCTGCTTTGTGCTGTCACATGTTCACTCCTGCCTGCTCTTAGTTTGCCATTTATTTTCCCCCTTTTTTCCCCCCTGAAAGCCTTGCCTTGTTGGGCATTTCTCTAGTGTCCAGCAGCTGCTGTCCCTCTGCTCCTCCCCCTTCCCCCTATGTTGTGATGTCAAGTGGTAACTGAGATTGAAGACAATGTCCTTACTTAACAAGAATGCCTGTTTCTTTTCCTGTATTACCTTTCAGCTGGTGGATTGGGTTTGGTGTGCAGCAGCACAGGCTTTTAGATTGCCAAGAGCCCTTCTGCAGATGTCTCTATGTGCCTCATGTAGCCCCACTTTTGGCCACCTCATTGGGCATGGATGTGAAAATTTTTATAGAGAAGAAAAAAATATGAAGTATGACGAAATAACAATAAAAAAATTGCTAATATCAGCACCTTGGTTTTACAGACTGCAGCAGCCTCAATCCTTGACTGTCATTCAGAGCACTTTTTGCACCAGAGTCTCACCTTAAATAAGAAAACTTCACACCCCCGTGACGGCACCAGGCATCCTCTGAGGGATGTGTGGAAGTTCCTGAAGATTGAACAGCAGTTGGGAGAGAACCAAAGAAACTCCCGACAGATAATACCGTGCTTCTTCAGAGCTCAAGATATTTTCGAGGGTATGTGCCAAGTATCCACTTTATGAACTGCCTCTGGGACAGGGAAGGTTCTGGGAAGTGTAGAAAACAACTAATGGGGCATGGGCACAGACAGTGGTGTTTCTGCTGGGAGAGATGATAACTGTGTGTGGAGAACCTGCTCTGTTGTGGTGCTGCAGAGGGGGAATTGTGCAAAGTAGAGGCCAAAATGCTCACCTGCACTGGCTGCTCTCTCCTGCTGCTGGTCTAGCCCTGCTTACTGCCAACATAAACCTACAGTAGAGAGATTAAATACATATTAAGTGAGCTAAGGTTTATGGATTTGGAAAGATTTTCCAGAAATCAGCCAGTCACGTAGGGGATGAGCACTGAAATGAGCTCTGGGCAGGAGGGCAGAGGTTTGTCTGCAGAGAAAGTTGTTTTTCTCTGTGTCTGATATGTCCCTGCTCTGCATCAACAAACGTGGAGAGGTGTGCAGAGATGGGAGGTGGCAGAGGTCCCCTGCAGCCTGCTGGCCTCCTGCTCCGGGAAGCTGTGGGGTGAACAGAGCTGTGTCCAGAGAGGGCGGCAGAGATTGGGCATCCTGGGCAGATGGCTGCCCTGAGGGATACTCCCTGTGCCATCTCTCCCCTCATTCCTATTCCATATGTTTAGCATGAAACCTCTCTGCAGCGTGGGGTAATGTGCCTGTCTGGAACATGGCTCTGCCCACTCCTTGGGGTGGAAATGGCAGTGATATTGGGTAACTTTGAATATTTCCCATTGCCCTGCAGTGTTCCACCCCGGTTTCCTCTCTTGCTTTGCTCTCTCCCGACACTGAGTGCTACAAATGTCTGTGCTGACTTTTTCTGTGCTCGCTGCAGCCAGCAGGGCTGAGGCACCTCGACTCACAGCTCTACACAGATGCTGCGCGGGGCAGTGTTTGAGCCCAGCCCCATGAGCTGAAGGAAACCGTGTTGCAATGCCATTGGGAACCCACCTTAGATTTCTCAGTTTGATTTTAGGTGTGAAGCACTCACACCGGTTTTGTTAAGGTGTTAGTAAGCCAAGTCATGGTAAACCCAGTGTAAACGAGCTGAGCCAGCACGTTACAGGTGTGCCCGTAAACAAGGCAGGTGCTGCTCTGATGGAGAATGTGATGCTTCAATATTGCACTGCCAGAGGAGGGGACAGAGGCTGCCTCTGAATCAGCAGTGATCAAAGCTGAGTTATTTATCTCATCTACATTTGAGAACTGTGGTTCAGTTCTTCAAGATTTAAAGAAATAAAAAAATAAAATCATTTAAGGAAGAAAAATATCCTAATAGCCATGCTGAAGTCTTGCTGTAGAGATAGAAGTGGAATCACTGAGTTCCCTGGAAGAAATCACCCAGATCTCGCTGTACAGCCGCAGCAGTGAGAGCTGCAGTGCTGCAGACAGATTTTGGGCGTTTCACCATCACTCAGGGCTGGGTTATAGCTGGAACCTGCTGGGAATTTTGCTTATCCGCACGTCAGTTCAGTGCTTCTGCAAGCGCAAAAATTTTCTCTCTTGCTAAAAAATCTGCTTCTTTGCATATTAAAAACGGCATATGGGAAGTAACACGGTAAATGCAGCATGTGCAGGGGAGGACGGCTCGGATCCAAACAGCACCGGACTGTAATTACTGGGTTGTCTTATGCTAAAAAAAAAAAAAGCATCGCATATGCAATTAATAATCGTTAATTTGCACAGGCTTTTTCAATCTGTTTCCCTGGCCAAACGCAGTTTCTCGCTGACGGCGGGGAACCTTGGCTTCTCCCTCCTGGAGTGTCCGGGCACGAAGGGGAGAACTGTGCTCCCTGTGGAAGCGGCACTCGGAGCGCGCAGAAATCTCAAACCTCCTCCACGGCTACGAAGTTGGACTGAAAAAGCCGAATTCTCCCCTGTCGCTCACTCTGCGTTTCCCTGGGCTCATCACGCCCACCCTGGGCGGGGCGGACGCGGCGTCCCCGTCCCTCCCCTGGGCCGTGTCCCGGGAGCGGCCGCGGTGGCCCCGGCGGGGCGGGCTCGGGGGCCGGGCCTGGGCAGCTCGCCCGGACCCAGCGGGCGGGGCCGGCGGTGGGGAGGCTCCTTGGGCTGCTCCTGGCAGCTCCTCCGGCCGCTGTTGCCCCGCGAGAGGGACGGCACCCGGCTGACTCCGACGGCACCATGGGGCACCCGCGGCCGCGGGGGCCGGAGGTGAGTGCGGGCGGCCGCGGCGGTGCCCCGGAGTGGGCGCCCGGCCCGGGGCACTGCGGTGACTTCAGCGCAGGGCGTCTGTTTTCAAGTGAATCCCCTGCCCGGGCTCTCTGCTAGGGCACGCTTTGCCGCGGGGAGGTGTTTGTCGCCTGTCGGACACGCTCGGGATGGTTTGCGCGTTTTCCGTGCTGTGAAATGGGTGGGTTTGGGTCGGTGCGGTCCTGCCCTGCGGTCAGCGCGGGCGCCTGGGTTGGGAAACTCGGCGATGTGGTGAACTTCAGTGTCCCCGGCGCTGGGGAAGCCGTGACCCTGCCACGTCCCTTCTGCACCCTTCGTTTTTGGGATATGGGTAAACCCTGAGAGTTACTCAGCGTGCTGACACAACCCGTTCTGCCGAGCTGCCGGCTGGGTTTCTTGCAATGAAAGCCTTTTCTGCCTGTTGCTGGTTTTATTCGGCATGATGCTCTCTAGAAATCTTCAGCCCCGAAGTGCCTCCGGTCCGAGCTGGACCGTGGTTCCAGGTCAGTGCAGCTCCATTGGCTTTGGAAGCGTTCCCCCGGGCTGACCGGGCTCTCTGCGCACTGAAGGACAATGCCCATTGTGTGCCCAGGTCTGCGTGATCCCCACATCCCTCCTTCCAGTAAATCTGCACCATGCCTCTCCAGTGCGGCTGTCTGGGGACAGGCACCGGCACTTGGACGGGGTGGATGGAGCTCTGCTGGTTTGACGCTGGTGGAAGATGGCAAGTGTGGATGCCACAGCGAGGCCGGTGTGCCCATGGCTGCTGGGACAAAAGCTCCCTGTTTGCGTACGGCGTCGTGTTTCGAGATGCCCGTGTTTGCAGCTCGAGGGGTGGGAGCTCTCTTTCAAGTGTCTTTAATCGTGTAAGAATTCATGTTTTCCCTCCCGTGCCATCTCTACCATTTGATAAGCATGAGCTCATGCCAGAGGCTCACAGGTAATCAGGGAACTTAATTTCCAACCACCTCATGATGCTCACAGAAGTGTTATGCTGTGACTTGGGTCTCATGGCCAAATCCTGCCCAGCTTTGCCAGAAGTTGGGAAGCTCTGAGTTTGAGTCCCTGGGCTACCCTTCCTTTGCTGCTTGAGAGCCCTTTTCTCAGGGTCACTTTTACCCTGTGATGCGGTCATGTTCCCAGGGATGCTGAGTGCTCCCCAGGGATGCTGGGATCCCTGATCCAGGCTCAGAGGATTGGGGCGGGATGGCAGCAGCCAGTCCCCCCTGTGCACCTGCCCTGCCCTTGCCTGCAGCTGAAAGAGGCCTTTCCTCCTGTCTTTCTGCCATGAGGTAGCACCAAGCCTGTAAAATCAGGTTTTTTGCAGTAGGAAGTGTGTCTGGCCTCCCCCAAGCCTGGGGGTGCAGCAGGTGGGTGACCTCCCGCAGTGTCCCCATCGCCCATCTTGGTGCAGGGTTTGCTGGCTGGGGATGCTGAGCCCTGGATCTGCCCTCCCCTCTGGAGAGGAGGCCAGCCCCAGGCTTGGTCAGAGCTCCCTGTGGGACAGGGTCAAGGTCAGATCCCTCTGAAAAGACCTGTTAAAATTTACAGAGATTGCTGCAGACTGTGCTTCAGCTGATTGCATGAAACTTTATTGAGAGGTACAGCTATTGAATTTGGTTTTGCCAAGATTTAATTTTCCTAAGTAGAGGAGATTGAAGGATTTCACTTAAATACTTATTTGGCCTTTAGTTTTATCTTGATATATAACGTCATCCTTTTCAGAACTATTGAAAATTAGTGTTGAGGCTCTGGTCCTACTGGAAAAGACTTAATAAATTCATTTTCCTGGAGGCCATGATGTTCTTCTTATTTTGAGAGGCTTGAACTCCTGCTGCAAAAAATGCTGTTGACAGGTGTCTCCTTGCAGCTGAGGAAGAGTGTGCTAGTATCAGAATTGCAGCTGCTTTAAACTGCTGAAGATGCTGTTTCCCATGTGTGCAAATGAAAGTGGTAGGTAGGTGATTGTTGATGGTGAAATTAGTCTTGCACAAAGCGGGCTGAAATTTCATGCCTCACGTGGAAATTTTTATTACTCTTAATGGTAACAAAGTGTAAAGGGTTGTGTCAGCTTGACATTGTTATCCCTGTCATTTAGGAAGTGCTCTTTAGACTGCAAGTGTGTCTGTGGTGGAGGAAAGATGTTTTAAGGGAGTGGGTCTTATCTCCAGCAGCGACTTGAGAAATCTCTTATATGATTACGTGCAAGTTCAGCCAGCTGAACTTGGGTTTTACAGTTACTCCTTCTCTGAAAATGGATTTAAAGCAGGTTATCAAACCTTCAGGGAAAGAAATGTCAGGGGAATGCACTTAAATGCTGGCGTTACCACAAGTGTTATTCCCTTCAAATGACATAATAAGGAAGATATCAGTTAGTAATGTTCTTAGAGGCTTCTAGTTTTATCTTCTCTCTGTCTGTACCCAGTGAATACATCAGAGGAGAAACTCAGTGTCAGAAATTGCTGGAGCACTTCAGGAAGCTATTGTGCTCTGGGACGAGCAGCACCTTTCTGATGCCTTTGCTGCAAACAGGTGGTTCCTTAATTTCATGTTGGAACATGAAATTTTGTTGCTATTTTGCAGCAAGTGATTTAAAAAATAGTAATAATAAAGCTTTAGTGAGAATCAGCATTGTCAGTGGCCCTAAATCTGTGTATAGCAGAGCTGAAGAAGCAATTCGATTTTCTTCTGGAGTGTCTGATGTCAGTAAGCACCTGGTCTTGGCTATGGCTGAGGAAGGAGGAGGGCGAGAGCAAACCTTTCATGCCTTTTCCTCCTATTGTCTGACTGGCAATTATTTGATGATGTGTTTTTAACTTGCTCTCACATGCCCTGTACTCTGGAAACTCCTGCAGGGACTGAGATTTGGTCATGATCATTTGCCTGACAGGAGTTGCAACTGTGTTCCTTTTTCTTTCCCTTCACAAAACCTTGGCCAGCCGTGTTTTGGTTCTTTTTTTGCCAAAATAAGGGTTTTTTCAGTCCATATTTAGCTGCTGCTTTCCTTGCTTTTTCTGCCCTCTGAGAGGTGGGATGTGTCTGCATCTTGTGTGCAGCCTGGCTGCTTTGCACCCACCTATGCAGGGCCAGACCTCAGCTCTGCTGAGCTGCAGGATAGAGATAGATATATATACTGTCAATTCAATTTTTTTTGTTTTAGATATATAAATAAGTTTTTAACAGATATTTAGCTAGGTGCACCTGCCCTGTCGCTCACTTTCATGGACTTGTGATCATGTAATACATGTACATAGCAGCTCTGCATGTGCAGACACCCCGGAAGGCAGAAAGTGGTGGAGGGACTGACGGAAAAAGCTCCATTTGCCAGGTCTTACTTACAAAATACTTGCCATGTTGCTCCCTCACCTGCTTGCACAGGGTGTGCAGGGTGGCACGGGGCAGTCAAGGTCCTTGCGATGGGACACGCACCCTTACCTTGGTTCCTATGCGGCGGGGTGGAACAAACAGGATGTGTGGATTTGAAGATCATGAATTTTGTATTTATATATATTTTTGTCTCTGGAATTCAGAGTTTTCTCTGTTTCCACGCAGTAGCAGTGGGCGGTATCGCCGGGGGCATCGTGTGCCACCGCCACTGCCCCGAGCGCTTCGCACATCCCTCGCTCCTCGTGCCCACGCGCTGCGGTGGCATTTAGTGATTTCTGGATCCTTAAAGCAGATAAACACCAAAACCTGAGGGTTTACATAACAAAGCGGGAGTGGGGCTCATGTCTGTCAGACAGCTCCGGCCCCCGGGCACCCATCTGCTGGTGTGGGGAGAGGGGGAGAAGCCGTCTGGTGGCTGCTGCTCCCACACTGGAGAGCTGGGACCCCAAAAGGAGCTGGGATGGCACCAGGCAGAGAGGAAGCCATGCGCCCCAGAAGGGAGGCCAGTTTTGTCTCAGAGAATAAAAACTTCTATTTAAAAACAGTTGTGGCTCGCACGAGTCTAAATAGGTAGAGGTCAGGGAAATCTTGCTGAAAAAGGATCAGGGAGGGGGATGGAGCAAGTGCCAGAGGATCTGCTGCCGCTCCCGCAGCCAGCGTGCTATCAGCTCAGCAAGGACTACAGCCTGCCCAGGGCTTACTGCCAAAATGGAATGTGGGGTTTTAATATCAAGGTGGTTACCTGAGATAGTCTTGCTGGGCTACCGTGCTGGCTTGGATGCCAATAAAAATGTCTGGGAGTGGGGCTGGGTGGGAATGAACCCTGGCACGTGTCTGCCCATCTGTGCCGAGTCCGCACTGAAGCCGGTGTTGGCTGTGTGTGGTGTTCGTACCTTCGTGCTCTTTGGTTTTCTGCGATTTGTTTTCCCTTAAATCTTCCCTTTTGCTCCTCGGGGATGCAGGGTGGACCACGTTGAACTCCATTAAATAAAATGGTGCTACACCTCCAGTAAGATTTGGCAGCAAAGTAGCCAGTTTGCTTTAGTTACTTTAGTGTTAATGACATCCTTCCTTGTCCATGCCCTTTTTTATGGTAGAGGAAGAATAGATAAAGTAAATTATCTTCTGCCTTAAGGAACTCACTGTTCAGGGGCAAAGGCTGTAATAAAAGGGCTGGTTTAATACAAAAGGTGAATAGTGGTGAGGTGCACATTTTGCAGAAGAGAGGGAGCACCCCCTGCACTGCCCACCTGTGGAAAGTCTCTTGGGGAGGAGTTGCAGGGATGAGGATGAGAAACCTCATCACTTCTGGCAGGTTTACTTGACAGAAGGAGACTTTTCTGTCTGAGTGGGGGACTCCTGTGCACACTATACGGACAGCAGCAAATATTCAGAATATTCATGGTGTTGAGATCTGTTCTCCTGGCTTTCACCTGCTGGTGAAGAAAGAATTAAACTGCATTTCCTAGATTGCATTTTTCAGGTCAGGATGTGAGTGGGCCTGATTCCTGTCTTCCGTTTTTCTTTCTGCCAGTGCAGTGAGCCCTCGTGCGCAGCCTTCACATGAGGTGTCTTTTTTGGGAGAAATAAAATAAGCCTACTGATAAACACCTGGTGCTTCCGTGGGCTCTCCCAGGATTGGCAGCAAGATGCCAGTGAGCTGAGGGCACTTTACATCTTCTTCCCCGGGGCCGGGGAAGGTGGTCCAGGCACAGAGGGTCCTCTCTTCTCCGGGATGAGCGTTCAGAGCGCAGAGACAAAAGGCAGTGCCAGGCAGACAATGTCCCACAGAGCAGCGTTCTGACAGCCTCTGTCCCAGCCTGTGCAAGTGGCTGATTCAGAGCCAGTTGCAGTTTCTGGTTGTCCGGCCGTGCAAGGACTTGCTTCTCTTTTCCCTCCAGGATCTGCCGATGCCGTGTCCCAGGGCTCTTCCTCATCACCGGCACTGACTCATTGCTGAACCACTTCCTAGAAACTTCTCCCATTTTACCAGCCGGACTTCTGGCAGGATTTTTAAAATCAGAAGTACTAATTTCTTGTTCTTCCTGCCTGTCTCTGCCCCACCCAGAAAACACCCACTGGTGAACACAGGGCTCACTGCATTGTGTTGGGTCAGAGGAACCTCGCAGTGCAGGCTTCTCTCACCATCAGCTGGGCTGACTCCTGCTCAAAGCCTCCAGGAAGCCCTCAAGGGGGAAAATAAACCAGCAAGAGTAATTAATTGCACCTTTCCAACACTTTCAGTAACCTGGGGTGTTGTGGCCATGGCAGGACCTCATAACTGCACCCCATTACGTGGCTAAAAGCAACCTTTCTGTGGGGGCTTTTTCTTATTTAAAAAGTAAATAAAGCTGCCAACTAGCTTTGAATGTAGCACAGAAGAGGTGAAACAATTGGATGGTTTGTCCTTGCATTTTCTCTTTCAATTCAAGTATGATGCACTTACATGATGCAGTTGACTTCACATGAAGAACACGAATCTGCCTTGGTCGTGGTTCTCTTAGGTGCAGCGGGAAGCACCCGTGGGTGCTGGGGTCTTCTAGGGAGCTCAGCTGTCCTCTGTCTCACAGCTGAAGGGCTGCTGAAACAATCTGGAGAGCAGGCAGTGCATCGTAGTCTTTTCAGAAAGAAGTACTTTGTTTTCTCATTTCTCTTTTGCTATTTCTGTAGTCCCTGTGAGATGTTCTGAAGTATATTTTTCCATGACTGAGGTTTCCTGCAAATTGATTTTTTTTTTTGGTGTGTCTGTGTCCCACCCAGCATTAAGTCTTACCAAGAAAGAATAGTAAATGACTCACGGTGGCTTTGAAATCTCTGTGGTTAGACCTGATCCCGCTGAGTTTTGGCAGCAGTTATGGCAAGTGAGCCATTTTGTTCACCAGGAGAAAGAACTGGCAAGATGGGAACTGCTGTCTGAGCCTGTTTGGCTGTTTTTACTTCTCTCCCAAAACTATTGCATTTCTTCCTGCCAAACAGCTTTTTTTGTACATGTAGAAAACTCTCTGCGAACACTTTTCTGGGCAGCGCTGCTCCAGAAGGTCATGGCAGTTGAAGGAAAAAGTGTCTTTAATTTTTGCCTCATTGTGTGCTGGGATCTGGAGGGTTAAGCTTGTAAGTCGTAATCTTAATGCTCTCATTTCCTCTAGGAATTTGTGGGAAAAATACTGTAGAGGAGTTTTGACAAAAGGAGAACGAGTTGCAGGGTGTCTGCCTTGCCCAGACACCCATGTTGCTTATAAGGTGCTGGAGGTCTTGGGATGTGGGTGAAGGAGAGGAGAGAGGAGGCAGCTGAGGGTAGATTTGAGCTCTGAGATGAGCATCTTCTTTCCCTGCTTGCCATCAGTGGGCTCTGGTACAGGCTTGATTGAGGCATTGTTTTTCCCCTCTAGGAAAGTGGTTGAAAAAACATTTGTCCACAGCATCTATTTTGTTCTAAGCAAGCTGTCAGTATTGTCAATGTGTGTAAATGAACTATTTTGCATAAATTTGCAGGTGTTTAGTTGTATTTAAGAAGGAAACATAAGGGAGCTATTCTGTTTCTCCAAGTTACTGCTTCATAATAGGCAATTTCTTATTGAATTTGCCTGGATTTGACCTCAGTCTGAAACTTCAGCCGTCTTTCCAGAGTTATTTGAGAAATCAGAACCCAATTTCTGTAATTATTGACTCATCCTTAATTGTGATAATGAATCAAACACTTCAAGGTATAGAAAAATTAACTTTTCACTAACTCGAGTACCCTGTGCCCTGGGTGCTGTTATGTCACCGTGGAGGGTCTCCATGGGAGAGGCTGGTTTGCATGGAGCCCTCCATGAAGTCTTGGGGACAGCATCACCTCTGCCCTCTGAGCTTGGCGTAATGGCTTCTCTTACAATTACCTCTGGGACTTCCCCAAGCCAACTGTTTAGTTCTTGTAAACGAGACGTTCCCAAATATTTGTTTTAGCTGGCCAGGGAGAAGGAAAATGCAGTTCTTGGGAGGTCTTCATGTTATCCTAAATCCACAGATGAAGCTGTTCAGGAGCCGGTTGGAGATTTCTGAGTGTGAAAGGGAGGGTGAGGGCTGGTGTTTGCCCATGTCGATGCTTGCTGCTGGCTACGCTGAGGAAAAGCAGCTGCTCTTGGAAATGTGGATCAGGAGCAGACATGCATCGTCCTGTTGCCACCTCTGGGACTTGCTGGTGCTGGTTTTTTGGGAGCAATGCCTGATTGTACAACAGCCTTTTAGTGCTGGGTGTCGCAGCTTGATAGTGGGAGCTGCGGCCACGGAGTGCTGCAGCTTTAGGAGTAGACTGGAAAATAACTGAAGTCAAATGAGGATAGAGACATCAAATTCTCGTGGAGCTGATCAGCCAGAATGCATCAAACACATTTAAAAGCACTGCTAAATAAAACACTAAAAATCACTAGGGAGCTTCAGTTTGGAAAGGTGCTGAATCCAGGTTTGCAGGCAGTACAGGAGCGTTTTGGGGTGAAGAGAGTGGCTGTACCACATCATGGGGCTTTGCACTTGTGGTTCCAGCCTGTCCCTGCCCTGGGCAGGGAAGCAGGTGACAGTGCTCTCAGGGCGGTTCAGGGTCCTATTTGGGATAGGGAGGCAGTGGGGTTCTGGCTGAGGAGCAGAGAGAGGAGCTGGGACATAGCCTTGCTGGGACAGCCTGGTGACCCAGGGTGCCGCAGTTCCTCTCACACCCATTAACCAGAGGTCATCCTGTGTTTTGGGTTTACCAAAGTACACCTCTGGCACATTATGTGCACAGTCAGCAGAAGCTTGGCAGAGGTTAATGTTCAGCGTGAGCAGTCACAGGGCTGGCTCACACTGCCAGGAAGGATCAGTGTGGGACGGCACCGTGCAAACACCTGTGCGGGCCTGGCACTGCCAGTGGCTCCCAGCCCCGCACCCTGCGCTTGGAGCTGCCCCGAAGAGGGACAAAAGCATCAGTAAAACTGTAGTGGTGGTCACCCTGCAGTGGTTGTCCTCGAAGCTGGTGGTGTCGTGGGGAAGCCAGCCTGGGAGATGAGCTTGTGCATCATCACCTTGGATTCCCTAGGCAGGGGAGGGAGTTGGAGTTGGCTGCTCACATGGGAACATTTGAGTTCTGCGCTGTAGTGGGGACTACACTAACAGTGGTACTGTTTAGTGTAAGGGTTGCTTTCCTCCCCCATCGTGGCCCTCTGTGCAAGCCAACTGTTTGGGGGTTTTTTTTAATGGAAATGATTTGGAAGTTCCATTAAGGCAAACAAACTCCCTAAAGTCAACGCAATGGAAACAGCATTTTATTGAAGTGTTAAACTTTTAGTTAAACTATTAGTAAAAATACGTGGTCTCAATCTGCTGCTCCTTGTTGCTGTGATACCCGCAGGAATTTCTCATGTCTTTGGGCAGGTCACATAAAGGGTCAATAAAAATCACCTCCTTGTGCTTTCACATGGAAAGAAGCAGGAAGAGAAAAAGTCATGTTCCCACTTAATGGGAACAGTTCAGTCAGCAGCAGGGTGGCAGCAGGAAGGGGGACATTGACCTCCTGACACATACCTGTGCTCTCTGCTGTGATCCAGAGCTGCTGCCAGGAGCCAGTGCCCGTGCAGGACGCAGGGCTGGGCTGAGATCCTGTTGCAGTTGCCGAATCCCTCCCGAGCACCGGCTGCAGTGCTTTCCCTGGAATTAGCTTGGCTGCTAGGAGATGTGTGAAGGTCTGTGTTTGCATTTATCAGCTGCCACCTAACCCCGCTGTGGGAGGGAGGGTGGGATGGAGGTGTTGGGCTTCCTGCCAACATGCCCGCTCGTCTCTGAGCCACCGGAATTCCCTGCGGAAATGTGGCTTGGCAGGTGGCAGTTGCTGGAGCAGACGTGGCACTGGGAGATACCAGAATAGTGTCAAGTGATGTACAGGACATCGACCCTGTAGATATCTATACATTTAGGTCACAAAAATATGTGCTGTATTTGTATGACGTGTTCAACTATAGATAAGAGCTGCAGCCATGCGTTTCATCCTGTGAGCACCATGGTGGTCCTTGTTATCCCTGCTCCTCATGGAGATGGTCACTCCAAGAGTCCTGTGCATTACACTATCACTTTGGCAAGCTCTCTGCTTTTAGGATTTTATATAAAGCTTTTGTGAGCTCTGTCTTGTGCCAAACTCTGTGTGTCAGCACTCAGAAGTGCTGCATGCTTTGGCCTTCCTGCTGTTTATGCTCTTTGCAGCAGGTGGCTTTCCCATGCCCTCTTTTCCATCAGCCCAGGACTGTGTTGACCACTCTGTTAGATCTCAGTTGTGTGGTGTGGGGATGCTGAGATGGAGCCGATCCCCAAGGTGCTGTCGCCTGGTTCCCTTTGCCTGCCTGCAGCTGTAGTGCCAGTGGGTCTCTAGGGGTGAGTAACCAGGTTCCAGAGGCTCTGGGCATCCCCTGTCCTGGTTATGTGCAGTGCTCCTGGGTTTAGGGCTGCAGGGTGTGTGCCGTGGACCACATCAGGGAGTGGAGGGCTAGTGGTGATCCCCGGAGGATGCACAGCCCGAGGTGCGAGCGCTGTGCTTATACGCTCTTGTCCGTGCCTGAGGAATCCAGAACAAGGTGATGAATTAGTATGTGTAGGGCCAGCCTTAATTACCAGTAAACACCTAATGATCGGCTTCCCGGGAAGGCTGCACTTCCTGTGGCAGCGCAGGGAGCAGGGATGGTGCTCCTGGGGTGCTGCTGGGCAGGGAGAGTGGGAGCCAGAGAAACCAGTACATCAGCATGAGATCAGCAGCCGCTGCCCATCCGAGGATTTTTATGTTTTCTTTTTACTGTTCTGTAAAGCAAATGAAACGAGTCCTTGGGAGGTGTCTGATGCTTAGGCTGGGCCTGGGTGTGGGGACAAACCAGCACGGAGGAGTTTTCTGGCTGAAGCTGTGGGTTAGTCACCAGTGCCTTACCTCATCCTTTCCCTTGACCTGCCTGTGCCCTTTTCCCTAGCAGAAGTGCTGTGGGACGGATGCTGCAGGGGCAGAAGGGGCTCTGCCTGGTCTGGATGGTGCAGCAGGGACTTCCAAAGATGAACCTGCTGTTTCCAGGCCATCCCAGCCCTGAAGCACCTCGTGCCCTGTTCAAACAGGCCGTGTGGATCCCTGTGACTTTGCTGTTCCTCTAGGCAGGCAATAAGCCTCACGAGGCAAGGGCTGTGGAAATCAATAATGCAGAGCCAGGGAACCGTGCTGCAGGAAGCACTAATTGCTTACTGCTTTCAGAGGTACTGCTGTTAAATGTGGGCACTTCATGGGAATAATTGTTTTGGAAACAGTGTTTTAAAATATTTTGGTTTCATCAGGATTGAGCTAAAGATAAGCAAATTAGGTCAGGATGATGTTTCAACGTGTTTATTGTTGATCTGGATTTTTATTTCAGTTCTCCAGCTCCAGATCTTTCCAGGGTAGGAGCAATGCTTTGGTTCTCATTCAAGGGTTGTTTTGTGTGTTTTAAAAAACAAACCCTAATCTTTTTGCACGGCCCCTGCAGTTTGAGCATCCAGAAGGGCAGATTTTCAGGAGGCGTCTGCGTGTGCTGTTGCTGGCTGCTGGCTCCCCTGGCTGAGTGTTTTCCATGTATTGAACTGAAGAACAGGGTTAAGGCATTGCTGAGCATTTTTCAACCCTTTTGTCTTTTAATTTCATGGTTAGGAAATGTAACATGCTACCTACAAGAGCCCTGGGTTTTTGATTAAATACTAGGGGCAAGATAAAATCAGTGTGTGTCTGTTTTGCTTTGTGTGAGTATGGGGGTTTTTCCTGGGCTGGAAAAGCAGGATGCTCTTTGCAGGTGCTGGCAGGGATCCTGAGCACAGGGGACATTTCCTAAGTGTGGTGGAGGGCTGACCCCTGCCCAGGGCTGGGGAAGGAAAGTGCCCCAGGGCATAAATCCGGGGTGCTGACAAGCCCAGCTTCTCCTGGGGGAGGCAGTTAACTCCTTGGAAAGGGCTCTTGTCAGCTGAGGGTACTTCTCCACAACAGAGTGGTCCAAAGCTAGTTTTAGGTTTAAAATTGGATGAATAAGGAAATATTTACATGCAAAAGAGTCATCACCACTAGACAGCAAATAGCTGTTGAGGGCATCGTGCATGGGAATTCCTTGGCATTTCCTCTGGGCTCTTGGTGCCCCTATTGCACCCAGGCTCCTGGCAGCAGCAGGAGGAGAGAGAGAGAAGTCATGGCTCTGATTCTTTGGGCTTTGTTTTGGTTGTTTGCTTGGTTTTTTTTCTATTTAATAACCCCATCTCATTGCTCTGTTTTGGCCTGAGCCTGTCCAGGCAGCCTGGGAGGTTTTTGTGTGTCCCACCATGGGCGCTGCTGCCTGCAAGAGAAAACCAAGTATGGGAACAGAGGTCACTTGTCACAGCCCTTGCCAAAAGGTCACTGTACTGGGAGAGATGTCATGAGAACAGTAATGAGATAATTTTCAGGATTATAGTGCTTCTCACCATAGGGATAAGAGTTGATACAGAGCATCAAACCCTGGGAGGCATTAGCAGGAAATGTCTGTTTTTCCTGGATGCATTTTCTCTTCTCTGCTCCCCTACTTCTCCAAATGAAGTTTTTCTGGGTTTCAGAGCTCTGTGTGGCGCTTGTCAGCATCAGAACCTCATTAAGGATCTGTGATTATCTGAGCTTGTTTCAGATCTGCCACGATAAGAATAAGCTTAGGCTGACCAAGTTTTAGGTAGTCTGTGCTATTACCAGCCGCATACATTTTCACATCAGGGCGTGAGTGTCTTCAAAACACAGAACTGTTCATGAATATTTACAAAAATATGTATTTTCTGCCTTCCAGTTTCCATGCCTTTAACATGGAAACTTTAGCGTGCCTTTTCCATGCTGTGCTTTTGTTGTCCTGTGCAACAAGTAGAAAAAAATTTTCTTTAGTGAAGGCTGAGATGGTCATATGATCCCTGAAGTAATGACTTGGGGTTAAAGCATAACCAAAATTGCAAATAACAAGTAGACATCAGGCTTGCAAAGTTGCAGGATGGGGCTACAGGTTTGCAATATATTCACAAGGGCTTGGGGATTAATAGAGTTAATTTCTGGTTTTTTAGTCATTGTCCCTGCAGTTGAACTCGTGGCTGATTCTTGGTGCAGTCACTATTTCCAGTGTATATATTTTACTAGTTCAAGAGGTTTGAGGCCCGTGTGCTGTGGGGACAGCTGGGGACAGGAGGCAGAGAGCTTGAGTGGTGCTTGGAAGAGGAAGTAATTAATATGAGAACTGGGTTGGACAAAGTCAGTGTCAGCAGTCTTTATGGTGTTTGTAGTACGTGTTTTTACCTCTTTCAGTTTTTAATTGTCTCCTTTTTTCCTTGTCTGTTCATTCTTTCCAATGTTTTCCTTAACTGCTGAGTCTTTTCATTGTGTTTTCCTTCTTGCTGCTTTTGCCCAGGCAGACTTTGAGCCGGATAAAGCCGGAGCAGCCCCTTCCCTCTCTTCAAACACAGGTTGCCACACCACCTCCTGGATGCCCTGGCAGCAGGTTTGGGGTGTGGATGCTGGAAATGGAACCGTTCCCCTACCTCCTCCAGCCCTGGGGCTCTGCAAACCCCTCCCTAGGCAGTGCCATGCCTTTGCCATTAGATAGGGCTTTCTCCCTAGTCTCTGCTTTAAATCAGCAGCTAAACTGAAAGAGAGGAGATTTAGATTAGGCATCAGGAACAAATTCTTCCCTTTGAGGGTGGTGAGGCACTGGTTGCCCAGAGAAGCTGTGGATGCGCCTGCCCTGGAAATGTTCAGTGCCAGGTTGGACTGGGCTTGGAGCAGCCTGGTCTAGTGCAAGATGATGCCATGGGGTTGGAGCTGGGTGATCTTTAAGGTCCCTTCCAACCTAAACCATTCTGTGATTCTAATTCAGAGCACTTCTGCCTTGTCCAGCCTGCTCACAGCAGCCTTCTGCAGGGTTGCAGTCTGCTGCCACGTTTCTCTGCCTTCTCTCAGTATTGACACTGTTCTCAGAGGTCAAATGCTTTAGGTCTGAGTCTTCCTGTGTTCTGCACCATCTCTTCCTTCCTGGCTCACAGGCAATAGTCCTGTTTGTGCATCTTGGCACAGGTTTTGCCTTTCTTCTTGACTTAGTCAGACCCTAGTTTTTCTCTTTTGGTCGTTTGGGTTTTTTCCTTTAAAAAGTGTGCTGTTTATTTTTGATCCTGAATGGCAACAGCTAAGCACTGAAATGCAGCACTTATTTATCTTATTATAAGTTTCTTATTATAAGTTTCATACTGTTATTTGCAGTCTGCTGCGATTTGCTGGTGTCACTTGAGTTCAGTATCAGAGGTTTATAATTCCCTTCTCTAGTCCATCAGCAGTGTGAGCAGTGAGTGGCACTGGACAGGCTGGGCCTTCTTGGCGTAGCCTGCATGGTTTGTGGCTAAATCCTGGATATCCATGCCTGGTGCCTGTTTGCACCCAGCCTGTTGCAGAGTAATCCAGGCATTCCTCAGCTTGCCTGTGGGAATGCAGAGAGTGTCTGCATGGAAACTCTGGCCAAGAGGTTAAATAGCTCTTGTGGAGCAGAGCCCTATAAAGCAATTTGGCAAAGCTTCCTGAGGGATGTGGTGTGTCCTGTCTATCCAGCTGACCCCGGTGCCATCCTCCCTGCCCAGGGCTGGGTTTGCCCTGTGTCCTCTGGCTCTGCAGCAGCTGGCTGTGACAGGGAGTGTGGCCACTGCCCAGGTTTGTGGGGCTGCTGGCAGGGCCATGGGTAGGTCACGTTTTCCCTCTCAACCCCAAAATTTGGCTCTAATGTCGATGGGGGGAGTCTTGCTGCTGGGACTGACTCATGTCCATCTGAGTTTGGACCGTGCTTTATTGCAGGATTTGTCTATGCCAGCTGTGATAACAGCTTTAGCTTTAAAAAAAAAATCCTGAGTTACGGAGCCCTGCTACAGTCCCTTGCAAATAGTCATTGCATACACTGTTTAATTGTTTATCCATTAACCAACTGTGTCAATTAATCTG
Source organism: Callaeas wilsoni (assembly GCA_013398955.1). Lineage (NCBI taxonomy): Eukaryota > Metazoa > Chordata > Aves > Passeriformes > Callaeidae > Callaeas > Callaeas wilsoni. Next base: position 86,729 of record VWPU01010319.1, read on the forward strand.
ACAAAGAGCCCAGCTGTACCTGGCACGACGGGGAGGAAGGGAGGAGGAGGAGAGGGGATGAGCATCCTCTCTCCCTGTTGGCTCCTCTCTGCTGCTCTTCCTCCAGGCCTGCTGATGTGGTGTTTGTCTGCTGGTTTCCTTTAAGTGTAATTGTGGGCATGGCACGTCCAGAGTGTGTTTGGGCTTGTGTCCTCTTTGACCATGGAAAACTTCTTTTGGAAAGGGCATTACGTTTCCATGAAGCAAAAGCCTCTTCTGATGGAGAAAAAAAAAAAACCCAAATTCTGTTTTGTTTCTAAATGTGAATGCAGACAGAAATATAAAGCAAGATGCTGCTTTATTTCCAGCTAGAAATACACAAAAAAATTCTTTGCAGGAAGTGCTGAGTGGGAAATAGGATTTTATTGCATGTGTTGGTGCAGAGTGAGGCTCTGGGCTCCCTCCTGCCATCCCCAAGGTTATTTGGGAAAGCCTGGTAGCACAGCTTCCCTTGGGAATGCTGTTTATGTATGCCTGCTTTCCAGGGAGAAAATGGAACATCCAAAGCCAGTCTATATCAGGTGGAATGACTTGACTCCAAACAAATGAAATGTACCTTATGCTTTCTGAATAATTGAAGTCCCCTGCAGTACGTTGTTAGAATAGGACAAGTGCAAAGCTTCCAAGAGGGAGAACTGGCTTTCCATTAAGTGGTGACGAGGGAGGTGTGGGGCAGTGCCAGTGCCAAATTCCTGCTGCAGAGGGGCTGCAGGGGCTGGGTAGGGTAACACCAGTGGGGTAAGAACAGTTTGACAATTGAAACAAAATCAAATATAGTAATAATTGTAATGAAAGGGGAATAACACTGATGGAAAGAAGTGATGCATAATACAGTAATTGCTCACCACCCCCTGACCAGTGCCCAGCCCCCAGCAGCAGTCAGCACCTTCCAGCCAGTTTCCTCAGCTGATATCCTGGGTATGGTGTCCTGTGGAATGGAATAGCCCTTTGGACAGTTTGGGTCAGCTCTCCTGGCCTTGCTGCCCCACAGTTTTTTGTGCACCTCCTCATTGTCAGAGCATTGGAAACTGGGAAGCCCTTGAATTAGGGGAAGCAGCACTTAGCAACAACTCAAAGATCATTGTGTTATCAGATTCTCCTGGTCTTAAATCCAAAACACAACACTGTACCAGCTGATAAGAAGAAAATTAACTCTGTCCCAGCTGAAGCCAGGACACTGCCCCACAGTTCAGTGTATCACTGGGAAAGGAGGTACCCACAGGTGTGTTTATATTTGAATTATTCAGGCAGATCTCTTGGAAGTGACCTGGGGGCCCAGTGATCCCCTGGTCTGGTCCTAAAGCCTTCTGTGCTCTGGTGGCTTTCCCTGCCACTGGTGAAAGGTGACAGAGCCACCAAAGCCCTCGGAGCCCTCACTCCCAAGATGAAGCTGTTGGTTCTGCATTTACTTTGGTATAAAAGAAGAGATTGGCCCAGTTTTTCTTGATTTAAATCTGTGTGCAAATGGATTTTTTTTTTTTCTGAAGGCAGCTGCTTCTAGCATGTTTTTGGGCTTACATGATATCAGACTTATGTAGTAATGAAATAATGGACTTGTTTCAAGGGGAAACAATAATAAAGAATGTTCTTTCAAAAGCAGCTAAACATATGATTTATTAAAATGTTAAATTATTTCCAAGTTGCGGCATACCCAGCTCTTTTTGTGGAGCTCACTCAAGAATAATTGGGCAGTGTTCTTTGCAGAACTTAACATTAGAAATGTCACACTTTTTTGGAAAAATCATTCTTTAACACAATGTAAGAGCTTCCACAAGCATAAATGGGCATCCTTGTATTGGCTTCTGTAAAATGTTGCCAGTTTGTCCCTTCCATATTTTTTCAGTGTAGCTGTCGAGCTGTGACATTTATTGCAGAGCAGGACAAAGACTGAAGGGATGTTTTATCATCATCAGGGCGATGCCTGGGAGCTGGAGCTTGGCTGTGTGCCAGGACCAGCAGCCAGCTCCACAGTTCAGTGGTGAGATGCAGAGCCTGGAGGAGGAAGAGGAGGAGGAGGAAGAGGGTTTGCAAATACTCACAAGCGGGGAAGGCTTGTACCAGTGTCAGTGACCATGCCTCATATATCGATTTACTTTTGTTTCCTTTTTTTTTTTTCTTCTTACTTCCCCATTTTTGTCATGACTCAGGCTCCTGGCATGGATGGGTGGGAATAAAGGTGGGAAGTGCTTTAGTCACCAGTGCCCAAACACCTCTCAGTGCCGCTGGCTGAGCACCCCGAGCAGGCAGCAGCCTTTTCCCTGGCCGTGTCCCCATCAAAAGGGGGCAGTGGGCTGGTCCCCTGCAGCCACCTGGGATGTTGGATGGGTGAGCACAGAAGCTGTGGAGTCCACCTTGTTGCTCCCAGGCTTTCTGTGGGCATCAGGATGCTCCTGACCCTGGAGAGGAATTTTTGCAGCTGTAACTTTTGAGCCTGCTGAGAGGATGGAGCCGTGGGAAAGCACAAGGCGTGCAGACACCACAGGCAGTTGTGTAAGGTGCATAGAAATAGAGGAAATCTTAATAATGCCGGGAGTTTCTGTCACTACTTCACTCAAAGGAAGAACATGTAGCAAAAACGCCTACTGATTTTTCTGAGTGAGCTTTTCCTCTGTGCAGCCTGACCTGGGAAATGCAGCGCCGGGTGAATTAAGTCTGGAATTTGGCCAGGCAGGGATACGGTTTGTAGCTTTAGGGCTGAACATTTGGCATTGGGTGTGTAGGACGGGGATAGCTGGGATGAATGTGGATAAAGGGATGGAAGGAAGATGTGCCCATTCATTGCCAGTGGTTTCCTCGAGCCCTGTGTTGCAGAGGAGGTGGTGACAGCTCTGCCCCGTCTCTCCCCAGCGCCCCACGGCTCCTGAGCGCAGGCCCCTGAGATGTCTCTGAGAGCAGAAAGCCATGCAGCCACATCCACGCTGAAGAAGCTCGCTGCAGACATGAGCAACATCATCGAGAGCCTGGACACCAGGGAGCTCCATGTGGAGGGGGAGGAGGTGGACGCGGAGGTGCTCAATGACCCCAAAGGCACCGGTGAGTTGACATTCGTGCGTTCTCATCCCGTGTCCTGCCTGGGTTTTACAACCTGTTGGCAGGTAGGCTACAGCCTTGGGGTTTTGCCAAGCCCAGCATTGACTCTGATTTAGAAGCAGGAGGCTCGTAATACTTAAGCTTCTCAAGTCAGGTCCCTTTTGTGTAACCTTGTCTTTGAGCTCTCTTTAATAAAAATTGCTATCTTTTGCTGGAATTAATGCTGCTGTATAAATGCTCCCATGTTAAAGCATTGCTGTCTGCTGGCTTTCATTGTTTGAAATGGATTGTTACAGGGCTGTTGAGCTAACAGTTTTGTGGGGTTTGTGGTCCTTCCAGTGTGCATTCCCTTCTCTGCCATCTACGACACCCATGGGTTCAAAGAGCCGGGCACGCAGACGTACCTCACGGGATGTCCTGTCCGAGTGCGTGTGTTGGAAGTTGAACGCTTTACTTCCACTAAGAAGGTCAGAACTTCCAGAAATTTCGTTTGATTTCTGTAGAACTGTATTTAAAATGCTGTTTGTGCCTTAATTTTGTGCTTGCTTGTTCGTGGGCTGAGGAAGCAGCAATGCTTGTGTCGCAGAAAATGCTTAGGAGAGAAGGTTATCTCTCTATTTATAAAATCTAATAAAGCAGAAGAAGAAATCATGAGACAGTAATCCTTAAGTAAAGTTGAATAAAGGCTCTTTAGATGAGCAGCTGCAGGAAAATGGCTTATTTCAAAACTTGCATCCCATGTGGTGATGTTCTGCCCTGCAGGTACCAAGCCCCAATGTCTACACCATCGAGCTGACCCATGGAGAGTTTGTCTGGCACGTGAAAAGGAAGTTCAAGCACTTCCAGGAATTCCACAGGGAGCTGCTGAGGTACAAAGCCTTCGTGCGCATCCCTATCCCCACCAGGAGGTGAGTGTGCATCCCTGAGGACATGGTGGGCTTTGGGAGATGTGATCTTTTTACTTTTAATATTGTATCTATTTGGCTTCACTGGTCCCATTTACTTTGCTGTAAGGAGGAAAGGGCAGAAGAATACAGTCGCCATGAATATTTAGCAGCTGTAATAAAAATAGTTAACCTGTGTGTTTAGCAGCCATAATCTAAGTGATGCAAACATCTCTCCGCTGACACAGAAAACATTGGCTCCCGTGTCATCGGCTTTTGAGCTGGATTTGCCTTGAACTTGGGGAAGGGTTATGATACTGCTTATGGAATTTGCTGGAGCTTTGTGGCTTTCTGCCAGCGCGGGCAGGATGTGGGAGGTACGGGGGTCACTGTCCAGGCTGGCCTTGGTGCTTGGGATGGCTGGAAATATGAGAGGAAAGGGAAAAGAAGAGTGAAGAGAAGTGGTGTATGTCAGTGAGAGCCTCCTGATGTAGAGAAACGTTGGGATAGGATAGGAAAGGGAAGATTATAAGGGGTTAAGAGCTGGAGGAATATAATGCTAAAAACAGGGTGTAGGCTCCCTTTACTTATAAGGGAAAACTGGCCCTCAAAAATCAAACTCTGATATTTCTGTGTTGTGTTTTTGTTTGTGAGCCAGTTGGAGCACACTTGCTTCTTAAATGAATCCACACTGTCTTCTTTTCTGGTTTGTTTTTTGGCTATCCTGCCCACCCGTCAGTTTTTAAGATCTTGGACAGGAAAAACAAAGGCATTGCAGAAGAGGGGTTACATGTCGAGGCATACGGCCACTTGCAGCACCGAAGCTTGATGCTGGGGTGTGTTTTTCCTTCCAGTCACACGGTGAGAAGACAATCCATCAAAAGGGGAGAGCCGAGGCAGATGCCAAGTCTGCCGCACACCGCGGAGAGCACGGTGCGGGAGGAGCACTTTTCTAGCAGGAGGGTAAGTGCCCACCTCGGTCTGGGGGCCAGAGGGATGCTCTGAGGTGCAGAGAAGCCATGGAGATGGCTTTCAAAGCCACACGCTATCAAAACCCTTGTTTGTTGTCATTACAGTATTTTGCTTAACAGAGTTTGGCTTTGACAAGTCCAGCTTTAATGCCACATTCTCTGCTGTGCAGTGATGAGGATGCTGCTCCCGGGGTTCTCGTGGGCAGAGCTTTCCTCTGCACTTGAGGAACACTGTGATGCTGGGAGCGGTGGTTCCCCTCCTCCCACCTGCTCTGATTTAAAGATAGACAAGGCAGTTTGCAGAGTCAAGTTGCGTGGTGGAGGCAGCCCCGTGGCCATCAAAATCTGAGCGATTTCAGTGCTGTCCCCTCTGAAAGAGGAGATGACAGTCAGGTTATTGATGCTGAAGTGGGTAATTTTAGCCCAGGCACACGTGTTCTGTGTAACTTCATCAGATGTTAACAGATGGGCCCTTCCGTGGAGAGGGTGGATGTCTTCCTACCTCTTCATTGCAGCTTTGCTGTTCGCAAGTTAAAAACCCCATATTTGTTCACGCTGTGCTTATCGTTCTCTTTCTGCTGCTCCCTTCCTCCCTCCCTCCCTGGGCTTTGTGCCACTGGAACTTCAAGACCCAAAGGATTAAAGGATTGTGTCTTGTGGCTGTGCCATGCAGAAACCCTGCTGTTCACGGCTTCTCTGATGTGTGGGAAGTTTGAGGAGAGAGATGTGGGTTTAAAAGAGGAAGAAAACTGTTTTATAGATGCTTTTTATTTTTTTTGAGTTTATGTTTCCTTTCAGTTTGCTTTGTGTCCTGTAGGACTCTGCTCAGTTTCTCATGCCTAGACAATTTAATTTTTTCTTTTCCCTTTTACCATGAGGATGGGAAGAGACTGATTACTTCTCCCATAACAGTTTCTTCTCTTCTCCCTCCTGGCTGGGGAGGACAAGCCCAGCCACTGTTCTCTCTTTGGGGCAGGACAGCATGGTCCCTGTGTTCCTCACCCCATGAACCTTTTGTTTTGGTTAAACAGGCTCTCTCAGTTGCCTCTGAGTCTATTTTCTCACAAAGCTGATTCCTGTGGGTCAGAAACAATGGGGACTGATTTGGTATTTAAAATTGTTCTGAAACTTTAGCTCAGTCGAGAAGGTTGACCTCCAAAGTGACCCTGCCACAGAACAGGTATGCTGGAGGAAGGTACAAACACAGAACTATGAACAGTAAACAACCTATGACCAAACTGTTTATGGGGCTGAGCTGTGATATCCTGTGAGCACATAACAATGTTTTTATTTATCTACTCAAACTGAAAAATGTGTGTGATTTCTTAATTGCTTCCTAATGCCAGAAAGTTGGATTACAAGAATTTTCAAGAAAAACCTCTACATCCTATCTAAAGTTTCAACATTTTAATTGTAGAAACAGCTGGAGGACTACTTGACAAATATCCTGAAAATGCCGATGTACAGGAACTACCATGGAACAGTAAGTAGAAGTTAGTTTGCTTAAATGTCTGAAGAATATTCACTTTACAAATGCTGAATTCATTGGAAGAAGACATGCAGTTTCTGCAGGAAACATTTTACAGCTGTTTTGTGAGCATTTTGGCTTAGCTGATTTCTCCAACACAGATGTAGTATGACTAAAACCGAAGGAATGACTCAGTGTTAGAGGTTGCTGGTATAACACAGTGATAACCTCCTCAAGCTAGTGCAGTCCAGACAGCTGGTTGTACATGTATGATGTAGTGGGATTCTGTTTAATTCTGCAGAGTGTTTAAGATGATAAGTTAAAGTTTTAAATACTTTAAAAATTGGAACCCAAACTGTATTTTTAGTTACTCCTTCAGTCTGGGCTTTGTGTGTGGTTCTGGGTGCAGATTCGTCTCAGGTTTCTCTTCTGTGCAGTTTCCCTGGACATTAGTGACGTTGAGTTTGTGCATGTGGGATACCCAGAGAGGTGAATGGGTATTTCGTCAGTTCCAAAGGGAGATGGTAGCTGGCTTATTTCCCCAAGTCAACACTCTTTGAAATGAGGAGAGATGTCAAATCCAGCTTCAGGCCTATTTTAAGCAAAAATATTTCTTTTGAAATTCATCCTTGAACGTTTCTTCAGAAGTCCTCACCTGTCAGCCGCAGCTGTGACATCTCTTGGGGATGGTAATTTATTTCCCCTTTTTTTGGCTGCATAATGACTGTGTTACTCCATCTTTTGTATTACCAGCAAAATCTGATGCACGCACTGAGTAGCTGCCGAGTTTAGTGACATTTCTGAGTACAGAGTGATAACTGGGAACACCTGGTTTTCAAACAAGCCAGAAATACAGACTGAACTTTGGGTTTCTGTAGCAGCCAGTTCTCTTCCACTTCTGCTGTTGTTAGATGTTCTTCTGTTTTGCAGGATTTCAGCTGTGTGGAGATGTTGGGCAGCTCATAGCTGGATGTTGTGTGTAAAGACCGTGTGTGCTGTATTGCAGAGCTCAGTGTCGAGCCCTGCTTGTTCCATGGGACAAAGTGCCCATTGGGGTTGGCCATTGTGCTCTGGATGGCAAGAAATCCTCAGGCTGAGGCTGAGGAAGCTGCATTCCTTACAGTGCTTTAGGGGACAGGCTGTGGAGCTTAATTCCAGTGCAGTGAAGAGCTGTATTAGTCTGCATGTGGAAAAGAGTCATCTTTTGTTCTAGAAGCGAAATTGGGATAACTTGGCAATTTTGATCAGTAGCATATGCAAAGCGGGGGAGAGTTATTTTACAGTGTGGATGCATCTTGTCACTTTTAGGCAGGCGTTGCCTTTTTCAAATATTTTGGAACATTTCTGCTCCTATGAGAACGTGGGTGATGCTTTGGCCAGGCTGTGGTTTGAGACGGGCTGCACAGTGGGGGCCAGGGGAAGAGCCAGGTGGCCCTGCCTTCTCGGGCAGCTGTGGGGTGCTCCCCTCCTGGGCTGAATCGCCCTTCTGTCCCCAGCCCCCGGAGCCAGATGTCCCTTTGCACATAAATTCTCAGTTTGTTGCTGGCTTTCAGTGGATTTGGCCACAGAGAAGCGTTCAGGGAGGACTTTGCTGCCCGCGGTGGCGGTGCGGGTCCTGCAGGCGATGGTGGAAGGACACGCTTCCCTTAAAACAACACCCAAACAACCCCCACCATTCTCAGACCAGACTGAAGTGAAGATTTCTGGCATTTTCCCTGGAACTGTATTTGTCCTCCTGAGAACAAAATGAGGGCTTTGCTCTTCCTGTGGTTGAGAAGTCTTTTGCCCGGATGCTGACAAATGCTGTAACTGTCTTAATCTTGGAGCACATTTGGACTCCTTTGTGTTCCTCTCATCAAATCCATGCACTGAGGACTTTTTTAAAATCAGGAACTCTTTGTTAAATTAGGCATGGAGTTGGAAAGGCAAGCTGAGACCTGCTTGGAGCGTAACCCTTGGTCATTGTGAAGAGGCTGCTTGGGTCGGTAGCATCTCTGAGGAGATATTTTTTACATCTGAGCTGCACAATTTAATGAATTTGCTTTTTTACTTGTTTTATTTTGTGTCTGTGGGTAATTTATTATTTGCCAGTGAGAGCAAACTGCTTTATACACTGTCTGGGGGATGTGCCATGCACTCAGTCAAGCCTGCAAGTCAAGCTTGTAGTTTTGCAGACCTGAAGTCTCTGGTTGGGTGTTAAGGATCAGGTCCACAGTGACTACATGGCATTGTAGAGGTTGTACATCCTCTAGCCTTTTATATTTAATTTTGGGTTTTTTAAAAAATTAATTTGATTTATGTGATTAAATCTAATGTCTTCTTCTTCTTCTTTCCAAAACCGTTTTATAGTACTTTTGGGCTGAAGTGCTTCAAGACAATTACTGTTAAAATGAATGTTGTGGGAGTCTCAGTGTGTTCACTGTTGACACTTTTTTTTCTGAAAATTGGAGGAATATAGCCTCAAAATGTTGAGGCTTAATTGGATTCTGTATAAAAATTTTATTAATTGGACCTTTGCATTATTTTTGTACAAGCTCCCATAGTTAAAAGATGCCCAAGCAAAATGAAAAATAAGATTTGATTGGAGTGTGTGTATGTGTGTGATGTTTTGCATGAACTTTAGAGAGAGTAAAAACCTCATCTTAAGCGAAAGCAGCACGATGTAAGAACAGCTGAGAAGTGAGAGTGGCCACTGGTTTGCCTCTGATACGGCCCTTGGATCTGCAGACCTCTGTGGAAGTCCCCACCCAACCCATCAGTATTTTTAGCTGTTGCACCTGAAATGCAGCACATTTAGGGGTTTTTTAAATTTGTATTTCGTATAGGAAAATTTTTTTTTGTGTAAGAAATTGTGCTGAACAATATTATTCTGCAGAGTGTGTAATTCTATTTTATTGCTAGTGACCAGTGCTAATCAGTTTTTGATGTGTTTTTGAACCCACTAAATAAAAAACAAGAGTCAAAATGAAAAATTACAGCATGGAGAAGCTGAATCCTTTCTGAAATGCAGATGCTCTGTGAAATTTTTACTTACATCAATCGTGCATGCTCCGCATTGCTGGCAGGACGGGATGGTTCGAATACCTTGCAGCTGGTTCTCCACCTTCCACAGCCTGTCCTCCTGCAGCCCATCACTCCCTTCTGGCTTTTTATTTTTCTTTTCATTGCCACAACAATGTCATTGAAGCTGCATTCTCTAGGCCCATGTCTCATACCAAAAACATCCTGCTGCGGGTCACTCTGAAACCAGAGCGGGGTGCCAGATCCCCGGGAGGCAGCTGGGCAGCGCAGGAATTCCGATGTGACGGAGATGAAAGCTCCTGGCTGCCCTGCCTGCCTCTCCCAGTCTCCCTGTGAATGACGAGCACCTTAGATGAGGCACTGTGACAGCAAAAATAGCTAATTGTAACAATAAATCATTCCATCAGATGTTTTGCACTACGCTGAGGAATTTTCCTTCTAACTGCAGGAATTTATTTAAGGGGTTTTTTTACAAACCAACGCTTGATCAATGTGTTGGATGGGCTCCTGTCATTGCTGTTCCAAAGACTGCTTGGCTGAAGAGGAGGTTGCTGTGCTGCCAGACAGTCTTTCTCTTTTATGTAGTGGTAGTTCTGTCTCTGCAAGTAATTTTTCCCCTTGGTTTTCCTTTTTTGCTTCCTTGAGGACAATTATTTCTCTGCATGCAGTGCTCCTCAAATTCCTGCCAGCTTTCTGGTTCCAGCTAGCATTTTCAAAGGGTTTTGACGTTTATATGCTTTTTTTGTGTGTGTGCCTGCTGTGAGAGAGATGTCTGGGTTTCTGATTTGTCTGATAGGAAATGCCATGAAGAAGTTAAAATGGGATCTAGACAAAGAACTGGCCTGAGAATTTGCTTGGGATCTATGATAAGGGCTTGTAAGGTACACTGGATTTTTTCAGGTGCTTCCCATCCTGCCCTGAGTTTCGCTGCAGAAACAACTGAAACATTCATGGGTCACACCTCATGCTTTTCTGGAACATGTAGGGAGAACAGAGAGAGCAAGATGGTTAGTAAAATAGCATGGAATGACTTGGTCTAACCTCTTTCTGAAAACAGGCTGAAATCACCCTAAAATCAAAGCATTAAAACTGCCTCAGCTGAGAAGAAGTTACTTTATGTCCTTGAGATACTCAGATGAAAGCAATAATGTCTTTTGTTCTTCTCCATGGCCTTGGCTGGTATGAGAAGTTTGGGAAGGTCCCAGGAGCAGCTGAGCATGAGGAGATGGAAGGATCTTTGGTCCTACTGCTGTTTTCTGTGAAAAAATGATGGTATTGGGAAGGGAGCCTATGCTAACCTCATCATAATGGCAAGATAGACTTTGACTCCAGATTTACTGATACTTTTTGTTATACTCAGTGTCTGAAAATGTCTTTGAGACTTAGGGGTCCACCCATGTAATTTCTATGTAAAATTGGATTTTGCTGATGAGGGCCCTGAGGCTGGTTTGCCAAAGAGAGATGAGTGGCCCTTTCCTTGAGAAGAGAGAGCCTTTCCTTGGAGTTGCTGTGGGTGGGCATGAAGCTGGTATCAAGGCTGCCTCCTGTCTCAACTGCGATCAGGAGCACGGGCTGAGCCCTGAACTGCAGCCCCAGCAGGGTTCATTGCCAAAATGTGCTGTTAGAGGTTCCCTCTGGCTTGCTGCCCGGCCCAGGGGACAGTGACACTTGCTCTCACCCTGCCCTGAGCACCTTTCTGCACTTGGACAACTTTATGAGACAATAAATTAGAAGTGCCTGGGTGCAGACAAGGTTCTGCTGTGTGACTCCTTCTCGGGGCCGTGCCTGCCCCAGCCCTGTCCTGCACAGGACACCCTGGGATAATGTTTCTCCCTGCTAAAGGGGCCCAGGGCTAATATCCAGCAGACTGCCAGGAATGTCCTGCTGTGCCAAGGAAAGCCTGCTTGGTCGAAATTGCCCAGTGTCCTATTTTTAGAGGTGAATGTAATCGTGCTGAGTTTTCTCACCGGCTTTGCTCGCTGTTATGTTCCCTGCAATCTCTGCTGAAGCAGGAGGAGCCATGAGGAGGCAGGTTCCTTGACTGTGGGATTTGAACTTGCTCTCCTCCTGCCCCGCTGTGGCTTTCCTGTGGATTTTTGGTTCCTGGAACCGGATGGGCAGTGATGTGTGTCCAGCACTGACCTGCTGCACTGGCCTTGGAGGATGCTCATGGGCTGTGGGGCTGAACCCTCATGTGGTGTCTCCATGGGGCAGGGGCTTAAAGGGTGCTCCCAGCTCTGGGCACGTGTCCTCATTCCCTTTCCAGTCTTTCTGTGAGGGTCCCTGGAGGGAGGAGAGGATTCAGGCAGCCAGCCAAGATCACACAGACCCCTGGAGAGTGTCAAACTTGAGTCCTTGTTTCAACCAGAGATCCAGGAGGGAGAATACCAAGGAGTCCCTATGATGTATTTGAGTTTAATTGTCCTGAAATGTGTTGTCCAAAGTACATCTAAAATAAACAAACAGAAAACTCAACCAAACTACTTTCCTTGGTCTTCTTGAAGATGCTTAAGTGATGGTGGGTAACGTCTGCTCAGGATGTTCTGTAGGTCTTCATGGCAAGTCACTTTGATGAAGCAAAAAATTTTGTGAATTTCAGAGTTATAAAGATGGGGGAATCTCTCTCTCTTTGCCAGATGGAGTTTGTTGGAGTAAGCCAGCTGTCATTCATCCATGACTTGGGACCAAAGGGCATGTGAGTTGTGAGCTGTGTCTTTGTGAGTTATGATTCACTAAGAGCATGGCTTTATACATAAATACTGTTAAAATGAATAGCTTTCCTTTCTCACCAGTAGGTGACTGGGAAATATTTTGCCATCTAGATATGAAAAATTATTACAGTTCAGACAGAAATGCTACAATTTGGAGAAATGGTTTTGAGACTGGGCTGCTTTGCAAGACAGCACTTACAGGGTTTCCACCCTTCCCTCCCTGCAGCCTGTTGAGCCATTTAATTTTCTCCTTCCTGTGCTATAAACTGGGACCTTGCGCTTCTTAAATTCCATTATTTTTTTCGGGGGGGGGTGGTATTTTTGCCCTTCATCCAGCTTTCAGGGCACAGCACAGAGGCTGCTTGGGCACAGCTGGAGGTGACAGGAGCCAGCCCTAGGCACAAGGGCTGGGGGTTCAGCAAGCACCCACTCCAAATCCCCCCTGCACCTCCAGGTGAGGCACATCCCCTACCCTGACCCTGTTCCTGTCCTTGCAGAGAAGGGTTCATCATGAAGCGCTCGGGGGGCCACCGCATTCCTGGCCTGAACTGCTGCGGCCAAGGGAGGATGTGCTACCGCTGGTCCAAAAGGTACTGCTGGGGTCCAAAAGGTACTGCTGGGGTGGCAGAGGTGGGGATGTCGCGTGCTCCCTGGGCACACAAAAACCCCCATTTGTCTTTTTCTCCCAAAAAAATCTGTGGGAGAGAATCGCGCTTTTTTTGTGAAAGCCACGTATTTTCAGGTTGAAAGGGCCCGTAGACTGTTCCCTGCCTCACCCTTCTGTGTGGTGGGTTTTTTCTTCTGCTTTGGAAGGGACATGATACTCCAGAGAAAAACTGGGATTTCCTAGAGCTGGCAGAAGTGGCAGTGACCTCCCAGACTGTGCCCAGCTTTCCCTGCTGTGGGAGCACGGGTGGCTCTGTGCCTTCGGGAGGGAATGTGGATGGTAACCTGCCCCGGGCAGATTTCAGCCTGATTTTCTGAGCTTCCCTTCCTCAATTTGCAAAATGAAAATCAATTAATTGAAGCACTCTTTGGACTGCTTCAGGGCGGGATCAAATTGGACGTGACCCGCAGCACTAAGGAGCTGCTTGGTGCAATTAACCTTGGCATTAAATACATTGCCTCTTGCTTATTGATGCAGGTATTGAATCCCAATGTTTTCTCCTGTTCCCATGTCCTTTCCTGCTGCAGACAGATGCCATTTGCTGTTCCCATCCCTTTACCCCCCGTGTTAGGTCTCGGTGTTGCCTGGGGCTGCAGCACAGGGAGATGTGTGCTGTGGTGGAGTATCTGTGTTACTAGCCAGCATCCAAAAAATTCAGGGTGTATTTCCTGGAGCATGCCCTTCCCAGGGAAATCTTTCCATTTGATAATCCAAATAGCCCATATCTGCCCTACAGCAATAATTTCTTGGTCAATGGAGCTTCCCCAGGTGTTAGGCACCTTTGGATTTTAGCATCACCCATGGGCTGTCATGAGTTTTATCTTTAATAGTTCTGTTTTCCAACAAAACCTTTCTGCATTATTGTGAAGAAAAGGTCCTATTTTTGCACAGTCTTTACAGCATTTCTTAATTTAATTTTACAGAAGATCTCTATAACAAGGGCACAAGGAGATAGAAATATGCCCTTCCTTCAGGTCAAATCATTAAATTGTCACCAATTATTTTACTTTTTAATGGAAAAAATGCATTTTCCTCTTGATACTCCTCAGTTAACCCTTCCTTGTGTTATCCAAGCTGTAGTGGGGACAGCAGCACATCCAGCTCTGATGAATCTCCATTTTCCTTTAGAGCTTAAAAAGGGGGTGGGAGAAGTGTTTGAGTGGGATTGTTTACAGAATATCACAAGTGAGACGCTAAATCCCCATCTTGGCCCACTGGGACTGACAGTTTCTGCATTAATAAATAAGCAAATAACAGTAATATTTCCCAGAGAGGGTTATTTAAAGGAAGGATTTTGGGACTCGGAGGAGGATAGTGGGGTGAAGCTGTGAATGGGCACAGGCAGGACTCCTCAGGCATGTAGAACTGCCTGGGAAAAACAGAGGGGAGAATACTTGGAAATATACCCTGTGGGATGTTTAAGAGTGAAATTATGGGCCAAATAGAGAGGGAAGGTATTTTGGCACCAAATGAGAGGTGATGGCGGGTAACTCTGTCAGGGCCCTGAAAGCAAGAAAAAAATTATGAGATCTAATAAAAAATTATGGGAAGTAGATGAGGAGCTGCGGCTGTTACTAAAGATACAAGAATGAACAGATTTTTGCAGTGTTTTGTGTTGCTTTGTGTGTTTCTGAGTGTTCAGAAGAATGAGGAGAAGGTCTGGTGATGGAGACCTGTGTGGGACAGAGGGGGCTGGTTACCCCAGCTACGCTGCAGGGGAAGAAAAAATTAGAAATGCCATTCACAGTAAAAAAATGTGGTTTTTCCCAGAGTTGCCTTCAGGCTACAGTATTTATGTAAAACCTGCCGGTCATCCCTCCTCATGTATTTCTAGCAGGGTGCTTGTTGCTTGGCAATAAAAGCTTTCCAAAATGCCTTGTTCATATATTTTGATAGGAGTGAAAGTGATCCTAGCATCAGAATTAATGTTAGAAATGTCAAATAACTCCCATATAGCACACAAGCTGAATAAAACTCAGGGGTGGAGGAATCCTTGTTGCGCCTTGCTTGGTGCTGGGAGCTTTATGACCAGGGAGGTTCTCATGGGTTTTGTTTAACAAGGGAACCTGTATTTTTAAAGACTCCTGTAAAAAGGAGTTATTTAAATCACTCTGAAGGTCCTATATTGAATTACAACTCATTACCCAAGTTCATAAAATAGACACTTCTCTGCTCAAGAAAACCACCCCCTGGTCTAGCTCCTGAGAATAATTTTTACCACTTAGTAGATTTCCCTGATAAATGGTTTGCACTTTTTTGAAGAAGCACTTTTCCATTTTATTAGCTCTTTTACGTGGCTCATGTTTTGAGGCCTGGCATGGGTGTGAAATCCAGGTGACGTGATTGCTGTGTCTGGACAGGTGGCTGGTGGTGAAGGACTCATTCCTGATGTACATGAAGCCCGATTCAGGGGCCATTTCCTTTGTCCTGCTGGTTGATAAGGAATTCAACATCAAGATAGGCCAGAAGGAAACAGAAACTAAATACGGGTTGCAGATCGACAATCTCTCCAGGTAAGAAAACAACTTTGTTTCTCCCCTTTTCGTTTGCTTTTGCCTTTTTAAGGAGGAGTCAATGCTGCTCTGCAGGAGGGGTTAACAAGCCTGGGTGGCTGCTGCTGGTGTGCTCAGACCTGCTGGGGATTTGGCCGTAATGCTGATCATTTCCGATGTCTTAATGAGGCTTTTGGAGCCTCTGTTTGTCCATCCCCGTGGTTATTGCTGGGGCCTGGGGGCACGGTGCATGCTGAGTTGCACAGTCTGGTTTGGCAGCATTAGCTTAGGTAATTTTTTAGGCACTCTGTTTTTTTTAAGCACTCTGTTTTTTAGGTACTCGTTTATGCTACAGGCAGGGATGTTTTCTTCTGCATCCCAATGGAGTATTACTCAAAAGACGTGCTAGTGGGGGATAAAGAGATATTTAATGTTTTTATGTTAGCGCACAGTATAAATTCCTCTCTTAAAAAATACAACATTAACTGGCTCCGACTCCAAGTTAAGCTGGTGCTAATAATTTAAACATGGGTGGTTTTTTATGCTTGGCAGTGCAATACTGTTAGTCACTCAGAGCAGCTCAGTGCTGTGCATTCTTTTGCAAACAAAACAGCGAAGACCCTGCTTTTTGTGTAAATAAAATATGACTGGTACAGATGCATTTACCAACATGGCCAGGCAGCGAGGAGCAGCCCAATTAAATGGAAATGGCTTCAGCCTCCTGCCCTGTGTGTCATGTGTTCTTACAGGTCGCTGATTCTGAAGTGTAACAGCTACAGACATGCCCAGTGGTGGAGGCAGGGCATAGACGAGTTCATCCGGAAACATGGCAAGGACTTTCTGACGGAGCATCGCTTCGGCTCCTACGCGGCCGTGCAGGAGAACACCCTGGCCAAGTGGTGAGGACCTGTTGCCTGCCTGCCCTCAGCACTCCGGCTCTTATGGACAGAGCTGGTAGCCTTTGGTAGCTGTTGGGGCTGGTGATAATTAAAGAAGTTGCAGAAAAAATGAAGGTACAGAGTAGCAGTGCTGGTGGCAGGAGCTCTGCGTCGCAGCTCATCGCGTTTTGCAACGTCACGTTGCGTTTCCATTTGAACGTGTTGGGTATTTTTCATTGTAAGGATAAAGAGAAGAAAAGGGAATCAACAAATGCAGATCTGGGTATAGTCAGAGGGTGACTAGGCTTTACGCACACAGCAGTCCCTGAGAAATCCTTCCATCCCCAGTGTAACCTAGTCACTGATCCATTCCCAGAAGCGCCTCAAAAACTGGGTTCTAGCTGGAAGCAGACCAGTGCTTTCACTGCAGTGTCTGCCTTGCAACAACCTATGCCTGAGTGCTTTCCATAAATCAAAGGAAACACCATTCCACCATCCTTTCCAGAGACAAACCTGGATTGCATGTCAAGCAGAACCCAGGAATATTGTGTGAAGTTGGTAGAAGTGCCAAGTGGCACTTAATATTCCCTTATTTTGCTGTTTCATCAAGCTACTGATAGCAGGATTGAATTCTCCCTGCGTGTTGTCCTGATTCTGGAAATTAGGATTGTGTTTGCTTTCGAGAAGAGAACATAAATGTCATTAACACAGAGCCCCATCGCTCTTCAGCTGTGTATGTTGTTTAATGAAGGGGAGGAGGCATAACTCTGCACTCCCTTTGCTTTTGCAGGTATGTCAATGCCAAGTGGTACTTCGAAGACGTCGCAAATGCCATGGAAGCCGCTAAGGAAGAAATTTTCATCACAGATTGGTGGTTTGTACTGACATGTTTGGGTGTTGCCCAGCTGTCTCTCCGGGGACGCTCCCGACAATGCGGCACTGTTCGGGGCCCTACAGTATCGCAGCTAGCCCTGCAGCCAGATGGTTTGGCAGCACACCCAAACCTCTCCTTGTGTTGTATTCAAAGGCCTTTTCAGGAGGGCTGGCAGCAAAAGCGCATGCTTCAGATCAACAGCTTGGTTGTCTCCCTCCGCGGAAATGCCTGAAATCGCACGGAGGCACCACCTGAGCTGCAAATGTGGTGGCTCGAGGGGCTCCTCTGGAGTGTAACTCACTGCAGACCTCAGGGGCATGGGTGTCTTTCAGTGTATCAGGGAACAGGGATGCTCAGCAGCACTCTTGCTGTGGGATCCTCCTTTCAGCTCCTCCTCACTGCCTTGGGAAGCCTCATGCCAGCAATGAGAGCATCTTGTGGGCGTGTCCTTTTGGTCTGCTCTTAAATAGGCCAGATAAGGGAGGAGGGGAGTTTTATCGCCCTTTCTGAGCTGTGTGTCTGCCAAAGGGCCTGGCTCTGCCCACTTGTTACCTAGTTTGTGTGTTTATGCAGTGCTCAGGTTCCTGTTTGTGGCAGGAAAAGGGTGCTCTCACAGACTGGGCAGAGTTTCTTGGCAGGGTGTTGGTTGTGGCTGCCCATGTCTTGCCTTTCTGCAGGTCAGTCTGCCTCAGCCAGCCTGGACCATGGGCAGGGGAGGCTTCCCAGACTGAGACTCAGATTTCCTGTTCACCTTGGGCACGTCTCTGTGCTCCTCTTTCTCCATCTGTGAAATGAACCTGTTGCTGCTTATCTGCTGCCTCTGGGAACTGGGAGAATTAGTTTCTAGGAGGAAATAATTATGAGAAAACTACATACCATGTTAGCATCTGTTTCCTGCCATGACCACAGTTAAGCCTAATGCGCCTGGCTCCCCGTATGCAACATCAGATGGCAGTTCAAGAGCATCCCATTTCAGACCCATTGTCTCTTACTTAGTGTTCTATTCAGACAATTGTTAAAGCATCATGGAATTCCAAAACTTACCTGAAACTTGGTATATAAGATAAAAATAGGATGTAGCGGTATGCTTTATCCAAGCCCAAGTTCCCATGCTTGGTACAAAAGTAAAGGAATGAAATTCTGTCACCTTGCTGTGCAGGAGTTAGATGAGATTGCTTAACTATTTCTTGTAATCCTTGAAGCAATAAAATGTCCTGTTGAGAGATCCTATTGCTTTGTGTTTAAGCAGCAAGGAAAATTCAGCACAAATCTGTTCTGTTCAGATAGCTCAAGTGCCAAGAGAACCGAAATCCCACTCTTATTTATTTTTTATGTCTGCATATTTCTTTCAAATCTGCCTCAGGGTTTTCTTTTGTTGCATCTTTCTTTCACAGATAGAGTCCAAGTTTCCCTATTTATACATCACTGTTCAGCCTGGTCTCATGGGTTGTTGAATACAGAGATGAATGTGCTGGACATGTCCCCTGCCCTCTGTGATGCTCAGTTATTAAAAAACAAAGAGCAGGATATTGGAGAATGCATCACTCTGGGACATGAGCTTTCACATCCACTTTATTTAAACTTCAATTCCTTTGCTTCCCAAATTGGTTATTTAGCCCAGTGCTTTGTTTGCAGGCTACATCTGCTGTGTTTTTTATATACCTTTATTTTCTTAGGCTGAGCCCAGAAATCTTCATGAAGCGGCCGGTGGTGGAAGGGAATCGCTGGCGGCTGGACTGCATCCTCAAGAGGAAAGCGGTAAGTGATCTCCAGCTGCGCCCTTCACCCTGCGCCCACCCAGCCAGAGGCTCCTGCTGGGGCTGGAGCACTTCCACCACTCATCTTGTACAGATGAGAGTTAAAGCCTCCCATCAGATGGCCTTGGAAAACCACGTGTTTTGAGTTGCTCCCCTTGTTTGGGTTTGGACGAGCTCGGAGGCAGAAGGGTAGATCCTCTGGTTGCCCCAGGTTTGAGTCACTTTGGCCTTGCTTTACAGCGGCCTCAGTTCATGGTGGGGTCAAAGACCTGCTGCTGTCTGGCGCTCTCCATGTGATTTATATAATTGAGAGGTACAGAGGAGGCTGAGCACTTCGTGGTGTGTTTAGGAGTATGGGCTGTGCTCCAGCTGTTCACACACTCTGCGATAACACCGGTGCTAAAAAGAGCTTGCCCATATCAGCAGTGAGTCACAAGGTTTATTCCCGTGGCTGGGAAACATCCTGCAGGTTGTAGAAGGGCAGAAGTCCATGTGGACACAGACTTTAAACTAAAAGGGGGCAGGTTTAGATTAGATACTAGGAAGAAATTCTTCCCTGTGAAGGTGGTGAGGCCCTGGCACAGGTTGCCTGAGAAATTGTGGCTACCCCATCCCTGGAATTGTTCAAGGCCAGGTTGGATGGAACTTTGAGCAATCTGGTCTAGTGGAAGGTGTCCCCCCTGCAGGGGGTGCAATGAGATGATCTTGAAGCTCCCTTTCAACCCAAACCATTCTGTGATTCTGTGACATGCTGAAATAGTCTTTGACTCTTTCCCCTTCCAAACCAGTTGTCATCACAGTCCTCACCCCTCCACATACCTGGAGAAAAAATTAGAGCTTTGAGTCTGACTGTTGTTGATTTGGAATTACTCTTATTTTCTGGCACAAATAAAACTGGCCACAAGGCATCACTCACTCAAAGGAGGAATTTGGCTTCTTTTTGTCATGTCGACATGGATTTTCTTATGGCCATAAAAACATTGTAAGAGTGATGAGGAGAGTGAGATCAGTCCCTGGAAATGCTTGCTCTGTCCCTTGTGGCATTTCTTTGACTCGACAGGGCAGTCAGCAAGCTGATGTCAAGGTGTAGGGGTAAGGCTGTCCTTTCTGTGTGTGCAGTGCTGCCTTGGACTTCCCTGGGTGCAGTGGAGAGCAGAACATCATCCACGTTTTTGAGATTGCCTGAGCTCTTGGTAGCAGCTTTATGGGAAGAGGAATTCAAAAGGCTATGGAAAGTTTAGGTTCCAAGTCTAAGCTGGCGAACTCTAGTGCAAACTTTTAATCAATGATGATTTATGGGAAGTGTGTGACCAGTATTTGCCAAAGTTTGGGGAGACACTTGGTGCATTTGAAAGTGCTTTAACAAGAATTTGTAGAAACCCTGCCATGGATACAATGCTGGTCACAAAAAGCACCATGTTTTTAGCACTGCTGAGTGTATTCCAGGAGCTCGTTTAGCTCTACCAGCATAAAGAACCTCTTTGCTGGTGTTGAGTTGGTGACATCCCCTTCAGGAGGGGGATGTCTGTGTGACCTCACCGGTCGTGTCATCCTGCAGAGACATTTAGCTGTGGGCAACCCTCAGGGCAGCACAAAGCAGCAGAACACTGAACTTCAGTGGATGAACACGATTGGAGTGAATCGTGTTTGCAAAATCTACCTCAAAGGGTGTGTAAAAGGAGCTGCTGTAGGAATGACCTGTGGATGGGCCTTGGCATAGCTCAAACAAAAACAACAAAACCCACACAAACCCAGGTGCTGAGCCCTTCTCAGAAAGCTGGAGAGCTTTCCCAAGCAGGCAGGTCCTTCCAGGCTGTGAGGTCCTCATGGTGGATCTGGAAGAGCATAATCAAGGACAAGTAACCTCAGTGAGCATTTCCATCAGCAGACACAACACATTTACTGCCTCTTAGCTTTTCCTCCCTTCAGAAACAGACTGTATCCATTGACATGCCTGCATTCCACGTGTTCCTTTTTATTTCTGACAGCAACAAGGAGTGAGAATTTTTGTTATGCTGTACAAAGAGGTGGAGCTTGCCCTGGGGATCAACAGCGAATACAGCAAGCGGACGCTTATGCACCTCCATCCAAACATCAAGGTAATTCCACGGGGCTGTGTGGAGGGTCTTTGCATTCAATTGTTCTTGACGGCTGGTGCTGACCCTGGTGTATTTGGGTGGGAACTGCAAGTTCAGGAAGGTTTCCCACCGTTGCAGTGGGAATAGTCTGACAAGACATGCCCATATAGTGACTGCCACATCTGGCAACTTCATTTCTTTAGGTTCTAATGGAACATAAAATTGCTTAGTTTAGATTTGCCAAAACAACTGTTCACCTTAATTCATAAGAAGCGTATTTCATGTGACAAGTTAATGGGGTTACATCAAATGGAAAATTACAATTTGAGAATATTGTCTCATTTCAGCATTTCTGCTCAAATGTGAATGACGAGAGTTAACACTGGGTGTTAACATTCCTGCCACAGAAGAACAGCATTGCACTGTCCTGTGCTCTTACACTGCTGCTCTGGCACCAAGCAGAAAATCAGTTGTGGCAGACAAACCAGTAGATAAGGCTAGATTCAGTCTCTTAAAGTGAGAGACACATACACCTTAAGGAGCAATAAGATACTTGTTATGCTACAATAATTGATTTATTTTCACTTGATCAGTTGTCATAGTGAAGGGAAGCATCCGTTCATTGTCTTTGCAGCAAAACTGGGCAATACACACAAGGTGTGTCATAGCTTTTGGGAGTAGCCAGGTGAAATTCAATAGCTTTTTCTCCAGGAAGCTGGTCTAATGGCTCTAACATAAAAAATAAAACTCTGAGCTTAGATATAGAAATTAGGGTTCCATAAACACTTGTCAAAAAGAAACTCCTAAACACATGCCAAACAACTTGATTGTAAGTGGGGGGAAAAAACCACCCGACTTCTCATTTCACTTGTGTGGTGGCAACAACCAAAGAAGTGACTCAGATCACCAATATGTTGTTTTCTTTCAGAGCAGGCTCTGTGTTTGAAAGCTCAGCTATTACAGCTCAACTGAAGCAGTTTCTTTGACTATGGTCCTCTTGTGAAACTGTTGTAAGGGTGACCTATCCCAGCATCAGTAACCATTGCTGCTTGGGATTCCTGCATCCTGGGGAGACACCTGCCTGCCATATTGCTGACACCTGCAATGGAGCAATTGAGTGGCTTCACTAATTAAGCAGTGAATGCATCCATTAACAATTCTAGCATTTCCCCATCATCCCAAGCAGCCAAAAAAGGCTGAAAGCACTCTGCCTGGAAGGATTTAAATTTAACAGCAATGTTGAGCTCGTGTGCTGGTTTCCTCCACAGGTGATGAGGCACCCAGACCACGTGTCCTCCTCCGTGTACCTGTGGGCCCACCACGAGAAGCTGGTGATCGTTGACCAGTCCGTGGCGTTCGTGGGCGGCATTGACCTGGCGTACGGGCGCTGGGATGACGACGAGCACCGCCTGACCGACGTGGGCAGCGTCAAGCGCGCCGCCGCCGTCAAGTCGGTGTCCACGGCCAACCTGGCGGTAAGTGGGCTGGGTCCAGCTGGTGGCCACGGTCAGCCACGGCAGGTCTGGGGCAGGGGCGAGTGGGCTGTGTTCTCTTCGGAGCATAGGGTTGGGTTTCGGAGCTTTAATGACAAATAGGCATGAGAAGGAGGAAGAAGCTAAGCATCAAATGACTCCTTAGGGCTAAGTGCTGACCAGCCCTTGCCAGGGCACAGAGATAAGAGAGCTGGGTTTCCCCTGGAGCTTGGAACAGCAGCCACAATTTGAGTTCTGTGCTCTTAACATCAGAGAATCTTAGAATAGTTTGGGTTGGAAGGGACCTTAAAGATACCTCGTTTCAACCACATGCCATGGGCAGGGATGCCTTTCACTAAACCAGGTTTCTCTAAGCCCCATTCTGCCTGGCCTTGAACACTTCCAGGGATGGGGCAGCCACAACCTCTCTGGGCAACCTCTCTTTTGTTAACAAAGCTTAGCTAGAAATGCACAGTAAGTGCTTGCAGAGTGCTCTGAAATTCTCAGTACTCGTGCACTCAGCAGCTGCTGAACTTTCTGCTAACCTGGGTCTGTATGCGACTACATTCCTCTCAAAATCTGAGAGGTCTGAGTTGATGAGAATTTCAAGGGGAGTAATAATCCAGAGTAAATTTATGGAATCAAATGCTGGTAGTATTACTAGGCTTTCCTGACAAGTGCCTCCTCAGTTCAGACTCTCCCCAGAAAGCATGCCTAGTTCCCACCCAAGTGTGTCTGTCACAAGCAAAATTTGGCTCATGGTTGTTTCTGAGCACTGAGAATCTGTAGTTGAATGGGAATCTCTTCATACCTGACCTGCAGCCATGTCTTATGTCTTTTAAGTCTGCAGCAGAGTCGTCTGAACGTGTCCTGCTGCAGCCTCAAGCTCTGGCCCCAGAGAGCCACTTATTCGAGAGAAATGCTGACGATGCCACAGACACATCAAAAATGAAAGGAGTAGGAAAACCTAGAAAGTTTTCAAGGTTCAGTATTTACAAGCACCTGCACAAGCACAGCATGCACCATGCTGACAGTGTCAGCAGCATCGACAGTGAGTCAAGTAAGTGATAATCAGCTAAATAATGTATATAAAGGATGTGTGGAGGTGGGTGGGTGGGTGTATGTGCACCTTCACGTGATTTCTAGGGCAACGTGTTCTTTGTATGGAAAGGAAGTTGACAAGTTACCTAACTATCAGAATAATAGCTATATGTAGTCAACATGTAAATTTGTGTCACTGCAAAATGAAGAAGAAAGGTTTTATGTGGATCTTTTATTTCGCTAATTAGCAATTTTCATGAGCTGTTAGATGATGTGATATAGTGTATGTGACTCTTAATGTTTGTATTGTTGGAAAGTATTTGTTCCTGCAAGAGAGAATTGAGTCTTTCATTTTTCAACTTGCATTTATTATAACAAGCAAATAATTTCTGAATGGGATTATCCCCTCTCATAGACTAGTGTTAAAAGCTATGTTTTAAATAAGTTCACTTAAATGGAAATATTCCAAATTTACCCACTTACTAGAGAGGAAAGTCTGTTCAACAGTTGAATATTTAAATGCAGCTTTTAATTCCCAACATTAAAGATAACATCACTGCTAAAATTACAAGGATCAGCTTGGCAATTGTTCCAGCACAAAATCCTTAGCTCCTGAAGATGTGGGAACTTACTGGAATTTCCATCCCTCCCTGCAGATCTTACTCTTGCCTCTGGCACCTTGTGGGAGTGTTGGTTGCAGTCAGCTCAGGACACAGCCATGGCTTTGTACTTCATTCCATGTGATTGGGTTAAAACCAGCTGGGTCCTGAGTTTGGTCCTGTGCCTGGCAGTCACTCCTAGTTTCAGCAAATTGACGTCTGGTTTGAGCTCCTGTCTGCCAGGTGTCTTCAGGCAGGAGCAGGCACCAGGGTGGCAGAGGTAGATGTGTGTTTTTGCCGTGAATAGAGCATCTTGACTTTCTGCAGGTTATTCTAACCCCACTAGGAGCCAACCGAATATAATCCAGAGTTTAAGGCCCCATCTGAAAATGTTCCATCACCACAGTGAATCCAAACAGGGGCTCGCTGAGCCTCGGGAGGGTAAGTGGAGGAAGGCAGAGCTGTGGACCCCTTCAGGCTTTAGCTGCTGATGTTTTTGCATTATAACTATGGTAAGAGTGAGGTTGGGTGCCAGGATCAGCCTTCGCTGCATGTTGTTCTCCCAGCATCCTTATCCCTCCTCTGTGGGCTTCCTGGCAGAAGAGCCTTCTCCAGAAACTACAAATACTGCAGCATAAATAAATAAGAGTTAAAAATCCCAAAACAACAACAACAATAAACCCAAAATGAAACAAAAAAGCCCAAATGAGCGAACAAAAAATTTGCAATAATGACAGCAGGGAACAGTTGCAGAAATAATTCTGATTCTGGTATGTGATGATTTCAGCAGCTCTCATCCTGTAAAGGAAAGAGCTGTTACTGGAACTGGGAAGTTCAGTATTGGATATTTTTAAAGTAAGTGTGATGCAGGAAGACATGCAAACAGAGAGAGGAAGCAGCAGGGTGGCTGCTGCCAGTCCTATGTTTGGACAAAGACTTGGGTCCCCCCTTTGGCACCCTAATTAAAACCAAGGAAAGCAGACTCAGTTGAGACAGGAGTTGGGTGGTTGTGAGCACTGAGCTGTTCCCGTCTCTGCACTGGTGTTGGAAGGCTCTGTCCCAGTGTGGAACCTTTCCAAGGTGCCTTTGGGTTCAGGAACGGAGTGAGGAGCAGTCCTTCAGCATCTTCCTCTTGCGAACATCTTCCTCTAAGGCATTAATTGCCAATTATAAAATACTGGTTACAAAGTAGTGGCAGGCAACAAAGCATTTCCGCGTCTTTGTGGAAGTGATGTGCAGTCTCCCCTGTGGCCATTCGTGCTCACTCCTGAGTCACTGTGCAGTCATGGGAGCGCGGCTCGCGGAGCGTGTCTTGGCCTGTGTCCCACTCATTCCCATTCCCGCTCGGCCCTGTGGAGTCAGTGACTCCCCAGCTCCACCTGGACTCTGAGTAGAAGCTCCAGCTTCCCCAGGCAGCTGTGGTGCAAACCTGCTGCATGGCATTTCTGGCATGGCTTGGCTCAGCTCGGCTCGGCGCTGGCAGGGCTTGCTTTGTGTCCCCTGGTCTTGTGCTGCTGCCAGTGTGTGTTTTGTTGACTGTTGAAAGTTGGTTTTTCTGTGTGCTAAGGGGGTTTTACGGTTACCTGGTGGTGTGGTTGGGTTAGGAGCAGGTTTCTGCTCGTGGCATTGCTGTATTATTACTGCATTGGTATTTGGTGTCACAGATGGAGGCTGCTCTCAGGGTCAGAAAATAACACCAGTTAACTGTTTATGGTGTAGGCCAACATTTTTGGACTTAAGAGCCAGGAAGAAGAGTTCACTGCACCAAAATAAGTGCTCTGGTAAAGGGATCCTGTTAGGAGGGAATACCCCTGTGTACAGTATTACAGACCTTTTTTAATCAACACGAATTTGGAATTCAGGATCTGTTTGTTCAACATGTAAAATTGTATCAAAAATGACATTGCTGTTTGGTAAAAACCAAATAGCAATATTTTCTTAGTAAAACTAAGAAAAATCACAATACTTCATGAGGGAACATGAGCATCTCATCTTAGTTAATAAAGACTAGTTCTATTAGAGGAGATACACCCTGCTAGAGAGGCAAAATAATAAACTCTCTAGCAGAGAAGATTAAATTAGTTCACTATTATTGTAAAATATATTAAGTAGATGATATACATGATGTGGACTGCCATATGGGAATATTTAGGTGTTATTGAACTGGCGAAAGGCAAATGGTTATAGGGTGATGTAGTCCAAGATAAAATTCAGCATCTGCTTTTCATTTCCATAACAGACTCCTATATATAACCTCTTCCGATTGTATAAAAAATATTAAAATAAGAAAGAAAAAATACTGACATATGTCCCTTGAAAGTAACAGGAGGACTAGGGAGAAACCAGCTTCAGCTGCTTGGGACTGGCAGGTCCCACCAGTGCTGTTCCATGGCTGTGTTCTCACTGCTGTGTGCAATGGATGGCCATGACTTTGGAGCATGTTTTTGTTTTGTTTGCCTGGGACAGATAAAGGATCCATCCGCAGCTTGAAGACGGGTGTTGGAGAGCTGCTCGGGGAAACCAGGTTCTGGCACGGAAAAGACTATTGCAACTTTGTCTTTAAAGACTGGGTTCAACTTGACAAGCCTTTTGCTGGTAAGTGGGAGTCTTTGCATTCCCCCAAAATTTCTTCTGTAGCTTTTCGGTCTCAGACCATATTTTTCCTGCCTCCAAGCCAGAGGTAATGAGGCTGGTTTGGTTTGGCTGCTAGGAAAAAGCAGCAAAACGCCCTTTGAGGGATTTTAGGGTCAATTATGCTGTTGCAGTCCAAGTCATCTGCCTTTGGGGTGGTTAGTGCCATGTCCCGGAAACTTCAGTCTGAGGAGGGAGACACTGTGCTTTTCCACAATCATGTCCTTTGTCTGAGGAAGTTCAGCCGTGCTCCCCTGTCCCACAGACTTCATTGACAGATACACCATGCCCAGGATGCCCTGGCACGACATCTCCTCCGTGGTGCACGGCAGAGCCGCACGCGACATCGCCCGGCACTTCATCCAGCGCTGGAACTTCACCAAGGTGGGCGTGGGTGTCACTGCTGGGGGCAAGAGATAAGCACGGCCTTGCCTCATCTCCCAGCCCTCTGCAGGCATCTGTTTTATCTCTTTGTGTTCCAATATGTTGCAAGTATTTTTTCTTTATCTGTTGCAAGCATTTTTTTCAAGCATTTTTTCGTTATCTGTTTTTTTCCCCCCTGTGCAGATTATGAAACCCAAATACCGGTCCCTGTCCTACCCATTCCTGTTGCCAAAATCTCAGCAAACTGCTAACGAGTTGAAGTATCAGGTGCCTGAGGCTGTTCCTGCCACAGTCCAGGTGGGTGTTGATGGTCTCCTGCTCTCATACTCCTGAGAGAGCTTGTCCTGCATCCTTCCAGGAAGTTTGAATGCCTGACAGACCCTCTGCCAAACTTGAATTGTAAGATGCAAAACTCTTATCTAACTCAGCTCACAGATCAGGTGGTCAGATCCTCAATTGCAATAGAATAATTCAGCTCTTTTAGTAGAGAGGCATTAATTTATATCTCTGCCTTCGAGGTAAGAGGACTAAAGTGTATGGAGTACTCAAGTGGTGGGAACACTGTGACTTTGCATAGCTGTGTGTTTTTATGGTTTGTTTTCTGCTGCTCTTCGTCTCACACCTAACGTTTGGGCTTTATGATTTGAGAAGGCCTGATGGGTTGAGGTTACCCACTGAGTATTTATCTCAGATCTCAGAGCAGTCTGCCAGGCCCTGACGCCTCGCTCAGATGGGTGGTGGTGACTGAGAGCCCAGCATTAAGTGAAGTCTTGGGGCTGTTGCTTTCTGCCTTAAACTTCATCTGCACTTTGCTATGCAGCCGTGCACCCCCGTGGGTCCTCTGCAGTTTCACGTGGCCCACAGTCTGGTTTGTGACAATCAGTCTCACAGTCAGAATTGCTAAGATACCTCTGTTTAAAAGCCCAGTTAGCTCTATCAAGTGCACATACTTGAATACTGCTGTTACCCAGCAGAAATAGGAACTTGTTAAAGAGTACAAAGTCAAAATAGTTATGCTGAAGCTGCAAAACCATTGCGTGTCTCTGTGGATGAAAGATGTATGAAGTAAGAGCAGTTAGACCAAAACCAGGAAAAATGCATGCCTTTGCTCTTTGTAAGGAGTGGTCTGCCCAGATGACAGCAATGCTTGGGGAAGCTTAGTGAAATAAGATGCTTTTTGTTGGGTTTGTGGGTTGCCAGGGCATTGTCTGCTCCTCTCTGTGTGGTGTGAGGGATGGGCAGTGCAGGGATCTTGTGTCAGGGGTCTGGGGTGTTTTGCATCAGCCTCCAAAGCAGGGCTCCCAGCTTGCTGGGAAATAGTCCCCTTCAGGCATCGCCCTGCTCCCTGTGGCTGTAAATGCCTCCCTGTCTGTGTCTGACACCAGCTTTTCGGGAAATCTTATTCTCATGGAAGTGATGTGCCTTGTATCCCCTGAGCACATTTTAACCTCAAGATAAGCCACAACTTCTAAATCACGGGGTTTGCTGTAGCAAAAAGTTAAGCTCTACTGATGACAAAACTGGAAGCAGTTCCCAAAGGAGAAATTAAACTGAGAACAACCTAGATCCAGCTTCCATTCAGTCCAGCTGCAGAGCTGCTGGCTCAGGGCACCGGGCCGTGGGAGAGGAGGATGGAGCTCAAACGGTGACTGCGGAGTCCGCAGACTCCGGTGCTGAGTGATGGGTGAGCAGTTGCAAAACAAGCCAGGCCACCACATTGCTGAGGCATTGCAAATAACTGATACATCCAGGAAACGAGGGGCTGCTCTCAATGATGCCATAAACAGCAAAAAGAGAGCAGGTTCGTCTTGTAAATTATTCATTTGAAACTACCTTGCTCATTTCTTATTTATGCATCTGTCAAAATAGCCCTGCATGTAGCCAGATAAATAAAACTAGATTATATTAGGCTGCAAATGTGTTGTCCTAAAATGTACCAGCCTTCCCAGTATGAGGGAAAACTGGTGGGGGAGAGCATTTGCAGTGCCAAGCATGGTGGAAGCAGTGAGGGGGGCTCCTCTGCCCCAGCTGGAGCACCCTGCCTGGGTGCAGCTCCCCAGGCTGCTTCAGCTGGGTCATTTCTGGGTGACCTCCTCTAGCTCCACGGCAGGGATTTGCGTGCACATACTAAAATTTTGGCTGTCTCCTCCCTGATAGCCACACTGGCCTGGTTTGCCTTGGTCCCCAGGTGACACAAGTGCCCCAAGCATCCCTGAAGTCCCACTGTAAATCCAAGAGTGACTCAGTCTCTCTTCCCGATGGAGGTTTCACATTTGGCTGCTGTAGGAAGTGGGGACAGGGGAGGACACCTGCAGCCTGGATCCGAACTCCCCCTCCTGGCTGCCTTTTTCTGGAGCTCCCAGGGTGTGCCTCAGGGCATCTCTGTGTGACTTCTCCTTTCCTGCAGGGACAGGAATATCAACCTCTTGCCTGTCCAGTTTATTCATTTTGGAGCAGAGGGCTCAGGTGCTCACATCTCCTCTCAGTGATACAGTTCTGCACAGAAATAAGCAGATATCCTAAACTCTTTTACCAGCTTTTTATCCAGGAAAAAACTAGAGCAATATTCGTGTTCTTCTTAATATTGAATCCTTTGGCTGGCCAGCAGCCAAACCCCTGTTATCCCCATTTGAGTATTGTGTAGGGATTTTATAGGCAGAAGTTACTGCCCCAAGGTAAAATCCAGCATCCCGGGACTGTCCTTGGCTGTGGGGTGATTGAGGAAAGCCTGGCTGCTAGGTTTCTTGTTTCTGACCTTGTTTGCAAATCTGTCTTCAATTGTGGGCAGATCAGAGGAAGGGAAAACACAAAGGATCCGTGGGGATTGCAGCGTTGCTGTGAGCCCAAACCGTTGACCTGTCAGCAACAGATCCCAACCTCATTGTACCATCTGGTTTTGCTCTCCTCTGTGAGAGGAGAGGAGTAGGAAAGCATTTCTGGGAGGATAGGGCACTGACGAGGGCTTTCCCCTGGGCAGGGAGGATGAATGCAGTGTGTGTGGGAAACACTGTGGAGGTACAGGCTGGGAAGGAGAAAAAGGAGTCAGGCATGATCTCTCATCCTCTTTCATTTGAACTTCGTGGCTTTGCTTGCAATAAGCAACATGATTTTTGCAAGAGCACATTGATTCTTGCAAGAGTCAAATAGACATCTGCCAAAGGCAGTGCCAGGTTTTTTTCCATCTCCCTATTTCCACTCTAGAGTTTGCGGTTATCTGCCAAAGGCAGCGTTGCAAAAGATGTGACGTGGTGAGGCAATGTCCCGTTCCTGATGGAAATGCAATGAAAGTTTAATGCTCTGGCAGCAGCTGACGCCCTCACCTCTTTGAAGTCTGCATGAGAACCCTGCGTTGTTCAGGGTTTATGCACAGGGTTTGCCCTCAGCAAACATCACATTTATTACCCTTGTATCAGTTAGATACATTTATTACCCTTGTATCAGAGAAGTTAAAGGGATGACAAGCTATTGAGAGGCTGGAGGGAGGGGAAGGGAGAGGCAGGAGCATGGAGACTCCAGCTCTGGATGGGAGATGCCTTGCTGGGCAGCATGTGCCCTCTTCTCCCCAGGAAACAGGTTGGGTTTGAACCAGCTGCCTTTAAGTACCTTGACAGGAAAGAGAGGTGTCCAGAAGTGCGAGATGGAACATCAGGGATAAAGGAAGGGCTGTGTAGCAAACTTCCGTGTGTGTCTGTGAGTGCCACAGCTTTGTCTCCGTGGAATGCTGCCTTGGTGGCATTGTCCTGTCCCTGTGGCTGCAGATCTGTTAAAAATAACTTTATATTGAGGCTATCCAAGATGAAACACCTTACACTCATTCTGCTGTCCCATCCAACGTTTTCTGGCACTTATTCTTCCCTTTGCATGGGGATTTATGGTTGTACCTGATGGGAGTTTTTTGGCTGATGCTGTGCCAGCTTTTTGGAATTAGCCATGACCCATTGTTCTGGGGTGAGGCAGAGGGATGATGGCACTGTAATAGGGGCAGCCCGGGGTGTGGAGTGAGCTGGGGTGCCAGTTACGTGGAGGGGTGAGGAGGAATGTAGGGAAGGGCAGGTGGATGATGCACTGGGAAGTCATGGTGCTGGAAAGGGATGGTCCTGAGTGATGGTTCTGTTGTGTTTGTAAGCAAAAAAGAAAAAAAAGCAAGTTGGATATCAGACTTTGTGCACTAGAAAGCTACAATCTGCCACTTTCTGAAGTGCAGTTCCAGATTGCTGCACTGATGAGAGTGGAAGGGCTGTGAGCTCCAGTCCAGGCTGCATATGGAAGAATTAGCCTTCTTTCTGCCCAGAAAAACTGTTTTTTGTATTCTTATTAATGCCAGTAACAGCTTTTTAGTGCCAGTGGTGGAATTTTGTTCAAAATCCCAGCCTGCCATGGTGCTCAGTGTGGTTTCAGCAGTGCCCAGCTCGAGACAAGTGGGAACACCCAGCCTTGGCTTTGTAAACCAAATCAGTGATTAAAAACCTTCGGGAATGATCAGCATGGCCTTGCAGAGGCTTATGCAGGGAAAGGGCAGCTGTTTGGCACTGCTAAAGGCTGTGACAGCCCTTGTGTTCGGGCTGGCTCCCTC
Source organism: Callaeas wilsoni (assembly GCA_013398955.1). NCBI lineage: Eukaryota > Metazoa > Chordata > Aves > Passeriformes > Callaeidae > Callaeas > Callaeas wilsoni. The sequence goes on from VWPU01010319.1 coordinate 118,299, forward strand.
ACTCTGGCATCTGTGACCCCGACACTCAGTTTGGGAGAGTGCAGAGTGCACCCTCCTGTTGGCCCAGAGAGCAGCCGAATGCAAGAGTTGCAGGGTCTGACTTTTACTGGGAAAAGCAGATATGGGAGAAAGCTCCTGTCCAGGTGAAGGAATTAGCTCAGGAGCAATGGCCCTGAGTGCCACCTCCAGACATGCTCTGGAGACGAGAGGATTGGTTTGATTGATCTCAATTCCTGAGATCAGGATTTTGCTGGAACTGACACACACATTTCACAGATCCCCAGCCCCTGCATCTTGTGCTGTGTGGGACTGGCCTCGAGTTCTAGTGTAATGGTTATATTGAGGTATTTTAAGGCTATTGTTTCAATATTCTTGTCTTGAAAATGTTTAAAGACAGAGGCTAATAATGAGTAACTATTCTCCCAAGCACGTACTCTGCCAACACTTAATTAAGAACTACATTTCCATCTAGGAAAGCATCACTTGGGGCATAGCATGGCTGCCTCTTGACTCAAAATGCAGGAGCAGGAGATGCCACAGCATCTCTGGATGGGGGGAATGGGATGCTGGCTGCTGTGGAGTTTGCTCAGCCTGGTCCAGAGCACAAACAAAGGTTGTTTCTCATGTTGGTTTGGCTCTCTTGCACAAAAGCTGCAGGACGGAGGGGCAGGACGTGCCCTGGTGATCTTGCAGGAATCTTCTTTGAGAGTGGATTTCCAGTAAAAACTAAGAAAGAAATGTGGGCAGCTGAACTAAAAATTTTAAAAGTCATATCATCACAAATGGGATGGCTTGTGCAAGAATTTGGCAGAAGAAAGAAATGACCTCGAGTTCTGAGTCCAAAGGCACGGCCTGCGTTATCAGACTGTGTGATTCTGTACAGCCTCCTTGGGGGAAAACCACCCTGCCCCAGTGGAGATCAGCCTTAAAGTGCTGGGCAGGAGATCACTGATGGGGATGTGCATCCCTAAGGCTTGGAAATTTAGGTTGTTTTAAAAGCAGTTTATCATAAGACCTTAAGCAAGAACAAGCCTCTAAAGCTGCTCAGGTGGGAGAGGGCACTTATGTTTTCAATCATAACATTGCTAAGCATTATTACTATTTCTGAATGTCCTTTCTCATAATTACAAATGCAGTATAAATGTTGCACTTACTGCCTTACTTAGTGAAAGCCTGGCTGTGCCAGGGAAGAGCCTTGCCTCTGGGATAATTCAGGTGCCGTGGTGCTGTCCTGGATGGACAGAGCTGAACGTGTCCCTCTCTTGCTTTCCAGGTGATCCGCTCTGCTGCTGACTGGTCTGCTGGCATTAAATACCACGAGGAGTCCATCCACAAAGCCTACATCAGCGTGATAGAGAACAGCAAGCACTACATCTACATAGAGGTGAGTGGCAGGATGGTCCTGATGCTCTGGGCATGCCTTGCCCATTAGTTCTTGAGGTTTGGTCCTAAGTTTTTGTGCATTTAGACAGATCCATTACCTTCAGTGGTCCTCAGGCCAGACTGATGGCTGTGTATCCTGAGAGGCATCTGACCACGAGGTGGAAAAAAGTAGACTTCTCCTTTATAAGGCTCTTTGCAAAATTGCCAGCAGCTTTCATGGCCTGTGCAATAGTCTCCCTGTCCCCTCTGTGGCTTTGCAGCGTCCCCTGTGCATGCCCAAACCTCCCACTCACAGGGCAGCTCTTCATCCACACAGACTTCAGCTGCAGCAATCTCTTGTGTCAGAGTGACACTCAGTGCTGGCTGAATGGAGATGCTTTTTCTCTTTTTTTTTTTTTTTTTTTTTTTTTTTTGGCGTCTTGTTAGGTTGCTCTTTACATGAGCTTTCTGAAGAATGTGATTAATAAGGACTAATTCATTCCCTAAGCAGGCACAGACACACATATCATTTAATCATAATTTTAAAAAGCCTCCACTCTAATGGCACACAAACCCAGCTATCTTTAGTTGCTCTTGGTCTGAAATAAAGCATGCAGATATTTTTGGTTGGTTGCTGGCAGAGTCTGACAGTAGCTTTGCTTGCTTTTCCTGCAGAACCAGTTTTTTATTAGCTGTGCTGATGACAAAGTTGTCTGGAACAAGATCGGTGATGCAATTGCTCAGAGGATACTTAAAGCTCACAGGTAACCATTCTTAACCAGGCAGTGGAAGTCTTCAGGTGCATTTCCACGGTGTGGTGCAAAAAATAACCCCTCAGTGGACACAGCTGGACTGTAGCTGTGCCAACACAGACCCGATGGGGTCGAGCATCTGCATCTGCAGCTGTGAGACTCCTGAGTGGTTTCTTTGCCTCCAGAAAGTGATTTTCTGGACTTACCCCAACGTAAATGTATTTTTAACTATGGAACTTGTTTAAAGGCAAGTCCTTTGTCCTCTGGTTCAATGACACCTTTGCTCCATTGCCAGCTTGCCTTGAGCTGGGTGGTCAGGCAAGTTCATGGGTGGGAAGAGGGAGCTGGGATTTGTGGTTTGTTTAAATCGTCTAGAGAGGAGTGGCTTCAAACTGGGGAAGCAAACACATCTTGAGGATTTGACTGCAGGGCTCTGCTATTGTTTCAACAACCTTTTCTGGTACATGCTGGAGGGTGTTCACCACCTCCAGTCTTTACAAGGGGACCGTTGTTTGTTCCTGGATGGATTGAATCCAGCCACGTTTTAGACACTCCTTGAGCACACCTAACCCTGTGTTAACATTAATGCCACAGGTAGTGGCTTGTCTTCACTTTGATCCTGGGCAGCCTTGCTTAAGGTTGCTCCCCTGAAGTCTCTTTGAGACATACATTTCATAGTATAAAACTGCACCCTGCTCTTGCTGGGCTGATATACAGATATACAGAAAACTTTCCTTTGTTTCCCCTTTCACCTCTCATGGGCTTTCTTGCCACACACAGATTATTTTTTTCCATATTGTAGTTGTCCAGGATTCTGCAGGGCCTGCTTTTCCAGAGGTCCTCTCTCCAAGGTTGCAGGAATTTTGCTCTTTTGGGCACTTGTGCTTGGAAATTCCCACTTAGATGAAGGCACCCAACCTGAGACAGCCAGCAGGAAGTGTCTGCAAGGCCACAGAAGCTGCCCTGGGCCAGGCTTTGTGCAGAGCACTGTGGAAAGAGGAGCACAGGGAAGCAGGGAGAGCCTGGATCTTATCTGCTGTGCCATTAACGACAGGGTGGAGTTGCCTATGATCTGCGTGAGCTGCAGTGAATAGCCCAAATAATTACAATTAGCTAAGGGTGAAAAGATGGGATGGATTTTCTCACCTGTGGTAGATGAGGAACAGTGCCAGTGCTGCTGGAAAAGCTGTTTCTGTGTTTGTATTGCAGCCTGGAGGCTCAGGCAGCTGGACACAGCATCTTAGGGCACCTTCAGTGCCTAAAGGGGCTTGAGGAGAGCTGGAGAGGGACTTTGGAAAAGGGCATGTGTGATAGGACAAGGGGAAATGGCTTTGAAGTGAAAGAGGGTGGATTAGATAGGATATTGGGAAGAAATTCTTCCCTGTGAGGGTGGTGAGGGCCTGGCACAGGGTGCTCATTGAAGCTGTGGCTGCCCCATCCCTGGCAATGTCCAAGGCCAGGTTGGATGGGGCTTGGAGCAACCTGGGATAGTGGCAGGTGTCCCTGCCCATGGCAGGGGGTGGAGCTGAAGGAGCTTTAAGGTCTCTTCCACCCAAACCATTCTGTGATCCTGGGATCTCTGTGGTGATTGATGTCCCCCTGGAAATCCACTATGGATTGCTTTTCCTGCCTTTGGGAACTGGCTACCACAGGTCCTTTGCATCAGTTGCCTGCTGTTAGCAATGCTACTGAGGCAGCAGCAAATTCTCCAGGTAATCTGTTAAGGTTTTCCTTTTATATAAAGTTTATGTAAGGGGTATCATCCTGTCCAGATACTAAAAGCCCATGACACAAAGGGGTCACGCAGATTCTTAGTGACCCATTTCCAGATGTGATGCTCACTTCTGCATTACTCTAGTTGTCTGCCAGTATTGTGCTGGCTTAATGTTGGCAATTCCTAACTGAATATAAGGTTCAAATTCTGCATTACCTAAGATTAAAAGTAAATTCAGACCTAAATGGTTTGTATCATAATGCTAATTTTCCAAACTGCCCTAGGATAACAACATTTAATTATAAATTAAGCTCTGTAGTGAGCTTGTATACTTCTCACTCTCCTAGACTAAATATTTTCTACTGATGTTATTAATAATGTTCTCTTCTTGATTTCCTCTTTTTTTCACGAGTGGCTCTCTAAGCAGTTTAATAAACACTGTCCTTACACAAACAAGCTGCTTTTTGCAGAATGCTTTTGTTGGTAGACCTTTCTCATGATACAAACAGACCTGGTTTCACAGTCTCTTGTGTCTGGGTAAGGCCTCATGAACTGTTTGTGAGCTCTGCTGGCGAACCAGAGCCAGTCTGCAGTGCCCAGCACAGCTGGAAGGAAGCACTGGTTGAAGTGAAAGACACACAGGTCCTCGCTGTCTCCAGATGGGACCCCAGTGCTTCACAATTCCCATCCCCCTAAATTCACGGGCATGGCTTGGCCGAGGAAGGAATGCTTCTAACAAAAACTGCAGACTGGCTCATCCTCAGAGTACTTCTGAAATGGTTTTGTGCTGATTAAACTGTGTTTGCCATCTAGTGGCAGCATCCTTCCATGGAGCCTTATCCTTGTCTTTCTCGTCCGGGGCACAGAGCAGGGAATTCCCAGCACTCAGAGGCACCTGGAAAGTGCTCTCAGAGCAGATGCACCTGGTATTTGTCAGCGGAGGAAAACCAAAGGGAGCTTTGAGAAAAGCCCCAAGCAGTGCCATAATATTAACTTTTGTTCTGAATGAGATCATGGTTAGGGTATGGATTAGTTTGGAGAGCTCTGGAACTGACATTTTGGGTGCTGTGATGTATCAAGGACATATTTGCCTTCCCTGAATGATCAATGTTTTGCTTGTGCCCTGAGCTTTTTTCACCTTTTTTGATGTTTCTAACTTCTGAAAACCAGGAGGCAGTGGAAACGTTGGGTTACGTTTTGGGTTTCTGCCTGTGATAGCTCTGCCAGGCAGTCGTACACACCAGTCTGCACCAGTATCAGTGTGACTGGGCTATTGGGGTGCTCCAACAAACTTTTATAGTGGCAGAGGCAATCTGAAAAATCCTTAGCCTGCTCCTGAATTTCAGTAAAAATGTGTTTCTTTTCCTTTAGCTTCTTTTATTGTCTGCTGAGAGTACATTTTTCCCTCTCCTCCTGAAGGAGCACTCACAGAAGTGCTGATGGCCGGTGATGATTTCCCGAAACTGGAAATACACTTCACATGTTGCTGCCTTAAAATTTGTGTAGTGGCCTTGGATGGGAACCAAGTGGGTCAGCTCAGGACAAGTGAAACCGAGGGGTCTTCACCTTGTGCGAAGCTGTAACTTTTCCAGGCTGATGTCACATCCCCAGGCTGATATTCCCCCAAACTCTGGTTTCAGGGAGAACAAGCGTTTCCGAGTGTACGTGGTGATCCCGCTGCTGCCGGGCTTTGAAGGGGACATCTCGACGGGCGGGGGGAACGCGCTGCAGGCCATCATGCACTTCAACTACAGGTACCACAGGCAGGGTGTCAGAGACCCCCTGGACACCTCCACCGCTGCGGGGGGTCCCCAAGCCCCACCTGCTGTCAGTGTGACCAGTGTGGACAGAGCTTTGGGCACCTGGTCTTGGGGAGGGTGTCCCTGCCCATGGCAGGGGGCTGGAGCTAGATGAGCTTTAAGGTCCCTTCCAACCCAAACCATTTTATGATTTGTTTTCCACTTAGCTGATTAAATCAGACTTGCTGACCAAGATTTGTCTCCAAATCTGCCTTTTTGGCTGATACTTGGCCTGGCTCTGCCTATTGGCCCCATGAAGGCAATGGCATCTTCCCCAGTGTGATTCTCCTGCTCCAGGGGCACTTGCAGCCCAGCTGGTCTCATCGGAAGGACTGAGATGCAGCAGTTCTGGGTAGCCCTTGTGCTGGGAAATGCAGAGGAAGGCAAAACGGCCCAAGAGGGTTTTACTGGAAAGCTGCTGTGTTATGGTATGGTCAGGGCACAGTCAGTATGCAGAGACTGCTGCAACCCTCAGAGTGAAATCCCCCTTGTCTGCTGGCCTGCAGGAATGCTGCTGCATGTCCAGGAGGATGAGTGGGACAGGGGACACAAGCAGATGGAAAGTAGCATGTTCCCCTGACCCTTCTGCCTGAGCTGCCTCCTGCAAGGGCAACCACAGGTCTTGAGAAATTGCCCATGGGTTGGTTGGTTCTCAGTGGAATGCCAGCTGTGGCTTTTCCAGCCCAGCAATAAATACACAAACGCCCTGACCTGGCGTTCTGCACGTGTTGACATTTTTCTTACTGGGATTTCACATCCAGGCCTGAGGCACAGAGGGTAGCAGCCCTGCTTGTCACACGTTTACAATCACTGCCACGTGCTCTAGAAGGCAAAATGCTCCCCAGCTCCTCTGTGGGTTGGTACGAGCTCCTTTTGGAACATGAGCAATCCTTGATGTATTAACAGTCATTTGGGAAAAAAGTCTGCTCTGGAAGCACCCTGTTTCTCCTGCTGTTTGAGAGGCATCTGTGTTTGTGATTTAGCCCACCTGGTTCTGCTCCAGCACGTGCTGCTGTCTCGAGCCATGGGGGTGCTGATGGCTGCTTACCTTCTTTCCAGGACCATGTGTCGAGGGGAAAACTCCATCCTGGGCCAGCTGAAGGCAGAGGGTAAGAACTTTGTTCCTCTCCCTTGTGCTTATTTTGGATGCTGCTGTTTGATGGATAAATCAAACGTAATGCAACACGTGCTACAGGCTCATGGGGCTGTGAGCCACCTCCTCTTGACCATCCTCCCATGGCGAGCTCTGTTGGGTCACACGAGCCATGGCCACTTGTCAGACTTCAGAGCTGGCTGCAGCCCTGATCCAGAGGAGGAGAACACCCCAGGGAGGAGCACGGCACGGTCGCAGCTGCTCAGGATTGTGTTATTTGGAAAATGTCCTGAGCGGGGTCACGCTTCTGGGAGCCATGAGCCCTCAGCCTTCCCTGTGGATCCCACCCAGGGTTTGTTTCTGGCAGCTGTCAGATGTGAAAAGGAAGAACCTGCCTAAGCAGGAGGCTGTTTCTGAGTTGCCTCCTTCCGTGAGGAATCCTGCTGGAATTTGCTCTGCTGGGAATCGGAGCACCGTGAAAACCCACATATCACAAACACTAGGACCGTGCATAATGCCTCATTTGTTCTAGGTCCTGGTGTAAATCTGAACTGCACACAAGTGCATTAGGATACATTTGCCATACTGACCATGGAAAAAACACCTGCTTCCAGCCTCCTTTCTGCAGGATCTGCAGAAAAACAGTCTCATAGCCCACTTACTGTAAGATGTTTGGACCCGCGTGTGCTGTGCCCAGGAGGCTGGGGTCATTTCCCACTGAAGGAGGAGTCTCTGAGCAGGCAGCAGATCAGAGCAGCTCAGTGAGCTCACAAGCAAATTTTCAAGTCTGTTTCTTAAAAAAAATATTTCTGTTGTCTGTTAATTTATAATTTTTTTAAAAGTCAAAAGCGAACTGGTATTCATAGGGGTCTTCATGTAAACAAGGTCTTTTTTTCTCTTCCACCTCCCTCATCCCATCAATTTTCTTTCTTTTAATTTTCAGTTGGAGATAAGTGGATAAACTACATATCATTCTGTGGACTTCGAACATATGCAGAGCTGGAAGGAAAACTGGTCACGGAGCTGATCTACGTGCACAGCAAGCTGCTCATTGCTGATGACAACACGGTTATAATCGGTGAGCAGGGGCTCTCAGGAGGGGTTTGGGGCACTGGGTTACACCCAGATCAATCCCTTCCCATCCCCACGCACAGTGCAGGCTGCAGTGCCATGAGCTTTTCTATGTTCTCATTTCTTTCCTGAGAAATATTTTGCTGTTTGAAAAACACAAACCCAAAAATCCAACTCGTAAATTCATCAAGCGGGAGGAAAGGATTCAGAGGGCTGTCATTTAATTTGTTTTTCTAAAATGGTTTTAGATCTGTATGTAACCGTGAAGAGAATCCCAGTGCAGGGAATATTGTCCATCTGTCTTGTATCAAACTCTGCTCTAGCAGGAAGACTTGTGAGACTTGTCATCTGTTCCTGAAAGAACAGAATGTGCTGTAAAATTTGGAAGGTTTGGACAACATGTGTCATGTATCAGCTCCGTTTCCTAAGAATGGGACAATATGCTATAGGGAGTAATAGATATCATTTCATCCTCTCCTCTTACCATATTTATTATGAGAACATGAATCAAAGACAAGAGAGTTCAGGCTTACAGCTCTACACTGCAGCAGAATTTCAGCCTGTTTCTTTAAAGAAGTTCTTTTTGAGCTGTTACATCAGCAGTGAAAACTTTGCCAATGAATACCTTAATACCAGATTTTACAAAACTCGAAATACTCCCTCCCTTCAAAGCAGTGGTCTCAGGTGGCCTGTGGTGAGGTTTGCTCCTCAGTCACCCTCCCAGGGGCCAGATCCTGTCTCCAGTGCACAGAGTGGCTCAGAGGTGGTTTGATATCACAGCAGGAGCTGTGTTGTCCCAGCTGGGATGGTCTGGGGGCCTGAGGCAGCTCTTCGTTTCTGTTTTCTGTACCTATAAGCTTGAGGGTAGATTTATATACAGCCTGTGCACCTCTGCTGCCTGGTGAGGGGATGGGAAGTCATCCCTTCTCCACATAAGAGAGAATGCATGGAAATTAAGTGCTCATGGAGCTGCTGGGCAGGAGGAGGGAGTGAAGGAACAGAGAGGAACTTAGCTGGTTTTTCCTCTGGAGCTGTTGGCTCCCCTGGAGTTAATCCAGTTCCTGGGAAGGCTCAATGGCTAACTGCAGCCTGGGGGTCTCTTACAGCTGTGTCTAGAGATTTTTGTGTTGTTGTTTTGGTCATTTTTGTGGGTTAATGACCTCATTATGCCTATCCTTCCCTGCATCTTGCTGTTCCCTTGGAGCCAACAGCTGCAAGCAAGCAGTGTTCCCCCATCCCCTGTTTCCTCATGTCTGTGTAGGATAGAGCAACCTGTTTGTGGGGATAAAGCCTCAGCTGGTCTTGAGCAGACCCCCCTGAATGGCACAGTGGCAGGGAGCAGACCCCACAGAATGGTCTAGTGGCAGGGAGGTTAAAAGANCGGGGATAAAGCCTCAGCTGGTCTCAAGCAGACCCTCCTGAATGGCACAGCAACCCGATCTAGTGGCAGGGAGGTTAAAAGAGAGGAGCTTGAAAGTCTTTTCCAAGCCAGACCATTCTGTGATTTACCCAGAGAGCCCATCCTGCCTCAGGTAACTGGGTATCCAAGCCAAGTGCAGTTCAGACCTTTGAAAGCTGTGGCTCCTTCAGCGGAAGCATCTGGGAAGTCGCATAAAGAACAAATTCTGAAAATGTTGGCCTGGGCTTGGCCGTGATTTAATCTTCTTCCAAACTGTTGAAGCCTACAAAAATTAGTTGGGTGGTGGTTTTTTTTCCTCTCCCCCAAATCCTCCCAGGGTCTGTGTTTCCATAAGGAAGCCCCCTGGTTGGGGTTTTACCTGTCGAAGCCGTGGATGGTTCCCTGTGGAGCTGAGGGGTGCCCCGGGGGTGGCGGGTGGTGATGGAGGAGCACCTGGAGCAGCAGTGGGACATGGCCTGTGCCTCGTCCTGCCCTGCCCAGGCTCTGCCAACATCAACGACCGCAGCATGCTGGGGAAGCGGGACAGCGAGATGGCCGTCATCGTGCAGGACACCGACACCGTCCCCTCCGTCATGGACGGCCAGGAGTACAGCGCGGGGAGGTTCGCCCAGTCCCTGCGGCTGCGCTGCTTCAGGTGGGATGTGGGGCTGTGGGGCTGGCCGAGCACAGCACGGGGGATGTGGGCGCTGAGCAGGGGCGCGGGCAGGGCTTGCCCAGGCTGAACCTGCCCCCACAGGCTGTCAAACCAATGGGCTGGCACTGCCCGCCCAGGTTTGGCTCTGCCCGGCGTGGATCTAGCCCAGGGGTTTGCTGCTGTTTCACTGGCCTGCCTCACACTGCTCTTGTCCCCAGCTTGGTGGCTTGATTTTACAAATTACTTTGCCCCAGGATTTCTCTAGCAGAGCTCATAAATGAACAAGTGGTATTTTCCCTCTAGATCCCGTTTGCACACTCTCTCAGTCTTGGGCGGCAGTGTCACTTTTTAAATGAAGCTTCTTTGCTGGGAGCAGCCATCTGGCCTACAACACAGCCATTTTTAGTTTAAGGCCTTTTTCTTTTTCCCTTTTTTTCCCCCCCACCCTATTTCCCATCTGGACAGTTACTGCACAGAAGAAAAGGAGAAAATCAAGCAGCATTAGAGCTGCCAGATTATCACAGGGGATGGGAGCGGGAGGGTGCTGGGAGCACACAGGGTTTGGCAGGTCCCAAGGAAACTTCTTGTGTCCTGGCATTTTTCAAGGGGGGAATGCCCAGTGTTTCAGCCTCTATGAGCATCCATCCCTTTGTCTTCTCAGGGTTGTCCTTGGCGGCTCCGATCCCAATCCGGAACACCAGGATCCCGTCTGTGACAAATTCTTCAAGGAGGTGTGGATTTCCACAGCAGCTCGCAATGCCACCATCTTTGATAAGGTGAGGAGCACAGCAACCTCCCCCTCCCTCCATCCCACACAGAGGCAGCAGGTGCCAATGGGAGAAGCAGCACGGGGAGGGCAAAGGCAGCAGGTCCAGTTCCTGGGGTTAGACCTTCAGAGATGTTTTGAAGGAGTGAGTAGTGTCAGATGCAAGAGCTGTGAACAAGAAACTGGAGCTGGTGCATTCTCAGAGCGTGACAGCACCCATGAAGGCAGCAGATCAGATTTCTTCTTGTGTTTGCATCAGCTGTAGCTCCAGTGAATGGCTGTGGTGTAGTTACTACTTGTAATTAGCCACAGTGTAACTGGAGTAGAAGCAGATTTTACTTCTGTCTTTTAATGAGCTTTTGCAGTGATCAGAAAAGGGCCTGGAGCTTCCCCTGTGCTTTCTCCAGCCTCATCGAGGACAGGCACATACCTCTTCCCTCCCTGTTCTCCGGGCTGTTAATTCAGTCACTCCCATCCTGGGGACTTTGTGCTGGATGCTTTGGTCTTTCTCAGGAACTCTGCGTTGCTGCATTTCCCCTACACTGACAGGCGACTTCTTTCTGTTCTCATCAGGTGTTTCGATGCCTTCCTAGTGACCAGGTGAATAATTTAACCCAACTGCGTGATTTCATCAACAAGCCCAAACTGGCAACTGACGATCCTGTGAAAGCAGCAGAAGAATTAAAAAAGATTCGTGGGTTTTTAGTACAATTCCCCTTTCGTTTTCTGGAGGAAGAGTACTTGCTTCCCTCCGTTGGAACAAAGGAGTCCATGGTACCCATGGAGGTTTGGACTTAAGAAGATGTAGACTGCTTTACCTTTTAAAGTCTTGTTCTCAGGAGAGAAGTTAATGAAAAATGTGGGATTTTGGGAAGTGAAAGGAGGCAAAAAGCTTCTCCACCAAGCTAAAGAGCCTTTTTAAAGGATTTTGGTGGAGGAACTTGAAGCAAATCAACACTAGCAGACAAGAGGAGCAGAAAAGCTTGGAAATGATGGCACATGAGAAGTTTAACCTCTGGATGAGTTACTTTTTCAGGCATATTCTGAGCATCTAAAGGACGCAGGCTGCTTCCTAGGACAGGAACTGACTTCCCATCGATGTTGTCACCACTGCCAGCTGTATCCTGTGGTTGCGTTCGTACTGTGATCGTGCTGTGGCTGCACAGGAGTCGTGGGCTGCGTGTGCTGCTTCTCAGGCTTTGGGTGTCTGCACCTTGGCTCGCTGGAGTTGCCCATTTCGCCCCTTCCACACGCCATCAGAGCACATCATGCAGCCCTGCTGCTGTTGGGAAGTGCTGTTTGCTGCTGCCTTGGGCTGTCCTGCAGCTTTCCAAGTGTAGGTGTTTCACTTCTTAAAGGAAAACAGACTAACAATCCTGTATCAGAATCAGCATTTTGGTCTCTTCAACCCTTTGGGGGAAAAAATCCTCTTCCTATTGCAGTTGGAGCAATCAGCAGCCCTCAGGCTTGGCAGAGGGCAGTCTCAGTGGAGCTGGAGGTGCTGGAGATCTTGGGAGTTTGCTGGCCTTTGCAGACACACAGCACATCAGCTCGGTCCCACTGAGTGTGACTGTTTTCCTCAGGAGAGGATCAAGGTTCCAACTCAAGCCTGAGTGTCCAGAGCCAGAGGAGACCAAGGCACTGCGTGTAATGGGACAGAAACTCGAAAGCCAGTGTGAGCTGAACCAAGCTCTGCACTCTGCTTGTGTGTTTATCTTGCAGCATATGGGTAGATTTCCATTTCCATCCCTTTCCCCCTGTTTAAAAGAAGGGAAAGGTCATTAAGCTGACACCATGCTCTGGCTGAGCTGATGTGTGGATTTGTAGGTGAGGTGAATGCAAGGGGAAGGGGAGCAGGTAACAAAGCCTTGTCCTCTGCTCTGCTTTGTTACTCATCCAGCCCCAACCTTGAGCTCAGTCATGCAGGACGTGTCTTCCCAAGCAGAGGTAAAACTCAGCATGCACATTCCTGTTTTCCGTTGCTGTAAGATGGTTTCCAAAGCTCTTTTGCATCTCCCTGTGCAGAGAAGGAGTTCAATCCAGCATCCTGGGAAAAACACTACTGTTCCTGGGCTAGGACCTCGTGGTGGGCACCAGCCTGGGTCTTACCCCATGCTCCATCCTGCAGTGAGCCATGTCTCCCAATTTCATGTCCAGCTCCAACCTGAGGTGTTCCTGGCAGTCTGCAGTGCTGTGTCAGGCACTGGGAGAACGGAGCATCAGAAAACACTTAAGGAGAGTTGGATCTGGAGGAGTGGGAGGCTGAGCTCTTCTGCTGCCCCTGCATCTGGGGGTCCCTTCCCTAGCTGGGTTATACCTGTGCCCAGCACTCCTTGGTCAAAAGGCCCAGTGAACTGGTATTTATTTTAGTTCACAGAAGAGTTAATTTTTTTTATTTTTTGGCTCTTCCAGCAGTTTTTTAACTGGGAAAGAATCCCACTGGTCGCCTAGCTATCCCTAAAACGTAGCTGGCATGACATTTTAGCTCATTGCCTTCTGTGTTCAGACCTGTAAATAGGCACCAGCTAATTCTGTACCTGCTGCATCACCCAAATAGGGAACAAACCCCAGATGTTCTTCCAAATCTCAGCCCATTCCTATAGCTTCCGCTGTTTTACACTTCTGTTTTGTAGGTGCAGTTGCCTTTTACACTCCGTTCTGGCTGGTGCATCTGTGGTCTGGTTCACCTTTGGGAAGTGCATGTGCAGCATTTGATGTGATTGAGTCTGGGGGGTTGATGCTTTTACATGGCATGCTGTAGGCACATAAATATGTTCCCTTGATTTCTGTCCCTTAAAAAAATTGACCCCGGGGTCACCCCCTGCAGAGCCAAAGCCATGTGTGCCCTGACCATTTAGAACTGAGAAAGATCAAAGGTGTCCTGTGATTTCACATCAGTGCAGGTTCAGAGCTTTTTGCTCCTGATGTTTTTAGCTGTTTTAGTTTGACTGAAGCTGCTGACTTTAAGCAATTACAGCCTGCCAGAGAATCCTTGTCAGTCACACAGATCCATGTTCAGAGTCAGACAATGTTCAAGCCCACCACCTGTACACTCAGCCTTGAAGTGTAACACTCCTGTCACCTTCTAAGTGCTCTTATTCTCGTCATCCTCATATTAGAGAAGGTTTTTATAATTGTTAAATTATCCTTACATTGTCTTTTAAAATGGTAGGTAGCTAATTGTTGGGGCTTCCTAACTCCAGGGGTGTTAACTCCCCCTCTGCCAGGCTGCTTTGGGGAAAAACCACTCAGGTTCTGCAACACTCAGCCCACTGTGTGATAGCTGCTGGTCCCCAGTGACACAGCAGAGCCATGGAGGGAGACGTAATTGACTGATTTGGTATGAAAAGGTGCTAATTAAGAAGGTCTTTCATTATTGGGGTAGCAGACAGGCCTGATGTTGGCTGTCAGAGGCATCGTGCTGAACATCCCTTCCCTGCGTTGGTGCTAAACTCCTGATACCAGGAATTTAGTAACATTCAAATGCAAGCAGGGTGTGCACGGCAGCCTTGGCACAGTGAGGAGATCCCAGCATCCCCAGGGGCTCGTGGGACCACCAAGTTCCCTGTGGAAGCAGCACTGCTCACCCCAAACAGACAGCAGGGCTGGAGCCTCTCCTGGTAAAGGCCCTGCTCATTCACACCATGGGCTGTGCTGTCTGGAGCTGGCTCCTTGGCTCCTGTCAGCTACGGGTTTGTTTCTTATATTAAGAAGCCTGTGAGGTTGAACACCTTGAGAGAGTTGATTTCTGCACCTGAACAATCACTACTTCTTAGTCTGTCGTACCAGCATGGGCTTCAAACTGGAGAGGATCACCCACGATACCCAGAGCTGGAACAGGTGATGTGGATTCAAGCACTAGCAACCCCAGAAACATCAACTGTTTCTTGTGGCATTTATTTGTTAGAACTATAGAAAATGAGAACTTCTTCCAGGCTCAGACTTTATTTTGTAATTCAACCTCTAGTAGAACACTTCTTTTCCCTTTAATTTATTCCTTAACATGTTCTACTTTGAGCTCGCACTCCTTTCCTTAAATTTTAATAGTCTGATATTTTAAAATGTGTTTTGTTGTATAGATGTTGGACTAGATAAATGTTTCACTGTAAAGTTAATGCATGACTTAAAAAATGAGGGGTAAAATGTCATCATCTGCAAGAATTGTACTAAAAACCAATTTATAGGAGAACCACTCCAGTGCTCCATGGAAGAGGCGAAGTGCTCAGCTCAGTTTCTGGTCTCTTGGTCTCACTTTGTCCCCTGACTTGGTGTGGGCTTTCCTGCATTAAACCCCAAACGCTCAATTTTCCCTTCTTTTGATCAAGTTTCACAACATGATTTTGCAATCCTGGTGCTGTCCCTGGGAGAACCTCCATGCAGGTGTTGCCTAGCTGGGATTATTCTTTATTCTTCCGGGATTATTCTTCCATGAATAATGTACAATATCTTTATTCCTTCCAAGGGAGCATCCCTGTACAATCAAGTGCAGATGTGGTTTGCTGTTGCTGTTTCAGTGTAACGAGCCTTGAGCACTTGTAGCAAGGCCAGTCGGGGGTTGTATGTGGGCACAGAGCTGCGTTTGTGGGGACACTCCACAAGTGTGAGAGTATTGTAGGATAATGCCATTTCCCTCTCCTGCTGCATGTGGAGCCCCAAATCCGTGCTGGTCTAAGCTGAACCCTCTCACCAGCAGCAGAGCCTTTCATGGTGCAGCGCTGTGGTGGCCAAGGGGAAGAAAACCAGCGGTGTCCAGACCAGGATATGAGCAGAGGTTGGCACCTCTTGGGTGCCCCACGAGATGTGAACGCTGTCACAGCTCGTGGCACTCATTCTGCAAACGGTTTCAAACAAGCAATCGCTGCTGCACTGCCGAGATCCTGCTGAAACCAGGAGCTCTGCAGCATCCTGCTTTAAACCCGGAGTGTAACTTCATGGCGGTGAATCAAGGCCAGCGTGTGAATCTCAGTGTATCAAAGTGGAGCTGCCCCACTAACCACACATCGACCACTGAATGCAATGATCCTCTTGCGATGTCACCTTTTTTTTTCCTGTTTCCCTTTCCCTGCCTGCTTTCTTGTTGCATTTTCTGGTATTTGTGATTATTCTATTTTTAACGTTCCAGTGTCTTTTCATAAAATCTCCTCTGTGTAAATAATTCCAACTTTCCCTAGTCCTGGCACTAGGGAAATGAGAGAAAATGTTCAAAAGTCACGGGTTTGGGAATGTTGTTTTTTTAAAAAAAAATTGTGTCTCTAGCGAAACTAATCCACAAAAGGAGAGCTTCCACTTGGAGTGTGAGCGCAGGTCTCCATGCGTCCCTCCCTTCCGACAGTGCTGCTGTGACACTGAATATCCCTTCTGTGAAGGCTGCTGGAATTGAGTTTTGTATCCTTGTTCCCGCTAACGATCGCTTTCCTTTCCACTCTGTTTGTATCTGGTAAATGAATGTGTATTAATGGACTGAATACAACCGATCATCGTGTCAGAACATTTGGCTTTGGTGTTGTTTCTCCTTGTTTTTGGGGGCCTCATCCTGCCTTGGGATGAGTTCTGTCCTTGCCCTGTATCAGTAGCCAAGACGTGACGAGGAAGGGCCCAGAATTGCAATAAAAATGGCTAGACTTGAGTCATCTGGGTTTTCCTGGGAGAAAGAAATTGCTCGGGTGAAGCAGCATAGAAAGAAAATTGGACTTCTTAAACAGATTAAAAAGTTGTGTTTTAAAGGAGTTTTAATAATCCAAAAGCATTATGAAAGGCATAGACAAAAACACTCTGTCTCCAAAACAGAATTAACTTGCCCCTGTCTCTTTTAACTTCTAGTAAAGGAAATTCAGCAGAGAGAGAGGAAGAAGCAGCTGCCTGTTGTCCTCCAGGGGCAGAAGAGATTAATAAAGCATCAGTGGCATTTCCAAGCTCTCTTGCAAACTGAAAACATATTAACTTCTCCGTTTCTTAGGTTTCATCTCCTTCCTCAGATGCCACAGGGCTCTCCACATCTTCAGAACTTCCAAACCCAATCTGTGTCCTCGACAGACACAATAAACCAAGACAACAGAGCCAGAGGGTGAGGCAGGGGGTTGGTAAGAGACATCAGGCAGCTGCTGAGTAACACTGTCAGCTTCTGCTGCCAGTCCAGTATCTCCCTGCTGATTATGTGCCTCCTGAATCCCACTTACGGGCTCCTGAAGAGGAGATAGTGGCAAGCAGGAGCGATGTGGGAGCTGACAGTCCCTGCTGGGTGCATGGTGCTGAGCCCAGGGGTGCTGGGTGGCAGCGGGGTGGCTGTGGGGTCACACGGGGCAGCCACGGCTGAGGCTGGCGGTGTCTCGCTGGCAGTCTGGTTTCCCTGCGAGCAGCAGGAGAGCCGTGGGATCACAGTTGAGACTCTTGGTGTGAAATTAATGTGAAACTGGAAGTGGTCCTGAACCTAGGGAGTTCAGGTATCAATGTGCAGGAAGGATCCTTTCCCTTTTCTACAGGGTTGTCCTGGTTTTGGTGGGGATAGAGTTCATTTTTCCTTAGGAGCTGGCAGGTTCTGTTTTGGATTCAAGTAGGAGCCCAGCTCGAGGGCACTGTTGGTGCTTTTGCTGTTTTCCCTCTCCTACAGTGCTCTTACAGGGCCTGACTTCATTCCCATCCATCCCTAAAAGCAGAAATGAATGCCAGCTTTTGGGCTATGGCTGGCACTGACTGTGTGGGGAGGCAGGAACGCGAGGGCAAAACTCCCCGTGACGTTCCCCCGACCAGAACGTTCCTGTTTGCTCGCTGGAGGACTTGCAAAGCCTCAATTTGATGGCTCCTCGCTGAGCAGTCACGCAGCCCACGCCTACCCTGATCACAGAGTGCCCTTGCCAGTGTGTTTAACAACCTGTTCATTCCAGGATGGATTTCTCCAGCCATTTTTTGGGCCGAGGCTGTTCCTGCCTCCTCCCACAGGTCAGCTCCTCCATCGTGGATGCGGCCGCAGGAATCCCGTGCCAGAGGCAGGAGGAATCCTCTCATCCCCCCCAGCACATCTGCTCTCTGGCCCTTCGTTGGCATTTATGCACCGAGCTCTCAATAACACATCAATTTTAATGAGTGCCAGCCCTTTGCATGCATGAAATTGCTAATGTGCTGTAGTTATTTTTGTGCTGAGGAGGAAAACAGGTAAGAAAGGAAAAAATAAAAGGTTTTGTGAGCCAGGTCTAAGGGTACATGAAGAAACAGGTTTCTTCTCACTGCAAAAAATCAATTTATTTTAGTTTCTCTGCAATTGTGCTGGCTCTTCACATTTTCAAGTACAGCTCTGAAGCGCTGATGCAGTGGAGCGAAGGTTTGAAGAGTTGAATCACAACAGCACTGTGAGTGAAATGCTTGATTTTTTTCTTATTGGAAAAATTAAAAGTGACAGCTTCAAAATTGGTTCCACTGCTTTGATTGATTAGACAGAATATTTAGCTCAAAATGATTATGGCAAGATTTTCTACAGAGGCTCATGGCTGGGATGGAAATTAATTTGGAGAAAAGGGGAGGGGGAGTTGTTAAAAAAGAAATTATTCTGCAAAGGAAACTGTTTATCTCCAGAATTGGTGATGAGTAATCTCTCCATATTCAGCCTGATCTCAATAATTAAATGTTCTGTGAGTTCCCATTTGAGGACAAAGGAAAGGGGAACAGGGAGGTAGTGTTAATGAGGCTTCACAGGTGTCTGTCCCTGGAGATTGTGGTGCCCAGTGGCAGCAGGGTGTTGCCAGTGTGCCGCTCAGTGCCCAGCAGGTGCCCTGTGGGTACAGAATATCTGACTGGGAAACGTGCCTGGGCCAAGGGTTGGCTGTTTAATTGGAGCCTCGCTGGGGCAGGTGAGCTGGAGGTCACGCACTGGGAAGCTGAGGGCCACTCAAGGTGGTGTGGGCACAGGGGAAGTTCAGGCAGGAGCTGGAGCCACTTCTCCAGCTGGAGGATCCAGCAGGGCCAAGCACAGCTTAAAGCAGACACATCACATGGATGCTCCAGCATCTCCAGACGGACAGCCACTCTCTGGCTCCAGATCCTTCCTGGAATGGGAGAGCTGAGGCCACCTGGGAGACAGGGGACAGGCAGGCTGGGCTGTCACCCCGTGAGACACCAATAGTAGAGTCACTGAATGGTTCGGGTTGGAAGGGACCTTAAAGCTCATCTTGTTCCACTCCCTGCCCTGGGCAGACACAGCTTCCACTATCCCAGGTTGCTCCAAGCCCATCCAACCTGGCCTTGGACACTTCCAGAGATGGGACAGCCACAGCTTCTCTGGGCACCCTGTGCCAGGGCCTCACCACCCTCACAGAGAACAATTTTTACCTCATATCCAGTCTAAACCTACTCTCAGTTAGAAGCGATTCCCCCTTGTCCTGTCACTCCAGGCCCTTTTAAAAGGTCTCTCTCCATCTTTCTTGCAGGTGCCTTTCAGGCACTGAAAGGCCATAATTAGGTCACTCCAAAGCCTTCTCCTCTCCAGGCTGAACAATCCCAATTCTCTCAGCCTTATAGCAGAGGTGCTCCATACCTCTGTCCCACCTTGTGGCTCTATTCTGCTTCTGGTGTCCTGCCTTTGGCATTTATCTGATTCATCCTTGTTCCTTTCACTAAACAGGCAGAAAATTGTTTCTACTCTCTTCCCTGAGTTATCTTCCTTATTCCATTCTTTATCAGACAAATGCACATCAAAGGATCTGGCCAAGCTCAGCAGACTCAAAGGCTGGAACCTACACATTGTACATCCATCCCAGACAGAAACAGAAAATGGGTCCTTCAGGAGAGGACTCAGGCTGCATGTCCAGCATTTTTTAATTTCAACTTGAAAGATGGGTTTGAGACTATGGGTTGTGTTTTTTGGGGTTATTTTTACATTTCAACTTTTCACAATTCAGACATGCTTCCTCTTGCAATTGGTACATGGTTTATGAAATAAAACATAAAAGCACTGTAACTGCAGAAATATGAACTAGGTACTGTATATGGAAGTAATTTAAGGTAGAGTTAATGTTTTTCTTTATACAGAGAAGCCCCATTTTGACCAGTATCAGATATGGAACAGGGAAACTCCAGAAACAAAGACAGCTATAGCCACAAGCCACAGCTGTAACCACAGACCAGCACAGCACTTATAAGATGTTTTTCCACGGGTGTTTCTTGTCTCCCAAGCAGTGAATCCCGGGTGATCCCCACATATCTTTTATGACAGCACATCCTGGCTGGAAAGAGTCATGCAGATGTAACGTAGGTGTTTAATCACATGTAGGAATTTAAGCTGTGTTGGGGCCAGGTTACAGTGGCCCCAAGATCACTTTTAGGTAACCATCCGCCTAATCCACAATTTTCAGGGATAGGTCACTCTTAGGCAACATCCACCTGACTGTTGTTGGCCTGATGCAGCTGCTCTGTCCAGGTGTGTGGGGGGATGCAGAGCCCATGGCTGAGGGAGGCCGTGCAGTCCTGGGCTAAGCTGGGCTGCATCTTCCAGGGACTGTGTTGTGAGTGACATGTTCATCTCCACACCTGCACTTCCACTTCGGGTTAAACCTGCCACCAAGGCACTGCCGACTGCAGCTGGGGGCACACCTGGAGCCCTGCAAGGCAGGAGCTTGGCGGATTTCCCCGTGGTGCTGCTTCCCGGTTTGCTGGGGAGCCTCTGATCCACCTCACCCTCTCCATTCCAGCCCTGGCCTGCAGCACTGCTCATCTCCATCCCCTCCAGCACCCGCAGGGACCACCTGGAAGCCGGGTGCTGCTCAGGCTCAGCAGTGCTGGGGCCCGATATTGCGCTGGTGCACAGCGATGGATTAAACCCACCCATGAAAAAAAGCATTGCTGAAGAGATGCTTTCCAGTGGATCCAAACCCTCCCTGAAGCCGAGGGCTGGCTGGCCGCGTTCCTCTAGAGGGTGCTGCGGGCTCAGCCTGCGCTCTCCCGGGGAGGGGGTGCTCGCTTTGCCGGGAGCCTGCGAGCCCTCGCCCCGCTGTGCCGGCTCCCTGCGAGCCCTCGGCCCGCTTTGCCGGGAGCCTGCGAGCCCTCTCCCCGCTTTGCCGGGAGCCTGCGAGCCCTCGCCCCGCTCTGCCGGCTCCCTGCGAGCCCTCGGCCCGCTCTGCCGGCTCCCTGCGAGCCCTCTCCCCGCTTTGCCGGGAGCCTGCGAGCCCTCGCCCCGCTCTGCCGGCTCCCTGCGAGCCCTCGCCCCGCTGTGCCGGCTCCCTGCGAGCCCTCGCCCCGCTGTGCCGGGAGCCTGCGAGCCCTCGCCCCGCTTTGCCGGCTCCCTGCAGGTCCCTGGGGCCACAGCCGAGCTGCGGGACGAGGTTGCCGCTAAACCACATAGCCCCGCCGGGCTCCCTCCTGCGCCTCCTCCAGCCTGGTCCTGCCTCTCCCGAGGAGGTGTCCCCCGCACCTGGCCTTGCCGCTGGGGGCTCGCAGGTCAGCATCTCCCCCCTCCCCCTGAGCACGGTCACGCTGAGACATTTTTAAGCGAAGTACTACTTGTACCGTGGCTGTTTGGGCTTCAATACATTCCCTGCCTAACATATCCTTCCCAGAAGGCTGCGTTGGCTCTCCAGTGGCTCGCTGCAATATGTACCTCCACTTTGTTTCCTCGCAGACCATATCTGTACGACATCGATTGTACTGGCTAAGAATGCTTACAAACCTATTTCCTGCTGCAGGATGATCACATTATACACAATTACACACTCTAGGAATTTCTCCTGAGATCCAGCTGGGTACAGGCTGGAGTGGCGGAGGAGCCGGAGCGTGTGCGGAATAATGAATCATTCATTCAAGCTGACTTCAAGCTCTTGGGTTGTGCGAGCATGTGGTGAGCTGCACTAGCTGCTTATTGCCCCAAAAAAAGCCTGAATCACCTAAATCATTCCAAATTTGGTTTCCACTGTGTGTACACTTTCTGTGTCTTGCCACTTCATTATTATGATTTTTATCATACCAGAAAGGTTTGTGCAGAATTTATTCTAAATGTCTCAGCAGGAGAAGTCTCCATGAGCCGAGCCATGCTGTTCCAAACAGAGACTTTCTCAGCAGGAGCAAAATCCATGTCCACAAGGCTCCTACCCTCAGAACAGACCCAGTATTTCTTTCCTGTGTTACTGGTGATGATGGCAGCAGCAGCAGCAGCACTGTGATGTATTTACATTGCAGCACCATGAGGCACCTTCCTGGGATCCTGTGATGCCAATGGACCTAAAACCTCAGCATTTCCCTGGCCTGGAAATCTCACACCCTTATACAGGACAGAGCTGACTGGAACTCATGGAGATGCTGTTTGCCCTCGAGAAGGGCAGGGATGTCTCATGCAGAGTGTTTCTATAAACAAGGAGGCTGAGGCTTTTCTTTGAGTCACTGCTGGATCTGTCTAGCAAAACCAAGTGCCGTAGTGTCATGGGAGGGACATGGAGATGATGTATGGCCGTGATGAAGGCCCTGGTGAGGAGCACAAAGCCCATCAAGCTGTGCTGCCTGTCCCTGAGAGCAGGGCACTGGCACAGCCACAGTGCCAGGGCTGTAGCGTGGCACATTGCAACACCCAAAAATCTGACCCTCCACCTTCCTCTTCCTGGTCAAGCTGCTCCAGGAGCACATCAAGCTGCATCCAGCTCTCCTGCCCAGCACTGTTTCCTCTGGCCTGGTGAAACACCCCCCTGCACGGCACCACTTCCCTGGTATCCAGCTATGTTTTATTCACTGTTCCATCGTTATCTGCCAGCTCAAAAGGCTGGAGCATATTTGTTAGCTAAAGATTTCCTTTTAGGGAGCCGGAGGCAGATTATCCTGGCTGTTTCTAACAATGTGTAATCTAAGCTGTCACCCACATTTCCAATGTTTTACTTCAAGCAAGGCTAGAGCAAGGCTGGAATGGAGCTGAGGGGTTGGAGAGCCCTCCTCACACTGGATGGATGGTCTCTTTGACCTGAGACATCACCAATCTCATCACCTCCACCCTCGGGTCACTTGAACTTAACTTTAGTTTCTTTAACTCTCACAGGGATCATACTCTATCGCTCTCCTAAGGCTACGACTTCCAGTTGTTTATTTTAAAATAAGAGCTAAAAGTCATATATGGGCACGTGGCTCCAAGACCTGCAAAAGTGCTGAATGTTGTGAGAGTGGGGACAAAAGTCAAGTAAAATGTCTCCACAGAAACACTTCAGACATACCATTTAGGAGACTCACCCTTGCCAAGCGGGCTTGTGCACTCCCCTTTTGTTCATTTTGTTTACATCAACCTCTGCAAAGAGAATTTAGCAGAGAATTTACTGGCACACAGAATTTTTTTATAGTGTTCCGATGTGGCACATCCACCCACTCGGGTGTGTTTAGCAGGTGCCCAGCGTCTTGTGATAAACTGAAAGGATGTTTCCCTTCAATGCCACGTGAGATAATGTCACTTTGACCCCATATGCTTCTTTCCTTCTGACTAAACGCCTGCTGCACTGGTGGTTTTGCTGTGCTTAATCTGAACTCAGTATAAGGCTGATGTGCTCGTTATGTTCTCACATTCCTTTATCTACAAAGCCAGGACCTGAAACAAAACACAGGCAATTCTGTAAGGGCGAACACAACTGATTTGCATGCCTGGAAGAAATTGTTGTCTTACAGTTGTCTTACAGGTTTTTTCATTATTTTAATGGGTAATCTCAGGCCAGCTGCATCTCAGCTCTAACAGTAGATCAAGTTAGAGACTGAAAAGTAATGAAAAAACAGGCTGAAAAAGGGCCTGCGTGTTTTAGGAGCTAAAGTCCTATTTTTCACAAGCAACCTGGGCTTTTAGCAGCCTAATTGCCATTTACTAGCAGCTGGACTAGCTCTTAATGCTCAGTTTTGCAGAGGAAAAGGCCAATTCTCTTTCAGCTAACAACATGTGTCAGCTACAGCAAATGCAAAACTCAGACTTTGCTGTGCGTGTCATCTGGTGCTTCTGAGAGCTCACAAAGGGCTAAAGCCACCACCTGCCTATGCGGAGGATGGTGGATTTTCTGTCAGAATATGGCTAACTTGCTTCTTAAGATGTTGTGTAAGGCACTGAAACCTTCTTTAGCAACTAAATAATTCAGAGAATTTTGCAGAGAGGTCCCTTATGGGGCTGTCAGCACCTCCCCTCTGTGCATTTTGGTGAGTTGGTGTGGTACAGAATGGCTTTATCCCCTCTGTCCGAGCATGTGGTGGAGAGGGACCAACAGGACACGACTCACCACAATCAGCTTTGGTCAAGCAGGACTTGAAAGTGGCCTGAACCACTGGCTCATTTACACCAGGCAGGAGGACTCTTACTGTCAGGACAGGTTGGAGCTCTTTCAGTATCCAAGGGTACAAAACCACCCCCTGCCTTTGCCACTGCCCCAAGCCTTTCAGCTGACTCCTCGGCAGAGGCTGGGTTAGAAAAGCACCAGTTGCAGAACAGCGCACGGACAAACAACGTGTTTGGGATTTGTAGATATTTCAGTTTCCAGAGCCCTGCACTGGACATGGCTGGAGCACCACTCTGACAGCCTCAGACAGCAGAGATGGACAAAGGAGTCAGTCTACAGGTGCTGCCATCTGCAGTGTGTCTCTTCCCAGTCATCTCCATGTGCTTTTGAGAGTCTTGTAACCCTTGGTGGTGTCAAAGGTCTTGGCAACCTCTGTGCAGGCTGCAGCACTGCTGGTGCTAGGAGCCACAAACTGAGAAACACAAATTTCTGAGTTAATTAAATATATAATGACACTTTCTAAAGTCTCTCTAATACTCTGGCTGCTTTGAGCCTGTAGGGGACAGAATTTCAAAGGAAATTTTCCAGCACTCAGAACTGGTGCACAGAGGAACTGGGTCTCAGTCATGTCTTCGTCGTTTGGGGTTGACGTAATTTTCTTACCGAGGTTCTCCTGAGTGTCCTGTCTATTCCCAGCTGATGGTTCCCTTGTAGTAACCTACTCGTGAGAGCCCAGACTGCAGGCTCAGATGTGGGCAGGGTTTCCCCCTGCTCCGAGGATCAGCCCACTCTTTTCTGCTTTCTTAACTGAAGATGGAGTCACTCCCCTGAACATGCAGAACGCCTTCAACAGATATTTTCAAAACCACACCGTTTCCTGCCTGGTGTTTTGATAGTTATTCAGAAATCACATGTTAACACTAAAGTCATTAGCTTGTTTAAATGTACTCGTTTTCTTTTGATCTATATATCCTTGTGCTAAACCAAGTGTGACTGTGCTTTTCCCATCCTGGATGCTCCTTCATTCCCAGGTTTCTACTGACCAGTGGGATGTTGCACAGCTAGGAGGACCCTTGTCCCTTCCTCCTGGGTTTGCCTCCCATGGGTAAAGATGTACAAACCAGCGTATGTAAACTCTGCAAGACCTCCTGGGCCTGAAGCCAGCCTCCATCCATATCCCTGCGGCAGAAGGACTTCCATATATAAATCCAGACCCAAGTGCCTCCTCTCTGAAAGTGAAGTGCTATTTTTGGGTGCTCTGGTAATGATTTTCTCTTTCAGCAAGTCAGAAAGCCCATGCCTTGATATTCTCCATCCGTTTCCTAAGCATACAGTGTGTCTTACCTTTGGTGAATATTTGGGTGAGCTTTATTAAGCTTTTCCTTGTTATGACAGGACCTAGAACATCCCCCTCGTTCTTCTTTTTTTTTTTTTTTAAAAACCATTTTCATCTAATTCCAGGAGGAGTGCTTTCATAGACTGCCACATCTCCATGAAGGCATGAGGAAGTAAACACCTCTGAGTGAAGCCTCCCCAGAAAGGCAACAGCAGTTGGCTCAAACCCCGTCTTCCTACTCAAACCCTCACACGTTAAGCACTACTCAGACGATTACTTTGAGTTGCTTTAAGTACCTCCAGTTGTTTTCTGACTCGCTTCTGCTTTGGGCATTGATGAGTGGGAAGCCTGAAAACACTTGTAAAGTCTGGTCTGTAGTTTAACCTTTCTTTCATTCTTTTTTTTTTAATGTGTGTGTGTGTGTGTGTGTGTGTAAAAGACTTATGCCTTTTGCAGGGGAAAATGGCAAGTATTCAACATGTTTCCAACAAGGCAGAAGCATCATGTCTTTGTGGCCCTACCTTCTCTGCAGAACAACAAATCTCACAAGCCATGGTGAAGACACCAGTCATTAAAAAAAAAGGGAAATCTCGAAAAATATATATGCCAAGGAGGTTTTGGACCTGTATTGCCTCCAGTCTCACAGGTCTCGGAGAACCCTGTATGCTTGGCTGCCACTGAAGGCCTGTGGGACCTTTGTTGTCAGCACCTTTGCCAACTGCAGTTCCAGTTTTGTAACCCCTTTCCCGAGGAGAGATGTCGAACCCTGCCCACACCTCAGGATAGATTATAATTTTTTAAAAAAAAACCTCACTGTTCCTGAAATGTGTCTTAATTAACTCCCAGCAATTTGCATTTGACAAAAGATAGAAGCCAGTTTCTCTTGTTCTACTGATCTGTGCTTCATGCCAGATGGGGGTGGCTTCAGGTCAGGTGTTTCCCAGACCTGGGGCTGTCTTTGGGATGCAAGGCAACCCAGGAGAGAAAAGGGAAAGAGAGAATATAAATACTGGTTGGCTTAGGGTAGCCCAGCTCCAGACTGAGCTGCATAAAAAATGTATTGGGATGATAAATAATTTTGATAAAAGGCACTTGACAAACGGAGCAGCTGTTCCACCCCGTGGATGGGGCTGTAAATCCAGTATTTATGGGCAGGGGCTCCCAAAGGTCTTCCCTGCTGTGGCAGGTGGGTTCTGGGGAATGTCCCTATTCTGGCAGCTCATGCAGTCTGGATCCCGTTCATCCTAACATCATCCCTGAGATCTCGGCAAAGAAAGGAGAAATTAGTATTCCTCAGTGGGACCGTGGGGACGTGGTTTGCTGGGGGCAAGGCCATGTTAAGTTTTCTGCAAGCAGTGCAAAAATGGGGTTTTGATTGGTTTCTAACCAGTCACAATTGGCACATTTTAAATGACTATAAAAGACCTGACACCCTCCTGAAGAGCAAGGTTGCCCTTTAATGTTTTTTTTTCCCTTTGTAGAGAAGACACAAAGGAAAGAGGTTAATTGACAAAACCAAGTCCTGCATCACTAGTGTGGAGTGCTCCCGAATAGCAACGTGAAAACCTATTGCCAAAGGGACATGTCAGACCCCTGATGCTCCAGCCAGGCTGAGGGGAGAAACATCAGCGCCAGCTGCATCTGCCGGAGAGGCACGCACATTATTACATGCGGCTCTGCTTTACCTAAACCCCAAAATTTTACACTTAAATTTTAGCATTCTGGTAAATAATACAGAAGTGCTTCAAAGGGTGGGTGTGCTTGCTACCCTGGAGAAGCCTCCTTTAGCTCAGGCCAGGCACAGAGTGAGTCTGAGCTGCATAAAGCAGGCAAGGGCACAGCAAGCACTCCTGCTGCTTTTGGCACCATGCTGGGGGTGCCTTCTAGGCTGGTGTGTCCTCGGTGGCTTTGGCCCACAGTGGCAGCCCTCACGAGAAGGCAAACGCAACGGCAGTAGAAGGGGCATAAAGAAAACCCTGTGCTGGTCCTCAGTGTCAAATATTGTGGGGAAGAACAGCAGCTTGGAGGGGTGCTGTGGGTGAGTTAACCTCCTGGAAGTGAACCATCCGCTGTCTCTTTCCCCGTGGTGCCCCAGTTTTTTTTTTTTTGAGTGCACCACTCTGTTCCCTGGTATGAATCTGTAGAGGAAGGGTTTTCCAAATCCAGTCTTGCTGATTTTCCATTTACTCCTCCATCACAGTGATTACAGGGGTTTGTACTTACACAATACTTAAGTAAGGGAGTGATGAACTATTTACAGGGGATTTTTCTTTTGTATACAGCTATAGGAAAAATCCTGGCAGCAGGGTTCACTCACTCAGTCCTGCTCTGCTCCAGGGATGCAATGGAAAAACACTTCTCTCCCTGGAGAGGAACCCACATCAGCAGGAGGACAAGCAATCAGTAAGTGATAATGAATCAGTTAAAGTGCATTTGAGATCAATAGATGTAGGTTAGCACACATGTAGCCAGTCATTTCTGAGTCTCTTTTAACACAGCTGCATGTTAGCCTAAACCCCAATTATTATGCATTTTACAGAGTATAAATTTATCAGCATTCTCTGTTCAGTTCGGGCGGAGTCCTTTAAGTACTGCCTTACATGGGCTAACACTGGGGTAAACCAGCCTGGACTTAGGACACCAGAAAAACTGGGGCCACATGGTCACAGAATTATTATGGAATAAATCATATGTTGGGGCCCAAATGTGCTTCCTTTTTTGCTTCATTCCTTTTCTTGATCATCTTTGAAGAATGATCCAAAACCCAAAGCACCTGAAGCTGTTGCTAATTGGGCAAGGGCTTATGTGTCACTTAGATTTACTCATTCTACATACACTCCCTCGCAATATAATTAACAGTGATGGCACTGTTAGATAATTAAATTTAGTTTCAGGCAGAGGTCAAGTGACCTGGATAGTTTATATGGCGGCTGATGCCCTTCAATAGTAAATCAAAAATAGTGGTCTCAGGGTTCCCCACTGCTGACAGCAGAGCTTTGGGTCATTAAGGTGCTCATTGCTCACCAAAGCCTGTAGGAAATATGGCATTTTCCCATTCCCCCACTTTCCAAATGGAGATGGAATAGGAAAAACAATGACTTGTCACGGAATGATCCCAGTGTCTGTGGCAGTAGAAATGGAAATGGAGCTGATGAGGGATGTGGGGACTGAGCCGGGAGGGCTGTGTGCTTCTTCCGTGGTTATTGCCTAGTGAAGGGTGGGACGTGGTAACTCAGCTCCTTCATTTGGCTCCGTGGTGCCCTGCCCATGCTGCATCTCACCCATCGCTGTGCCAGTGCTGGCTGGGGCTGGTGTGACACAGCAGGGTCCAGCTGCCATGCCCAGGGGGGACCTGCCAGGTGGAAACTCAATTTTGTGCTGAAATGACTCACGGCAAAATATTTTGAGCCAGTTCAACTGAGTACTTTGTTTTGAGTCACGGTGACTGTAACTGCAAGGTTTGTTTAGATGCTCCTGGCAGAAAAAAACATTGTACAGAGAGACACAAATAGATTGGTAAATACATAACTAGAAGAGTAACATATTGGAAACTTCTTTTTTTTTTTTTTTTATGGAAAAAGCTTCCTGCAAAAAATGACTGCTCAGTTCAAGCTTTTCCTGCAGCCTGGCTGGGAACCATTACAGCCCACATAGCAGCCCTGGCATCTCCGGAGGTCATGGGTGCACATCTCCCCTCCAAGGCTCCTATTTTGCCCCAGGCAGCCTGGAAACAGCAGCCCTCTCTGGGATTTTCCTGTCACTTCCCTCTATCACTTTATGCATTTCTTATTTCAGTGATAACAGGAGGGGGTCCTCTACATTTTTCTCATCTCAATAGGCAGTAGATAGATCATAATTAAATCACAGCTTAGCTTGGGACTTGGCACTCGTGCGGAGGATCAGGGCAATCTGTCTATTTGCAGGATTAGACATACATATATATATATATATGCATATATTAATCCTTATGTTTTTCACAAATAATCCTGTTTGTTCTTGGATGGAAAGCACATTAGAGCAAGCCAGCATCCTCTCTCATCCTGTTTGTTCCTCCCTTCTCTCCCTGAGAACAATGACAGCAGGAGGAAGTCTCGCATTGGTTTGTTACCAGTTTCCAGGCAGTTTTGCTTCCAGCTCCCCAACTACAAGCGCAACATTGCAATCCCTGGGCTGGAACAGACACAGAAAACATCTGGTCTAGAAAAACACCACCAAAAAATCGGGAGTTCGTCGAATTTAGCATTTTGATCAAATTTACCTCTTTATATGTGATCGAGGGCTGTTGACTGTGCACGATATTAAGGAGTGATGATTTGCAGCTTGGGAAAAGGGGTTAAATCCAGGCAGGCTGCCGTCACTGCGGGTGATGTGCAGCCCCGTGCGACTTCCGCTACCTGCCACTCGGGCAGTTCATTACCAAAAAAAATCACATTCTGCTGCGCCCTCGCAGCCCTGCAAGCTGAAACGCCGGCGCTGCCGTCCCCAGCGCCTGTCAGCCCTGCTGCAATCAGGACTAGCGAGTGATAAGCCAGGGATGCAGTCCCCGGTGGGGGCTGCCCAGCGAGCCGAGGGCAGAGGCACTGGCAGCACCAATCCTGCTGTTTCTGGGGAGCTTTCAGCAGCTCCTTCTGGCCTTCGGTCCGTCTGTGTCCCGCAGTCCTGCCTGGTGAGCCTGCACCTCCCGCAGCAGCGGCAGCACGCAGCCTCCCCAAACCTGCAAGACTGTTTGTAATACCATTTATTATTACTTTCTGGAGCACATCTCCAATCAGAAAGTGTAAGAAAATCCCATCCGCCTGCCAGTTGACTCATGTGTAGGGTTTCCGCTTCCCAGATCTGCATATTGTAAGCTCCTGACACAAGTTGATGTTGTAAGTACAGCTTCCATACGGTTCTCTCAAAGGCAACAGATTTTTTTATACATATATATTTATATACGGCACCTGGTTTGGCAGGAACCACATCCGAAAAAGGGAAATAAGGAAAACTAAAAGCTGACTCTACCTAGCTATTGCTGGCTTGGGAGGCGGCGTGGCCAATTCCAAACACAGCATCAATCTCTTATTCCTACTTAGGATCAGCATGGGAGTTGGTAGGGCTGGGATGGCTCCCGAGTGCCGAGCGAACAGGTCGACAACAGGTCAGCAAATCCAGGTGTGACATCTGGATCCAGCTGCAGAAGGGCCAAATCTCACTGAGCATCCCGAGAACACAAAGCAGGCGGATGGTTGCTCCTCTGGCCTTGGCGCTTCCCACACTCCTGCCTGGCAGAATTTGGGTTCAGCACCTGAAACTGGGCGGCTTTTCCCACCGGACCCGACAGCACCACTGCCGGGGTCCTGGGCTGGGGGAACCGGGGCGGCCTGGATCCCTGTGCCTTTCTGCCCAGCTCCAGCCTGGATCCCCGATCCTTTCTGCCCGCTCTCTGTCGGGGGGGGGATCTGCGTGCTGAATAAGCCCGTTGGTGGGGCACTGGGCGTGCACCCCCGAGGGTCCCGACGCTCGGTCGCCCCGAGGGTCCCGCTGCCACCGGACGCTCCGTCCCCGTCCCCTCCCTCGGCACCGCGGCGGGTCCCGCGCAGCCCCCGCCCCCCCTGAGGGGGCTCTGCCCGCCCCCGCGCGGCGCCGCC
>VWPU01010320.1:0-79052 GCA_013398955.1 Callaeas wilsoni
GAGAACTGGTACCATCCTCTGCCTTGCATTCCAAAACCTTTCTTGCCCAATACCTTCAGGAAAGCTGAGAACTGGTACCATCCTCTGCCCTGCATTCCTTGCTTGGTTTTCATGGACTAATGCATGACGTGCTTTTTGATTCCTGCACCTTAAACAGGATCCATTGTTTTCTCACTGATTGCTTTTGTGAGCACTCTGAAGAATCATAACTGCTTTTCAGGTAGAAACAGAACACAGTCCTTGCCATTCACGAGGGGTTTGGGGCACTCAGAATGGGAGGCTTTGTGCCCTGGGTTACAGCTCCTCTGGATGGGCTAAAAATGCACGATGGCAACAGCTCATTGCAGGGCTCTGGCTCTTCCACTGGATGTAAATGAGTCCTCGGCAGACTGAGGCTGGAATTGGTGTTAGGAAGTGCGCCCTTCTCAGTACTTACATTCTAGTCCTCGTTACTGTGTCTAAGCAGCACTAGGTTTTTTTTATTTTTAGCTGACTGACATCGTGCTGCACGCAGCCCCGCGTTTGAAGAGATGCTCATATTTCTCTGCTCTCTTTTGTGGTAGTTTTTACACCCTCTTTGAGCGTGCTGGTGGCTTTGAAGTCCTATGGATTGCGCTGTTTCAGGCCAAAAGATATTGCCTGAAGCAGCGTGTGTAAAATTTTCCTAAAAAGTTACCTCTGCCTGTCTAACATAGAAGCAGCTTGTCTGTGCCCAGGAGGTAATTATGAGGATGATCAAATCTGCTCATGGTGTGTGGGCTTCTCCCTCATGCCCTTAGCAGCAATCCCCCAGACAGGGCTGCCAGCTGGGTGGCTTGCTCACAAATCTCAGCTTACTCACCTTCATGTCAGAGGGCCACAGCTGTGAGCTCCAGCACCTGGGCTGGAGCCTCTGTGTGTGAGATGAGGCTGATTTCAGATGAGCTGTGGAAATGGCGTAGCCATAGCATCATTTACAAATCGTCTGCTGGGGTGGGGGAAACCCACACTGTGCTCTCTTTATGCTGTGAGGAGGTATGAGAAAATATGCAGAGCCAAACCCTGCTCTCTGCCCTGGCCTGGAGTGAGAGAGGAGGTGTGAGCCAGCCTGGGGTGCATGGCACGTTTCCTGCCTGTTGCTCC
Organism: Callaeas wilsoni; assembly: GCA_013398955.1. Classification (NCBI taxonomy): domain Eukaryota; kingdom Metazoa; phylum Chordata; class Aves; order Passeriformes; family Callaeidae; genus Callaeas; species Callaeas wilsoni. Next base: position 1,123 of record VWPU01010320.1, read on the forward strand.
TCAAGGGAGGAAAAATGCAAAGTCTGCTGGAGAGTCGAAGTGTAAGCTGGTGAACCATCTCCTCAGCTGCTCCTACTGCTGACTTTTCTCCGGCTATGCTTCTCATCCAACCCAGTTCCTGAGCTAATTGTGTCCCCTGGGGCTGGGAGAGGTTTAGTCCTCCTTCCTTCCATCCGAGCAAGTGACACAGGTGTCACCTACCCTGGTCTAGGCAGCGAGGCTTCCTACAGGATCTGGTTAGCCTGGACATCTTGTGCAATCTCACCAAAGTTCCCCTCGTCTTTGACTGCGAAGTTCTGCTTAGCATTTATATTCTGGAAGGGCTGCAAGTGAAGGATGATGCAGTTGTGCCTGGTATTTCAGGGCTTGAATACTCCAATACGCAGTGAGGAGCAAGAGAAGTTTAATGTTGCCAGGGAAGGGAGTCCTACCTCTCTTCTCAAGCCATAGCCCTCTTTTAGCTCCCTAGAGGGTTTACAGGGTAGCACCAAGGCTCTGCCCCAGCCACATGACCCTCCAGGGATATATTTTGTCATTGGAAGTGTTAAAACTCCTTCCCACCCCTGTCGGGCTCTGTTGCACCACAGAGGTGTGAAGGGAACCCAAAGCTGCAGGGTAAGAGCACTGCTGCCTGGGTCTGAGGACATTTGCAGTGTTCAGCTGTGATTGCAGTGGGTGCTGGCCCTTGGGGCTGACAGGGTTATAACCTTTTGGATCTGTGACCCACCCAGCCCTCCAGCGTGTCACGCCTTTGTTACCGGCACCAGGGCTGCAAATAGAGACCTCTTTCTTGTCATCAGGGCTCAGTGGCACATCTGCATCCCCCGGAGCTAGGAGGAAGCCTGCCTCTCTGTGTCAGCCTCTGAGCTGGGGAATGGGGCTGCTTACTCCCAGTGCAGCCCTCACTACTGTGATTCTCCAAAACAGAGCTTTGGTCTCCCAACCTAAACCCAGAGCATCCGTGCCAATTGCAGGAGAGAAGCTCCTTTCTACAGATTTGTCTTTTTGCTGTGAGCATTAGGACAGTTTGACCTACTGTTAGCTGTGGAGACAACAAAAAAATGACAATTTGGGAGTGAGAGGCAAGAGCTGATTTGGTACAGATGGGAGGAATGACCTTCCCCGTGGTGTATTTGATGCTCTGTATGCATCTTGCCCTATTGTGGGAATGTGGAGGGGTGGGGTGGTTCAGAATGTGTCCCTGGAATGGCAGCTGAAGACATTGCAGTGACACACTCAGTGCTGCTCAGTAGTGACCCACCTGCACCATGTCAAATAAAGGCAAGGAAAATAATTTTGGGGAAGCTCAATAATAAAAACAACTTCATTTTGAAAAGCAAAATATTGTCCCTGCATAAATAACCCCAAAGACTTTTTCTGGGCAGGGATCACAGCTCTGCTGTTGCAGCTGCTTTTGGGAAGGAGGCACTCGGAGGGCTGGACCAGCAATAACCCAAGTGGACCCTCTGGCCACCACTGGCTGCTGAGCCTCGAGGGCTTTGTGGTGCCAAAATGCAAGTGGTTCAGAGTGTCTGTGCACAGCAACCAGACCTGCCCCCCCAGGAGGATGGATGATTTAGTCTGTATTTCTAGAGCACAGATTTAGCTCAGCTTTAGGTTGTCGATTTTGCAGGAAAAATTGATAAACCTGCGAGAGCCCCAGTCTCGACAGAGATTTCCAGGTACTTCTAACATGATTCTTCTGAGGGAGACACTGCAGGCTGAGGTCTCCAAGAATGCACTAACAACCCAAAATGAATAAATGCTTTGACTCTTATCACAAGCAGTCCCACCCCTGCCCTGAGTTATCAAGCTGGATAGCTTAGCAATGAGCACTTGCAGGGCCCTTCCTTACTGAGATAAGGTATCGATATTAAAATTGTACTTGATTTAGGGGCTTAATTTCTGCCTATACTGTTTTTTTTTCCATGTCTTACATGTGCAATCATAAACCGGGATTTGGGTTATTCCAGTCCCAGAAATATTTTTAGCTCTGGGCTGTGACAAAAAGGGTCTCTTATTGTTAAAGCAAAAGGGAGGGTGTGCCTAGAGTGGCAGTCCTGGTGGTGAGGGCAAGGACTACCATGGGAGTTCCCTAAATTGTTACAACTGTGGATTTAGGCATGTTATAACTGTATTTACAGCAGGCATTTACAGGTGGCTCCTGTCATAGGATGCAAAGGGGCACCCACTAGAATTTAATGCTGCATTCTTCAAAGCTCGGGTTTCCAGTAGTATCTCCAGGAAAAACTCTATCTGTGACAGTTTGTTGGCTTCAAAGCTTCAAGTCATGGAATTGAAAAGCTCCTCTCAATGAAATTCAACTGAGCAAGAGGGATGCAAACTTTACTCTTCATCATGTAATTTCCCCAAAGTAAAGTTGTTTGGGTCGTTTTGTTGGTGGTTTTTTTTTTTTTTTGAGGAATTTTGATGGAGAGGTGACTTGGAACACAGTTTGGGATACTTTGGCAGGGGAGTATCAAAGTCATGGAAAGAAAAAAAGCTACAACAGCACAACAACCCCCAGCTGCTTTCAGCTTTAGATCGTGTATCCCTTCTAGCTCCCTGTTGCAGTGGACACTGAGATTGCAGGAGTTTGTGGCCATGCTGGAATGAGAACCTGAGGGTTCTCTTAATATTCACTTTTCTGTTCTGAGAGTCCACATCCCTTAATCCTGCTTTCTTCTTAGCCTGTATTCTTCATTGTTTTCCATCTTAAAAATCTAGGGGATGCTAAGATCCAGTAGAGATTTGTAATTCCTCCCTAAATAATGTCGCTACCTCTTTTTATTTGGCCATGGGTACATAGGCTAACAATGTCTGTAGTTACTGGAATGACTGAGAACAAGGATTTTGTTCTCTCTTGTCTAGTAAATCCTGCAAAATGAAGTTACATATATGCTGTAGGTATTACTTTTAATATTTAAAACTGTCGTAGCCACATCATGGGAGCTGTCTGGCATTAGAAGAACTTTCCAAAGGGTTGTTAAAATGAAGGAAAAAAGCGCCTTCAAAAAACAAACATGACTTTTTGCTTCGTATATTAAAGCAGTGAAATTTAAAATGGCACTAGAATAATTATGATTTCTTGCTGTAAATCTGCATAGATTTGGCTCTTTGAATTTTTTTATGCTATAAAGATTAGTTAACTGTCTGTAGACTGGATCCTTCTTGCATTAGACATGTGACTAAATCTGCGAGGCCCAGTGGCTGGAAAAAAAGACCCAGAAAGGCATTAAAATAGTTTAGCCCATTCAACTGCAAAGTCATCTTACACATACTTTCCCCCTAACTGGTTTTGTGTATGTAATTGTCAAATACAAATCTGCAGAACATCTCCTGGTCTGGAATCTCATTCCATCTCTTAGAGCAGTCAGCTGTTCTCCTGTAGCCTTTCTTAGTGACTGGTATATGTGCATGTTGGGATCTCTGTACAGTTCTGTTTTCCAGGCAGTAATTTTCATCTCTATTTTCACACTTTATTTATGCACTTTGTATGTTTCCATGATCAATTTTTATCTGTTTGTTCATTAAGATACCTGCATAATTTGCAAAGCTATCGGCAGTGTGAGATCACTAAAGATAAAAATTAATCTAAGTATACTTTATTGATAATATTCAAAGACAGTGCTAGTATTGGTCATTTTAGGTAGATGTAGGGCTGTTCTTGTAGTAAATGAACCAGGTTGAATGTCTAGATGAATAACTGTAGAAGTATAAACTAAACCTGTGTATCCAACTAGTCCAGCTTGCCAAGGATCATCATCAAAGTTTTGAGTCTCTTTAAAAGTTATTCTTCAGAACATGGCTATTCTATCTGTAACTTCTATTGTACTGTTTGAAATGGAATCAGGCTGTGAAGCCTGCCAACTCATCTTTCATGTGCCTTTCCCACTGGTGTCTCTTTCTGCAGAATCAAGCTCGCACAGCAGAGTGTTTCTGTTGCCTTTTACATGTGGTCCTGGTTAAAAAATAATACAATGAAGTTTAGCTGTGGTGAAATTATTTATTTGATTTTTTAAAAAAAAACTGGTGCAAAAAGTAAATATGTTTACTGTATCCCTTTCCATCCAGTGCATTTCCTTTCTTTAAGCTCCGTTTGTGTTCAACAAGACAGCCTCTTTCTCCAAGATTAACATTTCTTATGATTGTTCCTGACAGAGGATTTACTTTCAGAGGCCCTGCTAAGGATAACCAAAAAAGGGCATGTAGCAAGACAGTTTTGGCAGCTTGCACGAATTTTCGGAGCTTTTTAGGTCTTGGTTTTCTGATGAGTGGCTTCCTGAGCATGCCTGGGGAATGACAGGCATCTCTGCAGGCAGGCTGAACCCACCTTGGCTTGCGCGCCGTCATTGGCTGCCTATTGGAATAAATTGAGGACAATGCATTCCGCTGCCTGCCAATTGTAAACATAAGGGATATGTGTTCACTTAGCGTTGACTTTTGGGAGGGGCCAAGGAAAAGCTGTACTTTTATTGAATAGGGCTGTGTGTGAGGCTGCTGGTGTGCCTTTCGTGCTGCGCTCCTGCCCAAGCAGCCAGTTATTCATTTCCTTCCTACTAGCTGAAAACTTTGCAGCCAGAGGTAAGGACTTACGGGACGTGTTTGTTTGGGAGCGAGCCGGGCTGACCGCGTTTGCCTCGCGGACTGCGCAGCACGCGGAACCGAACGAGCTGTCGGAGACTATTTTTGCTCTCCTCCTCTCTCTCTGTGTCCTCCCCCCCACCTCCAGATGTTGGTGGTGAATTAAGGGAGATCTCCGTGCTGTGCTGGGCGGCTGGAGGGGGGATGCGTGTTTGCTCACCCCGCTGGACCTCGATGAGGAGGTGCAGGGCAGGATCTGTGCTGGTCCCACTACTCTATTTTTGATCCTCTGGTGGGCTTGTTATCTATCCTAACCTATCTACCCTTTCTTTTCTATTTTTTTTCTTTTTAAAAGGCACTGCGATGAGAAAGTTTTTAGTGTGTTAAGGTCTGGTGAATTGCTTTTAATTTTGCAACTTAATATGTGGACTTTCAGGGCAGCCCGACTGCAAGGGCAGTCTCCAGGCGTAACTGATACAGATACAGTAAAGCTCTGGTTAATGTAAGCGATCTGATACTTGCTGAAGCAGATGTCCCTCGTGGCAGCCTTTCACAGAAGTATTGTTGACAATAGATGGCATCAGTTTTTGTTTTCAGCCTTCAACATGCGCAGCGGTGTGTTGCCAGAATGTTTCTTGTGAAGTTGTCTTTCCTGTTAGAAGGGGGGATTAAAAAGTGCACTTGGGTGGGGCCGGAGCTCTTGGAAGTCTGGATCTGTGTTTGCCAGAGTGCAGGCTCCCCTTCCCAGCTCCTTTGACATGTTCGGACAGTTGGAAAGCCTTGTGCAAGGCTGGCTGCTGATAGCGTGTGATATTGCGCATAGCAGGGAATTCTCAGGGAAAGGGCTGGGAAAATGAAGGGACGGGGGAAGTTAGCTGCAGATGAACACTCGGTAGCTGCAGACACTGACCAAGCTGCTCATCTCTGGCCAGACCGGCAGGGATAGAATAGATTTGTCTCATATATCATATGTTGTTTGGAAGAATGAAAGCATAACTCGTTTGAAAATGACTTTTTTATGGAGTATTTGTTTTCGGAGGAGAAATTCCTTTCAGAGTATGCTGTTTTTGTACAATTTTGCCTGAGAAGTCTTCCCCTGCTAAAAGGCAGAGAGGAGAATATTTTGGGAAAAGAACACATTCCCTCCTTGGCAGCAGCTCAAAGCAAATAAGGAGGCAGAGTGGGATTTTTTTTTTGTAAGAACCATGTATTTATTATAATTTGTCTATTTTAGATACCATACTGTGAATGATTGTGTTTGTATGATTTGCCATTGAAGAACCCTAGGACTCTGCCTCCATTCTTTCTCTGTCTCATTAAATGTAGCAGTAAGTCCTCATCTGCAGCAAGTCCCATCTTTTTCTCCTGCCATTTAGACAGGATGGGATCCTAAAACTACACACACCAAAACCAATGGAACAGACTCTTTTAACATAAATTACAAGTGGAACAAAACTTTTAGTCCATCTGCTTAATTAAATTGCCTCTAAGGTGTAAAGCAGGGCAGAACTGTTCTCAATATGTTTGAAGAAATGGCAGGTCTGTCTTTTTTGGAGAAGCTGCAATCTTAGTCAATAAAACCTGCATATGTTAACGTAGTATCTAAATTGTGATGGAAGGGAAGAAATACCAGATGAGATATCTGTGAGCAAGAGACTCAATTGAAATAATTTGTTTTTCCTGAAAACTCCTCTTTGTTGCCACTTGCAATGACAAGAGGATCGATTCCACAGCCTTCATTGACAGGATTAGTCCTGGTGAAATCAATACCATCATTAATGGGTTCAGGGTCTGATGCAAGGGGAGTCCTGTGTACTCTGAATACACTTTGACAGTGAGTGATGTAAGCACGTTTTAGGAGAATAAGGGATTTTCCACAACTGCTTCTTCATATACTCACAGCATTGTTCTGACACGGAGCAGCCTGAGAAAGGGGTCACTTCCCTTGTGCTTTTGTTTCTTGTCCAACACTTATATACACAATGCAGCAGTGACACTGAAAGGTGATTTGAAAGGAAAGTGGGGAGGGGTGTGTGTGTAAGTTCCTCTGACTGGCACTAGAGGGGAAATTGAAGTGCATTTAGATGGGAAGATTTTTTTTTTATTCCTTGGTCTCATTCGTAGGGCCACACATGACACACAACATCTGTTCCATCCCATCCAGGGTTAGGGTGCAGTGCTGCTCATTCCAGGTGGGGAGACTACAAAGGTAGGGCAAGGCTTTTCTCATGACTGCCTGCTAGGAGGTGGCTTCTGTCCTGTGAAGATGCCAGGGAAGGTGTATCGAGAGCCTGACTGGAAGTCCTCCTTGTTTCACACTTCCCTTTGCACAGCTGGAGCAGCCCTGCCTGTGGGGGTGATCTTTTCATTGTAGAAAAGTGAGAGCCTGCAGGGCTTCCTTCCTGCAGGACAAATAGAACTCAAATGTTTTGGGACTGTGGAAAATAATCTGATTTCTCAGTAGATGCTTACATGAGACCTGTTGTTGTGGCCTGCCTTTTACTTTGTATTAAAGATCAGTGGAGCTCCTAACCCCTCTCTGCCAAGGGTGCAGCTTGGAACACTTGATCATGGTGTGTGGACAAAGAGGGACAGGAAACCATATATGCCTAAGAATGAGAGGGCCAAGAGGTCACAACTGTTCATCTGCAGAGCTTGTCTGGACTCTCCTGGGTCTGGCAGAAAGCACCAAAAAAGGTAACAGGGCAGAAGGGGAAGTGCAGTCCTGTGAACCTTTCGCTGCCTTTGAGAAGAGCTTTATAGGGAGTTTGCAGGATTGGGCTCCAGGTGTACAAAGCCTGAGGCACACAGGCCTGTGACTGCAGAGAGTGGGAGTCTGCCTTCAAAGCGAGCTTTCATTCTTTAAAAATTGTCTCCTCGTAGTAACTGCCCCCTGGCAGCTCGTAACAAGAAAGTTGCTGCCTTACTAGAGCCCTGGGAAATGTGCATGTGCAGGAGGTGGTTTGCTGGCTATGTGCAGAGCTGCTGAGTGGTTAAATGGATAAGAATGGATTTGAGGGGCAACTGTGCTGGAAGGAAGTCACTCACCTATGTGTAGGCACCTCCTCTTGGGCTGCTGCTCTTGCTTGGAAGAGGTAGCTGCTGCTTGTCAAGGATTTGGCTAAGGCTGAAATTTGACTCAGAGGCATTTGAAGATCAGATTAGATCTGACCTCTCTGGATGAAACACCGAGGTCACAGGACAGTTGAACTATCTAACATTTTTTTTTTTTCCTTTCCTGATGCTTTTGTACATTCAACTACCTCAGCAGGGAAGGATGCTCAGTACTCTGTAATTTGGGATCCCTCCCACCCCCAGGGGGGCTTGCTCCTGCATTTCTCAAAACAGATTTGATCAGCCAGAAAGATTAGGGAATATAACACTGTTACTTAGCTGGTATGCTAGCGGAATAGTTTACATCCTGCATTAAGGAAGTGCTCCTTTCCATGCATTTTTCCTTGGGAACTGTGCTTAGCGCTTATAAACGGTGTGGGGCCAGCAGATACCAGCGTCAGCAGCGTGGTCCCTTCTGTGCCAGCTGCCCTTGTGAGGAATTGCTGCCTTCTTTCTGGTCTTTGTCTCCTGCAAACCTCCTGGCTGCTGCTTCATCCTGCAGCACCGCTGTGCACCCAGGGACAGCAGCGCCCAGTTCTCAGCTGGGCCACCTGCATCCTCCCCCTGTGCTCAGGAACCACCACCACCACAAACCCATGCCTCTTTCCCTCCTCCTGCCCCTCGCATCTGCCCCTCAGGAGGGGAAAACTCAGTCTGTGAAGCACAGGGGCACCTCCTGATCAGAAAATCTATAGCAGTGTTGAAGCCAGAGGAATTGCTTGTGGGGACCGTCCTGCTGGCTTGCAGTGAGGGCAGGACCAAAGAGCTGAGGAAGCAGGGGAAAGAAAGGGAAAAAGCAGCAATATTTTAAGCCACTGGAGTAATTTCTCCTTTGAATTTTTTCCTGTGGTCATAAATACCTGGTGAGTCACTTAATGGCTGTGTGTCTGTTTCTCTATCTCCAAGTAGAGGATAATCTGTACCTTTCTGTATTTAGCCCATGGGTCTGCTGGGGCTCAGTTCATTGGTGTTTATGAAGAATTTGCAATGCTAAAATGCCAAGTTTAAGCACTGCCTAAAACCTTATTTTTGACTGATGTCCCAGAAGATCTTAGACTTTTTTTCTTGGTGTGTTCACACAGACATGTATTTGACTTGTAGATTGTGGGTGTAAAACCACTGAAGTCCAGGGAATGAGGTGGAAGGTGGCCTAGGCTCAATGGTGACACTGTGCTGTCATGTCTAGAGGGAATTTCCTGGGTGCTCGAAGGATGGAATTGTTTGCGCTGCATCTGGACCAGTCTTCCTGTGAAGCTGTCATGCGTGTTCCAAAAATGCACGAAGATCCTCCAAATGCATTACAGATCCACCATAATGTCATAAGCTTGGAAGCAGAGCTACTCAGCAAGCTGCTGAACCTTATCTGCTTGCTCAGTCTCATGTTGATGAGAGCGGTTGAAATTGTGAACCCTGGGGCCAGGCCAAGCTGCAGTGGGGAAAATATTAGGGAAAGATTTCAGGCAATGGAAACATTACATGTTTCCACACCCTCTTGTGTACAGAATACAAATAAAGAGCACTTTCCCTTGAGACTTGCTGTGGAGGGTGTGAAGCAAAGAGGAACCCACCCGTTTGCACATTTTCTGGTTTGTGTCCTTAAATGGCAAAAAAAATCTTTGGAATTTAGCTCATAGAAGGGTTATAAATAGATTTGTGGAGATAAAGTTTTGCTATAAATGCTCTGGCTTGGGATCTATTCAGAAGGGTAACTTTGTAGGCCAACAAATACAAAGAGGAGAGATATTGCCAAATGCAGGAAGACAGTGTCACTGCACGTGCATGTATGTGTGACCTTCCCAATCTTCCCTCAAACACGTGGAGACCTAAGGGGCATGGAAATCACTGTGTCACTTCCAAAAATGAAATAACTTAGGGTGAGGAAGAACGAGTGTTCATGATTCATTAAATGGCTAAGGGAGCCTGAACCTATGACAGCTACGTAAACAAAGGGCCTGAGATTCCTTGGCAGCTTGTTTTGTGTCCAAAGGAGCTGACTTTGCCTAGGGAGAAGCAGAGCAGGGCTGCACAAACCCTCACCCAGGGAGCCCAGGAGCAGCAGCTCCGGTGCTCCTTCAGAAGTCAAGGTTCGATCCTCCAGGATCGTGCCCATTGGATTCCAGTCATCTTCAAAGGCAGCTCTGCCCAAGCGAAGCAGTCTGTGATCAGGCCCTTGTTTGTTTCTTATTTGCAAGGCTTTGATGTTCTCTCTTGTCTTTCTGACTGCCACAGGGCATGTTACTACCCTTTTCCCACTTCATTCTTTTCTTTGACAGTGAGCTCTCTAATGGTGAAATGGCCCTCACTTGATTTTTTTTCCCCCCCCTTGAGCCACAACATTCACCCTGGTAAAATCTTTCATCCCAAAAGCACAAAGGCATGACCTTTTTAAATTCCCTTCCATTTCAGAGGACCTAGCAGTGCTAGTGCGGCAGCCCAGAACCACTGCTTTCTGGTATGAGCTGTTGTGCTGAGGACAATTTCTGCTCAGTCTGAGCAGATGGAGGAGGCAAAGGACTTTGTCTGCATCTTCCTAATGACCTCGTGATAACCTTCTTTCTCTCGGCAATTTCAACAGCCATTGAGCTGGGGAGAATTTGGCTTTGCTCCGACCTAGTTAAAACTCATAGGTTTGGAAAAGAAATTCCAAGAGCTTGGCTACAATGCGTGGAAATAGGAGTGGGTTGGGTTAGCTCAGAGATCTGGAGGAGCGTTTGGTCAGCTCTCATTCACCTGCACAGCTGAACCTGCTGGTGCTGCAGGATGCCTCTAGTCAGCATCCCTTGGGAGGGCTGCAGCCCTGGGTCTGCGGAGAGGAGAGGGTTTGCTGCTTTATTTGGCTTTGGGAACAGCATATTCCCATGTGCAGAGCCACACCCCTGCTATGAAAATGAGGAGTTTCATTCAGATGTCTGATAAGCCACAGCTGTTGCTTTGCCACTTCAAACAGAACTTGGATTATAAAGACTGAAGTGCAGCATTTTAATTGCTGTAAATATGAACAAGAGCGTTTAGGCAATCCAGATGATACGGAGCCAAGCATTTCTGTGGCTAATGTATATTATACTGACAAAAGCAGGCCAGCTGAGAATTTCCCTACTGCTGTCCCAGTAATTTAAAACACCACTAATATCTTTTCTGCTACATTGGTGAAAATGAGGGAGAACCTGGGCATTAGCTGGCCTGAATCCAAACTTGATTTCAGGAGCTGTACTGGGATACATTCGGCGATGTAAGTGATACTGAGGGTTTTAAAAAATATACATTGGATCTAGTCTGTTTGATTTCCTTGAGTTAGAGGAATTCAGAATTCACTGTGAGCTGCTTCCCATCAAGAAGCCGGCTCTTTTTGTTTGATTTTCTACACATCCCCTAAAGGACAATGACAGCAGGAAATTGGGTCAAAATCCCAGTAACGAGCCTTCACTGGGAAATGATATTTTGTACAAGAGAGGGCACTGCAAACCCAGAAAGCCAGTAAAATTCCATTGCTCCGTGCTCCCTGGTGATTAAAAGGCCCTGCCATATATGGGAAAGGTCTGAGCTTCATTCACTCCAACCACAATAGTAAATGGCTTATTCACTGGACACAGTATGCAATCGAGGAGCATATTGACAGTAAAAAGGAAAAGCAGAGACTTTTGTATGTAGTCTGCTTGCAGTTTTCTCTGCTGTGTGTTTTTTGAAGCTCTCTGAGTAGTTTTTTTTTTTCTTGTTCCTTTATTTAGGTGCCTGTAAACTTCAGTCAGTTTTGTTTGCCACTTAACCCTCCTTCTAAAACCAGACACACCAGCCTATTTCCTCTCCTCCCCCCTATATAACCCAAACAAGAAAAGAACATTTCCTTTACCAGTGCATACATAAACGTAGTTCCTTGGCCTTCAGTGCACCTTGTGTGCGTTTATATGACTAAAAGCTGGGATTAGTGGACAAAATCTTATTCTTACCAGGTATAAAGCACTAACTTTAAGAAAAGCAATGATTAAATGCCAGTTTTTCAGGGCCAGGGATGGGACCATGAGAGTGAAGCAAATAAGTGTGTGTCTAAATAGGGCGGAGTTTTGGGGGGAGGATGGGAGCAATGTGCTTTGGATGGGAGCTGCAGAAGGGGTTCCCAGTGCTCCATGCAGCTCTCCAGGATTTTCTTTCCCCCACATCAGTCTCTGGGTAGTGAAACCCTACCCAGCCAACACTGAGATGCAAAGTTGTGTTTATGTTCTTGCTTTTCAGTTTATTTTGTTTAGGGGTCGGTCTCTCTGCCATCAAAACCACGGGGATAAAGTAGTTGGTGTAGCTGCATTTTATTTCACGTGGAGAAAGGTTAAGCGCAATAATGGAGCGGGCATGATGTTCTTTGCTTGCTGGAGATTTTCTGGAGGTTTTGTTGTTTGTTTTGTGTTGTGTACCTTAGAAATACGTTGTTTGTGTCATATTGCTAAGCTGAGAGATTGTCTGGGCTCTCCTGTATAATCTGGCTGAAAACCCACATCTTTGTGGCCAGGAGGGCTGGTGGATCAATTGGATTTCCCAGACTACACCTCATTCCATGCTCGTGTTTTGAGGCCACGTTTGACATGGGTGTTACAGTCAGCCACAGGACAGCTTGCCTGGATTTGAAACCAGTCTCCTGCTCCTCCAAATACTTTTCATTTCTGGCCAGCAGTACTTCTGAGGAGGTGGCATTTGACCATTATCATGAAGTCATGCTAAGGCATGCCCACTGAGGAGCTCTAATGCGGCCAAAAGAAGCATGCTCAAGTTGTGACTGTTGGGTAATGCAGTAGTAGCACATGAATAATTCTGTTTTCCAGCTCTTAGAAGGATCAGGGATAGCCAATTTGGAGACCAAAATAACTACTTATCTAATCTCATTCATATTTTTTCATTCAGGATTTGGATTGTGAGAAACTCTGTGTTATATCAGCTTTTTAAATGGCATCTGGAGCCTTTGGAAAAGTCCTTGAATAATAAGCACATTGAATGCAATAAGTATTATTGCATGGTCAGAAATGCTTTTCATTTCTTCTATTTTTATGGTCACCATGATTCCAAAGGAAGACAGGAGATGGCTTTGTTTTTCTTTTACCTCTTAAAAGAGGAAAATGTAAATGATGCATGTTTTGGAGTAATTTTTCTCTTGATTTTCTGCTCCCCTAAGTGATTTGTGACCCAGCTCAGTGTTTGTGCAGTCTCATTCTGGCTACTTGTAGAGAAGCTTTGCGGGAGCTCGTGGTGTTTAACTCTGCTGTCCTACACTCTCCTCAAGTGAGAGTTCCCCTTCCCTTTGGGGTCCCCCAGGGAAGGCTGTCCAAGTCATCAACCCCCTGCTGTTGTTCTTGTGAGCAGCCCCAAAGCTTCTGTCCTCTGCCCATGGTCAGTAAGGATGTTTATTGCTTCACTTGTCAAACGAAATCTGCTTTGCCATTTTTGTGCCATCTGCTGCAGGAACCTAATTGCTTTTCCAAAACAGGCATTTTGTTTTGTTTTTTGGTTTTTTTTTTCCCCCCCCCTCTCTTCACTATCAGCTGTAAATAGATGAGAGCTCCTTTCTTGGAGCCAATATAGAGCAAACTTAGTATCAACAAGTGGAGAGGGAGTAATGGTGTGCTTGCCTTCTGTGTCAGAGTATCTGATAAAGATCAGTTCATCTTAGTGAAAAATGAAAGGAATTTACTGTATGCGTAGGAAATATGTAGGAAATACGTTTTGTTATAAATGAACGGATTGAAGTGGTGACAGGCTATGAATCTGACTTGTATGACAAAATGCAGTTATACACTTCTGAAAGCCTGGAGACTGCTGTGATGAACTGGAAAAAACATTATAATCTGAGCACGTTATTGCTGTCTCTCCTGTGACCCTCCAAGGCAATGGAAAGTCACTTGATGGGAAGGCTGTTTGCATTAGCAGGCACAGAACTGCTTTCATTGATCCTGGTTCCATGCTTGCAGATCTCTGAGGCTAAATTTAAATAGGTACACTCAATGTTTCCCAATTTAGAATTAAATACCAGAAGCTATAGGTGTAAAAATCCCTCATAACCAAGACCAATCTCCCCCACAAAACCAAAATGCTGGGAAAGCCATACATAGGTCATCTTGTCCCTATCCTGTAGGCTGTGTAGGATAATTCCCAAAAGTACATTCACACATGTTTTGTCCATAAACACCACTGTTTATTAACAAAATGCAATAAACTGTCATTTTTCAGTGAGGATTGGGATAGTTTGCTGCACTTTCTAGTTTTTAGCAAGGGGAAATAGCTATCATTCTAAAATGTGTTTCTTGGCCCATGGATATTGCTCATGTGAATTTGAGCAAAAAAAGAAAAACCCTAATGAATGGAAACTTGTAGAAGAGTTACCGGCAGCTGGTTTTATTATGGACCATGGCTCTGACATGATCTCACACACATTTAAGACAAGTGTTACCTCACTGGCTTCAATGGAACTGCTTTTCATTTGCAAGGGAGTAAATGAAGCCAAAATCAGACAGAGACCTAGGGAGACTCTCTGGGAGAGGGTTTTAGTCTGGGAAATGTTCCTTATGTACATATAAAATATATGGGCATATCTGCAGACTGCAGTAAATGTGTCAGGCCACCTGAGAGAAAGAGGCCAAATTCTGCTTTGAGGAGCACCTGTGTAAATCCAAAATGGACTGCAGGGAAAATGTGCCAGGGAGGAACAAAGAAGTATCTAATTTTGAGTGCTAGAGTGCATTTTTCTGTTGGGTTTCTCAGGTTTCCTTGATTAGCTGGCTAGAATATACAGTGAAATTAGACTGTTCTGCAGGGAGCTCCATGTCTTTTGCTCTGTAGTTTCAACCATATCAAAAGAAGTTGTGTTGATTATTGTGAAGCCAGTGCAGACAAAAGTACCACGTGTACAGTTATTCTGCCTTGAAAATACCAGAGGAAGCGGTGAAATAAGAGCTGAGTCAACTGTCTCTTCGGAATTATGTAATATTATGTCTTCTTTCAAGCTCAGCCTTCAGCTCAGCTAAATCTTTCAAGATTGGAGGAAGGTGGCTGTGCTCTATTGAAAATGCAGCTTTGGTCTTGAAAAGGCAGAAGAACTTTAAAACTTCTTCAGGTGCAGTAGAAGTGTTAGTTAAGAAGGATATTTTGGTGCTGCAGCAAGTCTGCAGCTGTGAGATGGGCTTTGCTGTTTTTCTGGGTGTGAGGAAATGCAGTTGAAGATGTTGACAGGTATTGGTTAAGACTGAATAAAGGGCACAAGAGGGGGATTTGCTGTCTTGGTTTGTTGCTCTCCTTATGTTTTGGTAGTCCTGCTTGCTGCTCTCCTGTACAGCAGCACCTGAGGTACAGGCACACCTGGAACCAGAGCCTGCAGCCTCTTGGGTGTGAGCCTTGAAGTGTTGTTTTTTAGGCACAGAGTTTAACCCGGCTCTCTGGAATTTGGGAGGATTTCCCACCAGTGTAAACACTGGTTTCAGATGCTTTTTGCTTTGCTCAGTGTTTGAAACAGTGATGTTTACAGGTGTGTGGTGTAAAGTTTCATTGTAATGTGGTTTGTGGCTGATGCTTCGCACTCCCAGTGATGGAGGGGAAAATGTTTTAAGACTATGGAATTCAGTAGTGTTAACTTTCGTTTTTACTTTCCTTGAGGACTTGAAGGAAAGCAGAATGATGGTAATTAAGCTTGATCTGTAGCCCAAAATTGAGAAGGGGGGAAGGCAATAAAGTACAGGGAGTGTTTTAAATGGCCCTATCTGTGTATTTAAAGCGAGCTCTTAGTGGGGTTACAAGCCACTTCTCAGCCTGTTACAGGTTTCTTAGTGTTCACTATCTGAGCCAAAGCTAATTACATTGTCCACAGAAAAAGCACAGCGGAAGCTGGTGTCCTTGTGGTTCATACAACTGCTAATTATTTCCAGTGGTGATGCATAAATATGTTCTTACATAATTGGTCTGAGATCACCAGCTTGTTTCACGTAGATGCTGTTCTGCCATCAGGCAGAAATGACTTCTGCCAGCTGCAGTGCCCTGCCAGATTCGCAGTGGTAGGACTGGAGTAGAGAGCCTACTGCTGAAAGCATTGGGGATGAGATTTTTAGATTCCCTGGATCTTCTCCCTGAGGAAATTAAATGCTGCTGAGAGAGAAACTCCAGTAGGAGAGCTCGTCTGAATACAGCACAGAAAACCTTTTCTTCTGCTTGCTTCCGCATTCTTCTGTCTCAAAAACCACCCCATATTTCTATTTTAATATTGTCGTTAGTCGAACAGTGCTTACCAAATTCAATCTGCCCTTGTACAAGCTAAACAACACTGTGCATGTTGTAGATCCCTTCACTGAGACAAAAATGGCCAAGGTCATGTGGAAAGTCAGTGAGAGAGGTAGGGGCAGAGGCTGGGACTTCTGTCTCCTACAGCAAGACCCACAGATCTATAATATGCTGTCATCCCAGGGAATAATATCCATGGGTGTCCTAGATTGGGCCAGGATTAATTTTTTACAGTAGCTTGGGGGTGCTGGTGGAGGAGAGGCTTGATGTGACCTGGCAGTGTGAACTTTCAGCCCAGAAAGCCAGTTTTGTCCTGGGCTGCATCCAAAGCAGTGTGGGCAGCAGGGGAGGGAGGCAATTCTGCCACTCAGCTCTGGTGATACCCCACCCATGTGTGCTGCACCCACTTCTGTGGGCCCCAGCACAAAAAGGACATCAGCCTGTTGGAGCGAATCCAGAGGCAGTCACCAGGTGGTGGATCAGAGGGTTGGAGCTCCTCTCCTACAGCAAAAGGCTGAGAGAACTGGCTTTGTTCACCCTGGAGAAGAGAAGGCCTCAGAGTAACCTGGGCTTGGGTGCAGGAATGCAGTGTAGGATGGAGAGCTCAGACAGATGGTGTTGCATCCATTTCTGCCATGCCCAAAAGCGATGCTGTAGCTGAAACAAGCGTGTCAGAAATGAACAGCTAGAGTTTTATGCTGCAGCACATCTGTGGCAGAAAGAGCTGTTCCTGTATACCCTCCTGTCTTTCTCATACAACTTTGGTGCTGCCTGCTGCACAAAGGAGCACAAAAGGATCTCTCTGAAGAGCCAGAAAGAAAATTTCTGTGCTGCGTGTGACTTTGCATTTATACAGGTGCAATTGGCTTCAACTGAAGGGCCATTTTGATGAGATAGAATGTCTCATTTGTATCTTAGATATAAATTACATTTTGACATTTACATGAGTAGTAGCAAACAAACGCACTCCACTTGTGTTGGTGCTCCTGTGTGCGTGAAAGATGACCTGTCCTCCTTCTCCATATGCATTTTCTCTGTGGACATAATGCCCCTATTCAGTATTCATAAAGACAGTAGTGGCTACCCAACTTGGCTGCTTGATGAGGAGAGGCATTTGCAGAATTCCACCCAGCTGAAATCACTGATTCTGCAAATGGAATTTGTTTATACATTTTTTCTTCATTAAAAAAAATGCAGTTAGTGGTTTACAATGTTTATATGGCTAGCACCAGCTGAATCTTGTTCCAGTCCATCGCATGCTATTTTAACGTGACCTACAATAAGCATTGTGCAAAAAAATTCTGACTGGGATGTCCAATGTTAAGTTCCAATTCCCACTGCAAGTAAGGAGCTTTGTCAAGCTGAATTAATCTCCTTAGGTGATATCAGGAGCAGTTTGATTTTTTTATGTTTTTTTTTCCAAGGGATAGAAACAAAGGAGACCGAATAGAAGTAAGATGGTATGCTGCAAATTTAAGGGATTAGATCTTGAGCTGTTGTGTTATATTGAAGAATGAAGTCAATTCACGGCCCAATTTTCACCTTTTCAATTCAGCGATCCCTACAATCCCTTTTGGGGAGCCAGCTGTGCTCACATCCACCAGGGCAAGGGTGTCAGTTCAGAACTTTGGAGTGTGCCAGCAATACTAAGAGGACATAGTGTCAAACATGCTGTTCTGTATGAAACTGAGTGACAGCACTGTCCCAGACTGCTTCTTTTTACCTGATTACTTTATTTTGTATGTCTTTTGCTTCTCTTTATTGATCACATACTGCTTCTGGTTTAATATCACAGCAATAGAAAGCTTGTGGACAATTTATTTAAGTCGCTTTTAGGCAATTCCGTTGTAGCACTATACTGCTTATTGCATAGAAACCTGAGCAATCTCAGTCCAGGTTTACCTCTCAAGTTCATTTCTAAGCACTTGTCATTCTACAGAATATATCTCAAAGCGGTGCAAAGAGAGCAATTGTTTCCCCTCTCCCTTAAGACTGAAGAAAGCTTCTACGTTCACTAGAGTACTAAATAAAGGGTTCTAGAGAAAAATGCCAGCTTTGAAAATCCCCCAGCACGTTGTTCAGAGGTGACCCTTACAGACAGCGAAATACCTTTAGGAGTGTTGCACATCAGAAGTTGCAGGCACTCTCCTGTTTGTGCTCTGTGGCGTCATATTTCCAGCAACTTTTGAAAGTAATCATTCCTCTTTTGGGTTGCCCTGTGGCACATGCACAATAAAATCTGATTTTTGCCAAAACTGTGTTTTTAGGAACTTTTGTGTCATCATTCTGATTGGGAGTTACTCTCCTAAAAGAGCAGCTCTGGCCATTGTGGGGATTTTTGTCAATGCCTGTTCAATACCATTTTGGCATTTCTTCTCCTACTAACAGCTGATGCTGACTGCCTGAAGAAATATGTGCCTGCCCATGACTTTCACCCATCTGAATCCATTCAGTGGCTTCACATTTCCTAGCTTGTAGTTGTGCTCACTGAGGGGAATGGGACCTGAAATTTAATTTTGAATGCTGTTTTGTCTTCAAATAGCTCAGTCATTGCTCCATGGCCAGAAGTACCAGATTTTGTTAGGACCCTCAGCTGCTGACATCAGCCTCAGAATATCATTTCTCATGCATAAATTTATGTAGATTGAGAAAAGCTTCACTTGACAGAGATCAAAGATTTAAGCATTTAGATAATTGGTGTCTAATTATCATAGCCTTGGTAATGTGACAGGCAAAAAGAGAAAAGGATATTAAGTTATTTTGAGCTATCAGATAAGAAATATAGATCCTGTAGTACATGCTAGCTGCAGTATTTCAGTTTTTAAAATGTGTGTATGGTTAGCAGCTTTAGGCACTTGGTGCTGTCTTTGATTATAACAGTGCTGAACTTTAGCTGCGAAATTGAAACTTGTGATTTTCTAGTACATCAGTGAGTGAAACCTAAACCCGTGTAATCTGTAAAAATAAATGTAATTACTTTAGCAAATGTGTTACAGCTGGCCAGGTTTAACATTAGGGTACCTGTTTCTTACAGCTGACTGGTGTCAGAAGACAGAGGTGATGGCTTGAGCTGTGCTTTGTAGGCAGAATGGAAGAGAAAAATTATTGCTTTGCATTCTTCTATGCGTACATTAAAGTGAATTAAACAGAGTTGCAGATCTGACCTCTGACACTTCTTCCCACTATTTTCTTCTGTTTAAAGCATCTTGGTGAAAGTAGCTTTTTTTCATTTCAAAATGTCTGGTAAAACTGTAGTTAAGCGGGCAGCTTCAAAATTGAACACTTGATAAAATCTTCAAGAACACCTGAGGCATCTGAAGCTGTGACTGATCTCTTTCAAGGTGGTACTCTGCTAGAACAGAGGATGGGACTCTGTTGCACTCCTTTTCTGATGGTGCTTTGGTTTTGCTTTAGCAGAATTTCTGCCTTTTTCTCTTGGTTACTCATCTAGCAAACGCATTTGAGATTTCTGCAGTAGCACAGAGGGAAAGGGCTGAGTGCAGCAAAGCACTCCAGAGTTGGTCAGTGATTGCTCTGGTGAAAATAAGCTCATGAAAGGCTGTACAAGATATTTCTCTGGTCAGAGCACTGGCACAAAGCACTGCCTGCACTGGTGCAGATCTCTTCTTTATTCTCCAGACCTGGGCATCATTTCCTGTTGTGGATAGAACCTTATTAATCTGCTATAATAGTACACTTGTTTCCTGATATTTTGGAAATTTCAACAGCTATTTTTCACAGGAATGCTGTGGCTTGAGGCTTAATTAGGGCCTACAAAGTGATTGCAGGTCCTTTAATGAAAGGTGCCCTGGAAGTGATAAGTGCATTGTGATGTTATTAACTAAAGTGATGCCTACCAAGAACTAGTGGTAGATAAGGCTGTCATCAACTGCTAAGCTTTTCTGTTCCTGCTCTTTGATCTTGCAGGTTTTTAGTTCTTCGACTTCAGCAGTTTTGAAATTCCCCTCTAAAAAGTACGTGTGCTGGTGAAGTAATGCGGACCAACTGATTTTTCGGTCACTAATTCAAACAATTGGAGCAAATTATTAGGTTTACAATTTCAGTCTCAATTCAGAGAATTGGGGTTTTTAGAATTGCTTTCTGGTAGGCTTAACATTTAGGACTAACTGTCTTGAGTAGCCAGGGTATGTTACAGGACGAGAGTACACGTGGGATCTTCCTGAGAGGTGGCCTCATCCTTGTTCTCACATACGGTGGTCTTTCCAAGAGTCGTTTTTCTCCTGTGAGATGTTACTGGGAGTGTTTCTGTGGCATCGGTAACAACTCTGTATCTTGCTCTTAACCATCCTGGATCTCATGCAGCGTCTGGAAAGAAAAACTACAGTGAAGACCTAAACTTTGTGGGGCGTTTTGTTTTGTTTTGCCATTTTTTTTAGAGAAGCAAAGTTGTAGTTTCTGAATGACCTGCAGACATTATGTGGGCAAAATTCCTGCTTTGAATGGTTACCAGGATAATTCTGCATTTTGTATGTCCTGAGAAACTTGTAGCTAGGATTTGTTTTGTTTGCTTGCAAAAGAAAATTAATATATCATGATGGGCAATGCATGGCACATAAGTCAAATTACACAGACAACTGAGGATTTTTGTGTTCTTGTATCTGTCTGTGGATAATATTTAGAAATGAAAGTCATTTAGAAACCTTAAAGAATTTTGGCTGCCTTTCAGAAATGGTAGAGTTAAGTCAATAAAATGCTCAGTAGAGATTGTACGTCTCCAAACATATTTTATCTTGACAGATTATATACTATTGAGAGCTGCAGCCATGACTTGAAGCCAAGTTGGGAAAAGAACACTTCTGTTACAGGGCTGCATTTGATGGGAATCTGAGGAGGGGAAGGGAGAGAATTGTGTGTGCTCTGAGAACGCCAAATGCAGAAAGCTGAACTCCTGGGTTCTGTAAATCACTGTAGCATCAGTAGGTCTTTACTGATTTACATCTCTTGGGCATCTGTTTTGGTTTTTATTTTACACAAACCTAATTTCTCTGGATGCATGAAAGCATAGGGTTTTAATAGAAGTTATATTGATGGGCAGTAGCTTGGAGTCTGTGTATTAAGGTTTGTAGTCGGTATCACTGACTTTGAAAAAAATAAAGGAAGTAAAATGGGCAAGTGTGGTAATGTCTGGCCTCCATGTCCTGGATCAGATTGGTCCATGATTTCTCTGCACTGATGTGGCTCCACTGAAGTTTGCTCATCAAACATCTTACTTTTATGCCAGTGGGTTACTGGAAAGAATAGGATTTCTGGGTAGGAAACTGCAAATTACGAGTTGTGTGCCTTTAGAACAGACACTTTATTGCCCTTTGGGTCCTCCCATCTGAAAAGAATGTGAAAAATACATTCAAATAGCAAGGAAGGTAAAACCTGTCTCTGTGACAGCTGAAGGAAGCTCAGTAGACCTAGTCACACCATTGCAGGGTTGTAACTCTTTGGGTTTATGGAGGCAGGAAAGTGGTGCTGTGGAGCACCAAAGTGCCTTATCTCTGTTTTACTTAGCTGCACGTGAGCAATGTGGAGTCCTGCTCTTTTATCCCAGTGAGAGGCTCCATGAAAAGGTTGAGGTCTGACACAGGTGTTTGTTCCTCCCCTCTTTTGGGAAGGTAAACTCATTCTGCAGGTACTAAAGGAAACTTATATTCCGGCATTACAGAATGGATATGAGCTGCAACAGCTGCTCTCGAGGGCAGGGAAGAGCAACTTTAAAGTGAATCTGGGTGGTACTTTTGGCCCACTTAATTAGCAGAGGATGGAATGGTTTGGGGTTAAAGTTGTGAAAGAATTATAGAGGATTTAAATTTACTTCTCGGTCATCCCATATGAGCATTGGCAAGACTTTTAAGAAGGGAGTTTAGAAAGTTTAAATTTGAGAGTCTGTTCTCCTGAAACCTTTGCTTTGGGGAGTCTTTAATGTAGTGTAGATCCTCTAGGAAGGCACAGTTGGACTATTGGTGGTTGGTGACTTCCCCTTTTGCCTGTCCCCTCAGAAGCCTGACTTCTAAAAGACCCTGAGCACTCTTCAGCTAAGGAGGAGCTACAATAGGAATGTTTGTCAGGCGGAGTGTCTTAAAAATAATTATGCCCATAAGTCACACAGCAGTATGCAGCACCTAATAGTTATGTGGAAAGGTTTGTGTTAAAGTTTTTGATTATTTTCCTTCATAAAAGTATCTTGAGAAGATATTTTGTTGTTGCTAGTATTAAAATAGATATTTTGGACTGTTATGCATCAATTGATTTTAAAAAAATTTGGAGGAATGTTTATTTTTTTCCTCGTTAGATGTTCTGTTCTGGAGTCAATGAACAGTGGTGTGAAGCTGACAAGGGATGCAGTTCAAAATGCAGTGCTTGACTGCAGTGTGGAGGCAGCTGTTGGGAATTAAAAACCCCAGAGGACCACCCTTCCCCACCATGGCTGTGTGTGTTGGCCTGATAGGTGTCACCTGTCCATAAAGTCTTTCTTGATCCATTATCTGTCAGATAATTATCTTGGGGAGGCTGGGGTGGTGCTGTTTGCACAGAGTGAGGTTGACCACCATGGAATTACTTCTCTCATGCGAGAGGAGAAAGCAGCTCCTATGGGAAATACATTTGAATTATATCATTCATCCCTTCATTACCTCAGGGGTGGGAGGCATGGAGAGCTAGTGGTGAAATGACTGACAGGGAGAATTTAATGGGATGTCAAGGGCAGCTTTCTCCAGCCTCCCTGAACTCAGCCAGTGCTGCGTGGCATGGTGTGCTCTCCTCTGCTGTGAGGTAGGTACCAGACAACTTTTTCTTTCTCCTTTCAGTGTTCACAGAGTGAGGGTGAAACTGGGCTGTACTGGAGCCATTTCACAAGGACGGGGCAATTGCCTTGTACTGTATTGTACTGACTTCAGCAAAAGCAGGAGCAAATCCTTAGGGTCCAGGAGCAGCAGTAAGGAAGTGTAGCATGTTCAATAATGTGGAAGCTATGTCTTTTTTTTCTTCATGGTGAGGTCCTATATTTGAATCGAGAACTCTCACTAGCCAAAGACTTTATTGTGGGAGTAAACGGACTATGCATGATCCAATATGAATCCAGCAGAAGCCA
Source organism: Callaeas wilsoni (assembly GCA_013398955.1). Taxonomy (NCBI): domain Eukaryota; kingdom Metazoa; phylum Chordata; class Aves; order Passeriformes; family Callaeidae; genus Callaeas; species Callaeas wilsoni. The sequence goes on from VWPU01010320.1 coordinate 24,164, forward strand.
CTTTATTGCCCCGAAGCACCCTTATTATACACTGTGCTCCCTCTGTCTAGGTGTCCACACATTACATGATTGGCAAAGCAACGTACACACATAAAACATGGAATGATTTAATTGGATCTCTGGCTCTGTTCGCCCGGCTACCATGCACCTATTCACACAAATCATCAGACAGTTTTCTATCTCTGTTTGTTTTTCTTCGGCTGCTGTCCCTCTGTCCTTGAAGCATCAGCATTCTCTCACTGTGTACGTTTTCTACGTGCTCTGTTCACTTCTCCTTATGGCTGGTGCACCATGTGTCCATTTTCTTGCAAAAACTCTGTCTCCACATTATTGAATATTTTTTTCCTTCGGATGACTCTTGATATTGAAAAAGATCAACACTTGGGTAAATAAAAGATATTAAAACATAACAGGAGCTTAGATACTTAATTAGATACTCATTTTGGATTGAGTTCCTTACCGTTACCTGATGACACATTTTTAGTGAGATACCTCCTAAATGAGACTACATGACTTGGAGTTCCGGGGACTGAAAGGCACAATGTGATGCAGAATTGTAAGGTCAGATCCAGCAGAAGTCAGAAATTACCGAGAGTTGTTGGTGTCTGATAGCTTCACAGTGATTTAAGGCACGCAAAAAATATATTCCAGCAATGTTGAGGAAATGTGCTTTAGTTGAGTTCTTAAGACATATTTTTCCACTACACCTGTGTAGTCATTCTAATCATTAATAGATTGTTGCTCAGGACTCAGTCTTTAGGGAAGTATGATGAAATCTGTGTTGCTTAGTCTCTGCCGAAGCTTTTTCTGAATAGAGGACTTCATATCCAGCATCTTTCATCAGGCCTGGATCCACTCAGTTTGTCATGCTGCGGTAACCTCTCAAACATTCGTGTTCAACGGGGGTGTTTGCAACATCGTGCTGAAAGAGTGAAACCTGCAGTACTATGAAACAGTGACACAAACTCAAGCAGGTCCCCCAGAGAGAAAAGAGAGTTTATTATAATGCACATACTTAGGCACGACTGTGGTTGTGTAGGACATGTCTGGCTTCTTTACTTTTGAACCAACTTACTGTTTCTTGTTTTCATAGTGCCATTTGGAATAGTTCCTCTAAGTGCTGAACCTTCCACTGCTGGACAAATTTTGCACTTGGCTAAACATATTCAAATATTATCTGAGGCTTTCATTCCTTCACATATTTCTTCTCCCTAGGTGTTGAGGAATTGCACGATGGTGGCTGGCAGGGTAAAGAAAATCTAAAGCATAAAGGCTGCAGCGAGTGATTGATAGGTGATTGGTACAGATTTTTAAATGTGAAAGTCTCACTATGAGCCAACTGAAGTTAACACTGTTATTCCTGAAAGTACCACTAAAAGCATGAACCAGTTTAAGTGAAGTGGCATTTTGGAAGCGAAGTCGGGGTTTTTCAGAAATCACACTTCAGCAAAAGCAGACATTCCTTTTTTTAACTTTCACTGGTAAAAATCCAGATGCTTGCTTTAAAGCTCGGTTTACTCTGGCTGTAGTCAAATAAGTAAAGACAGAATATTGGTCCAGATGGGGATGCTTAAATCACCAACCCATGTCTTAATTTCTCTTCTTTTCCTTCAGTTTATCCTCCCTTTGAAACCTGGTCACCTAAGAATTTTTCTGAATGCTGTGATCTGAAATATTTCCTTAAAACGGTATCCGCTGAGTTATTTTAGATTGCTGATTTACTGCAGTCCTTTCCACGTCTTTTTAGGTTTTCAGTTCTTTCTGCAATGATTCTCCATTACTGTCAAGCCTAGGACAGTAATAGAAAGAAGCCTCTGGTCTTGTACTCAGTTCCTGGTTGTCCCATATCCTCTGATTTCTATCATGGCAAAACATGCTAATGGTGAGGGACCCCAGTACTTGGCACGATTGTTCATGTTGTTTCTTGAAAAATATAATTTATTGGAAGCTTGCTTGTTAGAAGTACTAGATGAGCGGTGTTGAAATGAAATTAATTTGCTTTCTAGAAGGACATAGCCCAAACAGAAGTTTTTATCAGACTTCTCTCCTGCCCTGAAGGAGCCCAGCTGTTAGGAATTGTGAAGGGATGTGTGCAGGTTTCACACTCACACAATGGTTGGCCTTTTTTATGCAGGCTATTGGTAGGGCTGCTCATTTATAACAACCGCAGTTGTTTGTGTGATCAAGTAAAAAACTGTCAGGGTCATGTCAAAGGAAATCGTGTTCCATTGGTGCAAAGCATCATCAGGTGTCATGAGGTAGATTAGAAAAAATAAATTTGCAAATTTTTCCAGCCATACAGCCCTGGACTGTTATTGTAAAATGAGTAAAGATACTCAAAATACACATTCCTTTGGGGTTTCTTTCCAAATCTGAAAAAACAAATAGTCTATCTAAAGCCTCTTTAATGGAAAATGATTCCCAAGGGGTTAGAGAGCTTCTGGTTTTTTTTCCAGTAACGAAAAAGTTAGCACTGAGACACGAAGTGCATATAAACATCTACTCAGCAAACAGACTGCACATTTATATAGTGGAGAGTTTAGAGGTTAAGAGTGTCCAGTTGGTACTGGGAATGCTCCAAGTTCTCCAGGCTTAGTTTCATTGTTGTGTTTGAAACTTTAGGGAAAAATAGAAGTACTTATCAAATATTTGCATTTATCCACATTCTTGCAAATTGTGTGCAAGAATATTTTAGAGATTCCTTGAGCTTACTCAGTGGTTGTGGAAATTCTGTGGTCTGCCCTGTCGCATACCTAAAAATTTTGCTGTTTATCCAGCTGTTACTTTTCAAACTTCCAAAACAATTAATTAGAAAAAGAAGGAAAATTAACGCACCGTAACAAGGAGAGAAAAAAATTTCCTTACTCCCCTCCCCTACCGAAAAAGGTTTTTACAGAGTTGGGGTGGTGGGAGAAGCAGGGCTTGTGGAAGCTTTGTACATGGAATCAATGGTGGGATAATTTCCAAGGTCAACAAAATATACTGCGGCTGTACTCCTGTAACCCGTAACTGCCATAAACACGCCTTTCCGACGTGAAAAGTACCCCGGTTCCTCGGGGATTGTCCAAGAGGAACGGGCCAGCGGGGGAGGCCCGGCCCTCTCTGTCAGGAGCTCTGTTTGGTAATCTTTGGGCAGATGGTCCCCGTGGAATTCCGGCGTGGTTTTGGGAAACGTGCGCCAGACTTGCTGGTCTCTTTGAACAGTTGTTGTTACGGCACTCCAGAACTGGGGAACTCGGCGGGGGGGAAATGAAGTGAGGAGTAGAAGTGCAGGAGAGTTACTACTGGGTGATACTACAGCTGCTGCTACTTAGAATTCAGATAAAAAGCACAGATGATAGCGGGATCGGGAGGGTGGGGGGATAGTGAGCAGTGATGAAGATAAGGCAGCTGTACAGTGCAATCTGTATCACTCAATAAAGTGACTCTATTCAGATGAATTGTTGTAAGGCAGCCAAAACCACAATCGTATATTAAGGAACAAGAGAAATGGAATGAGGGGCTGTATCTTCTGTGTATGAACAATATAGAAAACTCTAATAAAAACCAAATCTTGGTACCTCCTTGGGGATAGATATTGGCTACTAACAGGCTCTGTGATTCTAGCAGAGAAAATCCTGTGGAACAGTTGGAATCTGAAACCAGACAAGTAAATTAGACACACATTTTTATGCTCAGGGTGATGAACCGCTGGAAGAACAATGTTTGGTTGATCCTTCTCTTGGTGGTGGTAAGAAAATGTGACATCTGCCTTATGTCAGAGACCCACAGTTGTTTTTTTTACTTCTTTCTTGTAGTTCAGAAGTCCCCTCGGGTTCTATCTAAAAACTGATTTTGGGACTATGGGTGCCCAGGGTCATAAGACCTGCTAGACAAGTTGGAACCTTTCTGATCACACCTGAGGAGAAAATGTGTTGCAGCAGGAGTATTGAGCTTTTTAAATTAGAACCCCGACAGGAATAACTTTCTTGCAATGGTTAATAAAACTGTGATATCAAGCCGGTCTGGAGCTGTCACAGAAAAGTGATGCAGAGATGTCTGGAAAGACAAAAAACACAAAAGAGAATGCATGGAAAATGAGCTCCTACAGAACAAACATGAAGGCTGATGTTGGACTGTTGCAAGATGGCTTTTGAAGTCCCATTAAGGAACGAGAAACTGGGGTCAACCAGCAAGGCACACACTCTAGAGGCTTTTCTGGATGGGTTCTTCCATGGGAGACTTTTAGGCTGGAATTTATTGTAGATTTAACTTCACATTATTGACTCACATCCATTGGAGAAAAAGAAGGTGATATAAGTGAGATGTACTGCTCTGCTGCATGTCCAGAATCAGAGCAAGCTGATTGAATAACTAATTGTGCTATAGTCTGGAGTTACTACATGTGTCAGTAGGCACCTCAGCAACTTAATAGAACAAGAAAATGTTATTTAATGCTTGCTTCAACATATAGCTTATGCAGAATGGAATGAATTTACTTGGCGCTATCTATGCCTTTCATGTTAATTTTGTTTTTAGAGCTTTAGAAATAAAGAACTACTGTGTTATCCACTGGGTATTTATCAATAGATCAAATTAGCGATAGGCTGATTAACAGTTTTATAGGGCAATGTGGGTATGGCTTAGAAAACAAAGCTACATTGCTTTTAGAATGTTGACATGCTAATGTTTCTGCAGAAACCTGGGTGGATGTGTTTTTTCATGTGTGATATGGTCAGAAAATGGGTGCAGGTGGGAAAGAAAACATCCTGCTGTGACATTTATAAACCCAAGTAACTGGGAAGGTGGCAAAGTAAAGCAGATATTACAATGAATCAGAAAATTTTGTGAGTTCTGTGGTTTAGGGTCTCTTTTTTTTTTTTTCAGGTTTGCATTAATACTCCTGAGGAGGGCAAAGAGAAAAGAATTACGAGAAATGACAGTAGAATTTAGCAAGAGACTTGAAACTTGGGGGGGGAAGTGTGAGGGAAAGAAATGAAGATTGCATTGGATCTGCAAATTTGAGATGAGAGACGAAGGAGGGCAGAGCTGTCAGGAGTGATAGAGAGGACAGACAGAAACAAAGATGGGTGAAGGTTTTTGAAGAACCAGTAAATAACGCTGTGAAAGAGGATATGAAGGAATGAACAGAAGATTTATAGGTGATTGGAATGATACATTCATGGAACTGAAATCAGAAATGCCAGCTCTGGGCACTGCTGGAGGTGATAAACTGTTTTAACAGATTTTGAAGGCTGTTGTATTTCCATTTTGTTAATTGTGGCACTGCTCCATCTGGTGGAAAATAATTTTTTCCTGTTTAGCATGGGCACTTCACATATCTGATGGTAAAAAGTGATTGGAAAATCCCACCCCATGTATTTCAATGCACCAAAAGCAAATAATTACACTTTAAAGTACCGGGGGAAAAAAAAAAGTAGTGCAAGACACTTATATGATGTTATATGTATATTTTTATATAAATTCTCTTCTCTCCAAAAGTTTTTGGTGGTTATACACGTTATCTTCCTACTCATCATCAGTGTTTTGGTAACAAAACTTTGTCTTGTATTTTTCTGTAAACTGTATGTAGGCAGCATTGACTTGCTGTCTTCTGTAACAGGTCTGGTTGTAGTGCCACTTTTTTTTTTTTTTGGTAAGCACAAAAAAAATTGTTGATAACATTGATTTTGTGAAATTGAGGAGCGCAGTGCTTTTTTTAAAAAAATTGAAAAATGTTACCATAGGTATGGGGTGAAAGGTTTGATCTATTCCTACGACTCTGGCCCCAGGTCAGCATTCCAGAGTTGATGTCCTGGGTACATCATGGCAGAGTATCAGACTTCCACTCTGTTGTGATTAACTGGCCAAGTGTGAACCTCCTGCAAGGCAACAGAAGGTAGATCTGCCATCACATGACCCTTTAGAAGTCAGTTTTCATCTGAATGCTTGGGTTAGTTTGGGACAGATGTAGGTTTACTGTAGAATTTGTCATCTCTTTTGTGTGTTCTGTACTTTTGCTTCCATTTTCTCTGCCCGTGAATTTGATGAGTCTTGACTTCTCTGTAGGATTCCATGGCACATTTAAAAATTGTTCTTTAATGACTCGAAGGTATGTTTTCAAATGAGTGCTTGCTTAGGCTTCTCTGTTGCATCTTTCACCACCTTTTTTAGGGGTCTCCCTGTAAATATCAGGCATTTCATCGCTCCTGGGACTTCATGTACCTTTGTGCAGGGCTGGTGTCCTGGGATATTCCACAAATCTGTGTTTATCTTGTCATCACCAGCTGTGCCTGGTCCTGAGCAACATAGAGGGATGGCTGTGAGTGAGTGGAACCCTTGTTCTGTGCCATCCCACTGCCTAAACTTGCCCTCTTTGCCTGCTTTTGGCTCTGATGGTGTCCCAGGAACAAGGGGAATATTATCTCCCCATGGCCGTGAGCTGGAGAACGTGTTTCCGAAAAGAGTTCCTGGCTGCATGAAGTGTGATACCATCTTAGCATTTCAGCAAGATCAGTCACACCGCTGCAACTGCAGCAGGTTCATCTGTCAGTTTGGTCATCTTGCTGTGAACTGTTTATGAGGATTTTTATCAAGGTGATTTATCTTGAACCCACTGTGAGTCATCCTCTCTGTGATTTCAGAAGGGCATTGCACAATGATTGCCAGGGCTCCCTGATTGATAAGTCTGATAAGATCCATCTGATCAGCGCGAGCTGGGTCACTCCCCAGCTTCATGGGAAGCTTTGATGTCTCTGCTCTCTGAGTCTTAGGTAGCTGCATGTTTTTAACCAGTTATTACCCAGTTGCCTTCTCAAGTTCTCCTTGTTCTCTTTGTGTATTGCCAAGCAAAACATGCAATTTTATTGCCATCTTCCACTTAATGTAATATTTCTGGGTCTATATATTATATTGCATTGTAGTATATATAATATTTTATATAGATGTATATACACACCCACACCTTTTCAAGCTTTATGGTCTGGCCAAAACAGTTATTGCAATGTGGATTGGTTGGTGGCTTGTTGGGTTGGAAGAAGTGAATTGAGATTGACCATGTGAAGCAGTGCTCTTCCCTATAGGTTCAGGCAGCTTTGACAGTGTTGTCTCAAGTTGGAATAGCAGGCAAATGTTTGCTGGACTTGGAGTAGGTGACTGACACTGTGCTATCAGTCTTTTTAATGAGTATTTAACTGTTGGGTGTGAAATGGAGAAAGCAGTAAGTGCAAAAGACATGATTTCCCTCTGCTGCAGTGCTTTGCAGTTCACATAACAGTAGTTGATACTGACTAGAAGTAAGCCTGGATTAAAATTTAGACACTAGCTGCAGACCCCATGCGTGGAAAAAAATTAGAGAAATAAATTCCTTCATGATAGCTGATTTTTGCAGAAATGCCTTTTGGTTGAAGTACTACATGTATTTTACAAAGTTCATGTACCTCTGCAGTTTATTTTAAGAGATCTGAATTTATTTGGTGTAGATTTATTTCAATTATCTAATCAGAAGCAGACACATAACTTCTTAGGCTGTCAAAGGCATTCAGGAATGTATGACAAACTTCAAAGGAATGTATAAGATCTTGCTACACATCTTACTATGCATTTTTATAGAGAAGAGTTAATTAAATTTTCCCTTTCTGCCCAGAAGTTACTTTCAGGCTGAATTAAGTATATGGGGTTGTAAGGCTTTTCAATGTTCTCTCTTTCTGCTTTAGCTTTGTGGCTGATTAAACAACCAAATGCTTATCTGGATCAAAGAAATAATAAGCAGAGGGGGCATCCTTAGGCCAGTTATCAGTTTAAAACCATTTAACTGTCAGGTATCCAAGTTTCAAGGCACAGAGCCCGCCAGAGGGATTAAGCAATAGGGACTGTGGAGGATAATGTTTACTTGCAACGAAGAAACATCCAGGGGGGAAAGCAGGGCAGTTTCCCAGCTGATGTTTCTGCAGGCAGGGGTTTGCTGGGGAGCAGAAGCAGAAGAAGCAGAAGGACTGGAGCACCCTTGGGAGTCCTGCCTGGTGTGGCACGTGGTCCCTGTCAGATGTAACGTGGGTACAGAGCAGAGCCCTTTCCTGCCTCCAAATCGAGGATGCAGCTTAGCCTTGGGTTAACTCCTGTGCAGATTTAATTTATGTTCACTCACTGGGAGGGAAGGGGAGAAGAAAAAAAAAAGCTCTGGTTATCTGAATATACTCCATTCGAATACGTTTGCAGGGACAATATTTCAAGTTGTTCGTCTCAGCAGTTTAGATAAGAACATGTACTTTCCTACGAAAGACAAGGCACAGTGTCTTAATACCTGACACAGAGCAACCCTGTGTGATAAAGTACATAGATAGTACAACAAGGGGTGAATTAGAAATGCCTGGGAAGATGTATGATGCCATTAGTAAAGCGTGGAGATTTATGTGTGACATTAACATCTCTAAGACTGCAGAAGCAGAATTGTACTACTAAAGCTGCATAAATGGTGTGGTTTTTTTTTTCCTTTCCCTCAGATGCAATAACAAAGATCTGAGAGAAAGGGTTATCTAAAGAATAAAGTACTGCCTACAATTTGGCAGACGTACCATTCTGTTCAAATTTTCCTCTGTATCCTCTGGCAAGTGACTAGGACTAAAATTTTTGAAATCCATGGCTGATGGCCATAATGATAGTGGCGTTTTGGGTGTGATTGAATACAAGGGTTGGGTTGCCCTTTCTTGGCGTTTCGGTATCTTGCTACCTGCTGGGATTGCCTGTGTATGTCATGGGGGAGAGTTAAGCAGAAAGAATGGCCCTGGAGCAGCAGGACTGGCCAGCAGCAAGCACCAAGCATAGAGGTCTCCTGGAATCCACTTCTTGAGCTTTTTTGGCACCAGTGCCAGGAAGCAGGTGAATTTTAACTCTGCTGGCAAGCTTGTGTGACACATTTGGTCTTCCATGGCTGCAGGATCAGGGGAGTGAGAGAATGGCTTCATCCTCTCTGGCTGAGTGGGCCCTTGGCTGTTTTGTGTTGACAGTTGCTGCTGTGAATGACTTGTGTTGTTTCTGTCGTGCCCAGTTAGGCTCTGTTCTGCAGGGATGTGGCGTTGGGACAGCAGCGGTGCATCCTCCTTCAGCCATGGGGCAGTCCTGTACCTCCTGCCAAGGGGGAGGTTCCATTGTCTTGGGTTCATTAAAATACAGAGAGACAGAGCCACAACTATAACCCTTTCATGGCCCTGGAATTTGAAAATGTTCTATTGCCTGCTGGGAGTTTGTTGCTGTACGAAGTGAATTCAGTTAAGCACGAACTCATTTTTCAAGAGAGAACTTTTTTTACAGTGCAGGGAGTTCTCACTTGTGGAGAGCCAGTGTGAAAGTCAGCAGTCAGTCTGTATTGTCTTAAAGGCAGAGAAGAAAGAAACACTGTCAGTGTACCTTGAGGATGGAAAATTTGAGGAATAGCTCAGTTTACAAGTAGAGAATGCAGGTTTCTTTACCATCTGTGTAGTAAACTGAGGTGTAATTATCTGCTGAAATTGTGCTTTCCTTCTCTTTGAACTGTTAGCACTTACACATAAATAGAACTTCTGCTTGGTTTGAGGTAAGGCAGTTTAATTTTGATACAAGTTATTGGTCATGTGGGAATGTCATTTGGTGCTATGGTGGATGTGCAACGTAATGAAGAGTTTGGTTGGAACACTTGGTAAATATCCTCAGAAATTTGGGGATCAGAAGTTAAAGCTGACCACAGTCTTTCAATTACATGGTTAAGTTTGCTGATTGGAAAAAAAAAGGTCACTTTTAAGTAAGAATAATCTCACGTTCTGTTGTGGAGCCCTTTTGCATTTGGTGAAGTGTCACTGATAATAGCACACCACGTGTAAAAACACTTTGTCTAAAGGGTCTCCAAGATCTTTTCAAAGGTGAGTTTTGTGCCAAAGCTCATTGAAAGTATCGTTTGGATTACGCAGACTGAAGGATAGTGAGCCCGAAGATTTGGTCTTAATTTACACTTGAAATGGGAGAGGGAAAATCAGACACCTTATGTCTAGTGGGCTAGTTACCTCACAAGCTTTTGGGATCTTTTCCTGTCAGCTGGAAAACGACCCCAGTATATGCAACTGCTGCATACAGAACGGGTACAGAGAAGTTGACGAAAATCAGAGATGCTGACTTTGTACTTTTTGATGCCTTTTTCATTTTTATGAGAGAAGTTGACCAGAAACAGCTCCATAGTGCATAACCCTTTATTGTTTAGGGGTTTGTAAGTTCCATTTTATTTTTCGTGGCGTAATTTTTTTAATCTTGTAGTCTAAAAGGAAACAAAACCTCAGTTTTATGATGTGTAAGCATATATTTTACATTTATTTTCATAACCTCCAATGGAAAGAAGTCCTCCAAGGAGCTGTAGTCAGGTTAATAAAGCTGGAGTCTGAGGCTCCACAGAGCAGGGAAGTTCTTAAGCTTCATTCCATGACATGGATGGTTCTGGCTGCTTTACAGAAACAAAGATGTAAGAGTGTAATTTAGCAGCACTTGTTTTCAGTAGTCACACAATGAAGAGCCTGATGGAAAGTCTTCAGTGAGTTTTGGATCAGATCATGAAACAGTTTGCCTGTGAAACACCACAGAGTTTAGATGTAAGAATAGATTTTATTGGAGACCAGGCTCTTTATATACACATAAAAGGACTTTAAAAATATGGTTGGAATAAGAGTTTGTGATTCCTTTAAAATCAAGAAATGAAGCCTTTCTAGTGATTTCTAAGAAAAGTGAAAGTTAGCACATAAACAAGTGCTGAATTTTTAGCCCTGCTGAAACTGATGATGAAGCTTCTCTCCTATCCAGTTGCAGTCCTCAGATTTGGCAGACCTGCTGATTTTCTGTCTGTTGACTGTTTTTAGCAATAATCTCTGGCCACAATACACCAGCTCTCTTAATGTCCAGTGCCCTAGGCTACTTCATGTCTGTGAATCCTGTACGAATGTTTAATGCATAAATGCAGAGCATTTTCATTCTGCATCTTGGTGTGCCTGATGCTTTGGATCGATTCCAGTTGAATGCTGTGTCAATCAGCGCAGTATACAGTAATTCTTACAGAGAAATATTTCAGACCTACTTATTTTGACTTGTCACTGTTGGCAGGAGGGAGAACTCTGCAGAGAAATTGGTGAGTTTTCATGTGACCGCTGCATTCTTCTAGAGTAAAACGGACCAGTTGAACAAAAACCTCATAAAAATCACCAGGATGAGTGTGCATGCATAACAGAAAGCTCCCAACCAGTCTCGTTAAATTCATGTTTTACATTGTCACACAGTCATGGAATGCATAACAATAGTCTGGCTATAGGTCAAGGGTCTGATTGTTCTTTCATACTTCTCCTCAGTTTGGCAAGTGGACACACTTTCTGTCAAAGAGAAGATGCCAAAAGAAAGGGCAGGGTTTTTTCCAAGTTATTTTTGAAAGGCCTTGATTCTTGGATGTCTGATTAGGATATTTTAGACCTGGCTGTCATTACCCTGGAAATCAAATGTTACAGCAGCATAATACGGGCAGCCAAAATCATTAAAAGCGTTCCAAAAAAGTTCTTCTAAACATACAGTTTTGTTCAGCTGCACAAAACAGCAAGGTACTAATTGTAAGCTTAGCAGGGGATTCATATCTTCTGTCTTACATCAGTTTTTAACCAAAAAGTGTCTCCTTTGAAGAGCAGAAGATGGGGTCTGCTGTGTTCTCCTTTCTGTTCTCATGCACATCCACACACATTTTTCTGTCAGAAATTTGTTTCTGCGCTTGGGTTTCATTTTCCTTTATGTGTGTATAATAAGCCAAATAACGATGATCTGTGCACTGTGCTTACCTGAAATTCACACAAAACGGGAATAGAATTCTGTGGGAGCCTGAGCTGCAGGATCCAAGTTGGGCTGCGTGCTTTCCCTGTCTCCCAGAGGTGAGGAGCAGCTCCACTGGGTGGAAGCTCCTTCTGAGGTGCGAATCTCGTCAGCATTTTCAAGACCCTGATGGGAAAAGCTGCTGTGAGCTCAGGTTTGTCCGATGCCTGGGACATGGACCACTGGGTGACCCACAAGTAACGTCATTGTACTCAAAGGAGGAGATTTTTAACAGCTTCTTTTGGTTTATCCTGGTCCTCAAATGTGATTATTCATGGCTTGCTCCAGATCTGACAACGTAGTCTTGTCCTGTGTTTTAAAGCAAAGGTGGTTCTTCAAATGCATTGTTCCAAAGACGTGTTTTAAACTTGCTTTTTCTGCAGTGTCTTGCTTTCTTTATCTGCTTCTGGCATAAAAACATGGAACTGAACAGCTGTAATCAGAATTATTTCTTGGGCAACTATGAAAGCAAAAGCTTGAGATACTATATCAAACTCTCTTTTAGTCCCAAGGCAAATGTTGTTACAGTGAATATCTTGGAGTTTATAATATTTCCTATATAACAATTGCCTATATATTGGTAAAAAATGCCTAAATTCCTATATAACAAAAGTTTGTATGGTGTTGGACTCCAGTAGATCTTCTTTCCCAGACTCAGGCAGTGTACCTGCAGAAAACAGATGATGATTCTGAAAAATTTTCAACCCTGTGTAGCTGCAAGGTGTTAAGTGCCTTTCTTAGTATTTATTTTTAAAGAAATATTTGAATATACCTTCTTTCTGTAGTGTTAAATGGCCTTATGATCAAGCTTTCAGGCATTGCTTTTTCTGTGTCGATCTCGAAGATCTTCACAGAGGAGTTTGGCATTGTTTTCCCTTCTGTCACTCTGACAAAGTGAAGCACAAAAAAGAAAGATGATTCCTGTGACAGCAGCAAGCTGGAGGTGATGCCAGCCAAGTGCTTTGTCCACTGTGTCACACTGTGCTTTGAAGGGCACTAATCTCCCAGTCCAGCCAACATCCAACATGTTACTAAAACCATCGAAGCATTGTTCATCAAGGAGATGGATGGGATATGAAAACAGGAAAAACACTTTTTAAAACTGTTGACAGCATCGTAGAGCTGTAGCAAATGACAAATCTTTTGAAAAATCCAGCAAAGGGTAGAATTAGATTAACTTCTTGAGAGATTCAAGTAATAGCATAACTTGTGCTCTGTCATATGACATTTTAGCATGCGCAAGTGAGCCAGACAACTATGTTGTTTTAACCCATGTTCAGCATTCCTATCAGTAAATCTGCTCAAAGGGCCCCATATCCATATCTTGTGCCATACTATCATTAAATCTTTTTTTGCTACTGCCTGGAATTTCATTATGAGCAATCAATGATGTAATACTAAACCTATGGAATCTTAAACATGTCTCAAAATCTGCGGAATGAAGTGGACTCCTACCAAATCAAAAAGATGCAGTGTTTTTTCTTGGTACTGCATTTTTTTTTTTCAAGTGGCTTATTCCAACATTTTCCCAAACATATTTCAACTAAAATGTCTCAAAAGAAATTCTTCAGTAGATCAGGTTTTTTTTTAATAATTTTTTAATAAATGTTGTTTTTCTTCTCTCCCATGTTTCTGACACACAATTTTTTTAGTTTGTTGAAATACAAAATGTCTGTTATATGCTGCCCTCTTTTGCATGAAGAGTGTTTTTTAGTTGCTGTTGATTGCTGTTGGAGCCTGTCTTTGGGATTCTATGGAAGAGTCTCTCTCTATTCTGACACTCCCCTCTGTTTCATTAATAAGCCATGTGAACCATCCTAGCTGGAAATGAAAAGAGGGAAGTTTGTGCTGTGTTTTTGCTTGGTTGCTGGGATTGACCAGGAGCTGTGCTTGGGAAAAGTGGCTCACTGCTGGCTCCCTTACTGCAGTGCTTGGGAACAAGCTGAGGGCAGAGGGGTCCGTGGATGCTCCACATCTACTTGCTTAGCCATCCTCCTTGCTCTGGAACAACAAGCTTTAAGGTTTGCCATTTGTTTGCTGCCTTATCTTGGGTTTTATCTCTAAATGCGTGCCTTGACAGCTTTGTGATAGTGTTGTGCCTTCATATTGCCTCCCAACCTTCGTTCCCATCCAGCTCTCAGCCTGTCACGAAGCTATGCTGGGTGCTCGCTGTCAACACAGCATTTACTAAAATTAAGTATTTGGTGCTCAGTACATTTCCCACTTGTAGAACTCTTAATTGTCCTCCCAATGCCTGTCAGAAAACCTTTGTTTCCAAAACCTATTTTTTTTGAAAAGAGTCAATTTCAGCCTTGCAGCAGAGTCTCAGTCTGGGCGAAATGTTGTTTGGCTTGTGTTTTATTCCTTACATCCACACACATTGAAACTAAAGAGAACTAAGTTAAGAAAATGAGTGGTGAAATAGAAATTCTGTGGTTTATAATACATAGTCAGATGGTTTATAATACCAACAGTCAGTTTAAAGGAGCACTCAGTAGGCCTGCTAGTGTGTACCAAAGTTGGAGTTAATAACCTCAGGGACTGGAGTGTAGGGTCAGCATGGTGTGACTGGGTACCAGAGATTCTTCAGAGCAGATGATGCTTTAAATTCTGCTCTTCCTTTATGAGCCTGCGAACAAACTTGTCAAAAGAGTTCTGCAGTTTTAAGGAAAAAAAAACCCAACAAAACCTCTGTCCCACAAACTCCTGTCTCTTCAGTTTTGTTTGAGCTATAAATTCAGTGCTGGAATTGGCTGTCTGCCCAAGATAGTTGTCCCACAAAAATGTACAGAATCTCTATCTTTCAGTCTCCTATAAAGAAGAACATGGAACAAAAATGTTGGGGGAAAAAAATATAAGTAAAACAGGACGTGACCTTCTTTGGAGCAAATATATGGAGGAATTAAAAGATCCTCAAAAAGCCATTCTTTTCTAGAATGCCAATGTTTATGTTGATGGTTGATTCCAGAATTGATAGTGGCAGTACGATAGACAGGTGGGTGGTGGAAGTACTAACCAAAAATGTCTAAACCAAGGTTTTAAAACAGGGTTCTGTCTGCACGTGCAGCATTCACTTGTAGGCTGTGTTTTTGTATGCAGACAAGGAAACAACAGAACCTGCCTTACTTTTTTTTCCCTGTAATGTGGTGGAATGTCATGTGCTGGGTCACACAGTCATCAAAGGTCATCAAACTGTTGTTAACACAAATTGTCAGAAATTCAGCTTCATGTTGGAGTCATGAAAGGGACTAAAGCTGTACTTTGAGCAAGACTTGTGCCTAATTGTGCTTTTTGTCAGCAGTAGTGAAAAATACTGTGAAAAAACAAGTGCTGCCCTAGTTCAAGTAACAGACAGAACTGCTTTAGGTCTTTTTAAAATGCTGTTAGGGGAGAAACTCAGGGACTTATTTTAATAGGTAAAATGAAAGTGTGAAAGAATCTATCTTGCTAGAACATCCGGAATTATTGTTTTTTTCATTTTAACTATGTCCCTTCAACCAGTCATATATATAAGTCTATCAAAAATGACACCTTAAGGGAGATTTTCAAGACCACATGATAAGCCTATAAGCTGCAACCTATGACACTTTTCTATCAAATGTCATTCTTCAGCCTGGTCAGCTGGAAGAGTTGGGAATTTGAATCTGAGGATGACCCCATGGAGCACTTCAAATGTGCTTTAGTATGTGTGTGGTTCTGGGCTGTGGGTTGTTTGCTGTAAGGACACCACAGAGGTGCTGCTGTCTGTGGTGCCTGGTGGTTTCCATGTTGTCTCTACAGGTGATTGTAAATGGAAGATGATGTTTCTGGTTGCACTGAAAGAGATTTTTTTTTTTTGCCATTTGTTTCCTCTAAAATGTGTGCACCCTGATCCATTTGGGTTGTAATGGCTTTTTATCCTAGGGGGCTGAATAAAACCTGGCCAAGTAATCCCTGGGAACTTCTGCAACCAGAATTGCTAGGAAGCAGGGAAATCCAGCACATCTAATGCTTTCCTCTGAATCAGTGCCATACCTGATATGGTTTCAATGAGCGTTTTGGCTGCTATTCATGCCTCCTGCTTTAATAGCCCTGAGCCAGGACTCCAAAGATGTTCAGAAATCCAGGTTTGCTCTCTGTAGGTTTTGAAATGTTTGTGCCGTAATGGGGAGAGTTGTCCTCAGCATTTTGGTCAAACAAAACCTCACAGGCTTTGCCATTTCCTGAGTGTTGCAATGAAATAAGGCATTTTGCTTCTTTGTTTAGTTGATGGAAAAGAGGATCAAGGTTTTTGCAGTAGATTGGAAATTGTTATTTATATATATCGATTACATATATAAATATATATATAAATAAAAGCGCTCTTGTTCTTGGTTGTTAATGCAGGCTTTACTATCTAAGTGTTCCCATACTTAATCCCATGGAGCAAGGCCACGGAGATTGCCCTCTGTGAGCAACATTGCTGAAAATGATCATTTCCCGCTTCCTACAGAGAGCAGAACTTCACATTGGAAAAAAAAAATGGGAAAACATGATTTACTTTGCTTATAAAATGTGAAATTTTCTACTGCTCTGTTTAGAAGTAGCTATCTCTAGTTATAAAGTTATGAAAGACAGACAGTACTGACCCCTTGAAGAGGAAGAGAAAGTTTATAGTTCCACAACTGTTTGGGTTTGGTACTCAAATCTCAATTTCTCCCACCTGGTAATTAGTTGATGTATGTATGTAAGTAAATATAATGATGAGATGATCTATAGGAGATTGAAGAAATGGTGAGATAAATAATAAGGTAAATTCACTTGTATTGCACTTTGTGCTTCTCTTAAGAAAGAAGTGCAAGATAATTGTCTCAGCTCTCCTTTGGCTGTGTCATCCAGAGATTTGAGTATGAACCAAATAGATTAATTTTACAGAAGCTTTTTAGTTACTGGTGTCCCTTGACTTTGCTATTTTGCAGGCTATACGGTATGAAACACTATAAAAGTATGTCAGCAAGTGGATTAAAAAATTCCTCAGGCTCAAGTCATGCCTAGTTGTTAGCATTTGCTCATTCATGGTATTTCACTTGATGGATCATGGAATCATAGAGTGGTGTGAGTTGGAAAAGGTCTGAAATATATTTGTGAGTTTTGTTTCAATAAAGAATTCTTGAAGATATTTGGCAAGATGAATTAATTTTTTAAATTTTTTTTTTTAGTACTGGGCTTAGGACTACAGAGCAAAAACAGCTCATGAAAGAAAAACATGTCCTTGGTCAGGAATAGGGGTGTGTGTATGTTTTGGCTCTGCCTCAACAAACGTGTGCCTAACTTAAAGAAGGTGAGTAATCTTGTTTGGTTGGTGAGGAGAACGCTTAAGTACCCTGTGAATGAGAGCACTTAGGAAGGACTTGGTGTTAAAGTATCACAGGAAACAAGGCTAAGTGAAAGCCTTAGAAAGAAAACAAGATGTTCTTCTGATTAAGACTAATGTCCCCCTTCGGAGCTTTATCTGCAAAACATCTCAGCAGTCAGGAAGTTGCACAACCTAAAGATGTTTAACTGTACTGTATTGTACCCTTGAATTTTCATTTTCTTCTTTGTATGTAAAGGATGGGGCATTTTTTTTCTCACAGCTACTGTGAGTAAAGCAGGGTGAGAGGTGTAAGAACTGAGTTTCTACTTTTGAAAGACCTGGATCTCCTCATGTAGCTACATCACTCCTGAATGGCATGTCAGTCCTTGGATTTTATTAGCGATTGGAGTAGCTTGGCATTTCATTGATGGAAGGATAGAGCTGGATTTTCTCTGGATTAGAACATCCAACTGCGATTGACTTTAATGGGAATTTTATGAAAGCTGAGGTAGTCTTGTAACCTGGACTTATGCACTGCACAAAAGAGAACCTGCCAAGGGAAATATAGGGAAATATAGGTTGGATATTAGGAGAAAATTTTTTACAGAAAGAGTGATAAAATATTGGAATGGTCTACCCAGGGAGGTGGTGGAATCACCATCCCTGGACGTATTCAAAAAGAGATTGGATGTGGCACTCAGTGCCATGGTTTAGCTTAGTTGAGGTGTTGGGACAGAGGTTGGACAAGATGATCTTGAAGGTCTCTTCCAACTTGAAATATAAAAAAAAATGATTCCTTTCACCAGATCTGCTGGATTCAGCGAACCTCGGGAAAATGTGGATTCTTCAGTACTTACTGTGATACAGTCTTGGGAAGGTCCAGAATAGAGTTTCCTGGGGGAACTGCCATCTTAGCTGGACACAGCTGTGATTTTCCTTCTTGGCAGCTCTTGGGGCAGCAAAGGTGTTTGTTGTTTTTGTAAAACAACAGGGTGCCAAAGGTGTTTGTTGTTTTTGTAAAACAACAGGGTGCCAGTTGTGTTTAGCCATGGTGGAGCACAGTGCTGCACGTGTGGAGGAGACTTTGACTCCCTCTTCATTCCATCACATACTACCTTCAAAACCCTCCTTTGGCAGGCAGTATAAAATTGAAACGAACACCTCAAAATTCTCTAAGATAAGCAACCTTCCTGCCCCTGACACTGCTGCTTACGGGTTTAGAAGATATGGTGTAAAATTGCACTGTCATTTGCAAAACCATGATGTATTTTTTCAGGGCTTAGTAAAATCTCTTGCTCAAGACTGAGTCTAATGAATACTCTTAAGCCCACCTGCTCATTGTGTTGATTAGGTCTGAAGGTAAACTCTATTTGTCTTATTAAAAGCTGATTGTCCAACCAGCTTGTTTTTGGTACCTTTCTTCACCTGGTTTAACAGATAAAGAAAATTTCTCTGCACCTTGTAATTCCAGCCTTTTGTCTTCTGAGTAGTAAACATTTGAAAGTTTTGTCTTTTTTTACTGCCTCTGTACATGGAAGTGGATGAGAGCCACCAGAGCCTCTGAGCAGCTTTCCTAGCTGGCTTAGGTTACTCCAAATTGCAGATTTGAGTCTATTCTCCCAAGAACTCCCTCCCACTGAGGCATGACTCAGAGGCAATTTTTTCTCACCACATGCTGCCTAAGTTATCATTTGTCCCAGCTCCTGCTTGAAGGTGGCTGTTCTACCTCTGCTGGAGTCAAAGTACATGGACAGGCAGACAAACAGCCTGTCACTGAAACCCATGCAAATGCAATCCAGCAGCTATGCACAAATAGCCAAATGTTTTTGCATCTTTGACTGGAGGCAGCCAGCAATCAAGAAACTGTGCTGGTCTACAGCCAAAAGAAATAGGGAATTCCCTCAGATTTTTTTTTTCTGAAGTGATTAATGAGGGCATAATCAGGTTTGGCTCCATATTAATCGGTGCAGTTTGGATATTAAAATTCTCGGTTCTGTGGCCGATGCTTCCCAGGCTGTTCTCAGGATTGCATTACACTGTGGTTGGGTTACAGTCATGGCAGCAGGATCAGGTGAAAGGAGCAGCTTTCCTTGCAAGTGGAAGCCACTCTTTTCCCTTGATGGGACTTCAGATGCATAGAGCAATCTGCCCTTTCTTGCTTGGGAGTCTCTTCCTCACAGAGGAGTCACTGGAAAAAGAAAAGGAGCAGCAAGTCAGTTTAGCCAGTGACACAATTGTACTTAGCAACTGCAGCAAGGATCAAGATCTCTCTTGCTTTCTAGATCATCCTAACTGTAAAATTTTTCTGCCTTTGGTGCCCTCTTCATCCCCCCATGTAAACACTTCTATATTTCCAGTACCTGTGATAATCATTGGCTTACTCAAAGAATCCCTTGGGACCTCAAGAGGCAGCATCTTCCAGGCTCAGAGGCATCATATCTGGTGAGATATATGCTGTTTATGCTTTTTAAAAATATTTCCTAGAGCTCTGTTTTGTTCAGATGAGAGAATTGCTATCATGAGCTGCACTTTAGTGTTATCTTAGTTTCCTTTGAAACTCAAAGTCTGGTATGGAAAGTGGTTGTTTTGGGTTAGTGATCAGCCTGCTTTGGAAGACACTTTGTGGTAGTCCTTGATCAAACAGACTGCCAGAAATTACTTGTATATATGGGAATTTTCCACCCTGATTTTTTCATTTTCAGTGTCTCGCATGCTAAGGATTGTAAGTATGTGCATGGTAATTTAGCTCTCTAAAACACTGAGAAATTTTTCCATGTCGTGGCTCCATATTAATCTCCTGGTTCCTGGAAATTACCTGGATGGGAAGGGGGTGTTTTTCCCTTGAGAAGGCCTAACTCTTGTGTCTCTGTCATTAACCCTACATGTGGTCATCCTTGCACACACAGGGTACAGACTGAGGTAATGAGGTCAGCTCAACAGCCACACTCGGCTTTCTCCTGGTGAAAGGTTATGAATGTGGAGACCATTATATGTCATTAAGATAATAATGTTGCTGAATATGTCAGCGAAGTCAATGACTCTCTATTCCCCAGGTGTTCTGGTTTTAGTTTGATAGGGACATGTAAAAAAAAAAAAATCTGCCTGCCAGGTGGGAGGAAATTTGCCTTTCAAAAGATTGTTGCTTCAGCACTTGATAGGAGTCTTGCTAAGCAATGATGGTAATAATAATAAATGTTCCCAGGCTGCACTTGTTTTATAATTGCTGTTTAGCCCAAATTGCCCAGAGTGTGGAAACTCCATCATTCTGACTACACAGGTGGAGGTTATGATGTCATGCATAGCAAATTCACTGATTCAACAAGATGGAACATTTATATAAAGTAGTAATACAATGCAGAGTTTTAGTAGAGAAAACTAAGGAAAACAAAAAAAAGATGCAAAATTTAAGTGAAGAAGCCAACCTTGATGAGGAGGCGAGGAAAGGGCTTGCCTTGAATGGTTTCCCTGCTTGTTGAACACCTCTCTGGAGTGACTGGTACTCTCAGGGGCTGTCTCTTGCATGATCTGATCTGGTCTTGACTTTTTTTATAAGGGGAAGATTTGTAAACATCCCAAGAAATTATGGCCGTACATGTGGTACAGCTGATGGCTCTTGTGTCTGCTGTCACTTTTAGTGAGTTTCTGTTTCCTCAGTAGCATTTTTCTCGTTTCTGGTGTTCACAGGCAGGTTCAAGTGGCCAAGCAGGGCAGAGTCCTGAGCACACCTTGAGTTCATGTGGTCAGCTGTCCCCTGCCTGCTCTTCTGGTCCCTGTCACGGGTTGTGTCAGGAGATGAAGGAAAGAAGAGGGCAGGGTGAGCTGGGCTGAAGCCAGGAGAACAGAAACCTAAAAATGAATTTGTTGGGCAATATTGGCTCCCAATCACAATTTTTTTACTGGCACATAGATCTATAAAGGCTCCACTTTGAGTCCTTGGGAATAATTAAACCTTAAGCACTGATAAACAGTGCAATATGCAATTAGTGAGCTGTCCTGACAAAGGCATGTCAAAGTAAATTGGTTTTCTTTGAGGCTGTTAACTATGCTGACAGAGAGTTGGTTAATTCTTGAAGGATAAAGTTTTGGGCAAATTCCCAGCCTCCAAATGCCTGCAGGCAGACTTGTCCATATTTGTGGTATATTTGAGGTCTAGTGTTTCTCCTTTGGGTCATATATTTTAAGAGGGAATTTTAATGGAAGGAAACATTGCTGCAGAGCAACAGCCTTCTCCGAAACACTTTCCAAAGAAATGCTAAGGGCAAAGGTCTTGTGTTTTCAGGGCAAAAGATGTGAATCCTCTAATATTTACTCAGTTATAAATAGCGATGGGCAAGGCTCTGAGGATGGATTCCTGGGAGATTGTATCAGGGGTAGTTATTCCCCAAACTAAGCAAAGGCACTGGTTGTCTTTTTAATTGTTGCATCTCCTTTGGCACAGAGAACACCATTATTAAACAGATAGCAAATAATTATAATAAATTTGAGGTTTTCACTCCTCTCAGGCTCAGATGCCTCTTATTTCTCTCCAGTCCCAACAAGAACCAAAGTGTGTCTTATTTTTAGTAAGAGATGGCAGTTTAATGCTTGGGGGGAAAGTTCATGCTAAATGTTTTGGTTCTCTAGCCATGGCATCAGTGAGGTGGCAGGAGAAAGTGCAGCCCCATGGGGAAAGCACTTAGCTGGGGTGCAAGAGGTGCTGCTCTTGTCCAGCTGGGCTTGGGCAGGGAGCTGCATTTCATTTACCCACATCTCTCTTCCCTATCTGTAAATAGGAGGGAAGATTATAACTTTTTTTAGAGAGATGTTGTTTGAAAATGTTGCTACTTTCCACTGAAAAACTAAATCTACTGGTATCATTGCTAATAAATAGGTGAGTGTTGTCTAATTCCATTAATGGGTTAGTTTGCCTCCCACAGGGAAATTCAGTCTCACGGTGTAGGTCTTACAAAGTTCAGCATGCAATTTATACATCACCAAAGAGTTAACATGAAACCCAAATGAGACATAAGCCTTGCTAAGGAGCCTGAAGGCCAGAGCCTCTGTGAGTGCTGTGACACTTCCAAACAGAAGCACAGCATTTGAGGTGTCTTTACAGACTCGAGAGTCTGCTGGACCACTGGGCAGTCCTGGTATGTGTCAGGCATCTGCACCATCCATATGCATCCCCAGGAAAATAATGCCTAGCTGTAAAATTCTAAAAAAATAGGAAAATGCACAGCATTAGTTCTTGGAAAAGGAATGGGGTTTCTGATTTGCTTTCTAATTTTCTGTATCAAGAGTAAATGTACGGTAACCGAACTGACTGGAAAATGTTTGGTAGTAATTGCATTAGCTGAGACCTCAAATAGCAAGAAAAAGTATTTTTCAGACACTGATGTGCTTTTGTGTAGATGTGGGGTTTTTTTTGTTAGTACTTACCAGAGAAGAAAAAGTAAAACTGACTTCTAATATCTATTAGGTATCATTCCAAAATCTTGCAGTTGAACATTTAATTCTACTAATGTAAGACAGGTATTTAACTCTGTAAAAAGTTGTAGCTGGATTGTGTAGGATACTTGAAACTTTTGAGAACCAAAGATTTCCTACTGTAACCTGTTTTATGCTATCCATACCCTAAAAAATCAAAATTAATACCCAGTACCCAAAAAAAATAAAAGACACAAGGATTAAATGACAGAATTGCTGCTTTTTTTGGTGGCTGTTGGTACTATCATATATGCTAAAGCATTCCAACGAAGGGCATGTGGCTGCAATGGAATTTGATGTACAATCACTTTTAGGGAACAGCCTGTGCCTTGTTAATGTAATCCATAAAAGGCTTCCAAACTTCCTGAAACCAGTCCCTTCTGTTTCCAAGTCTGCATATGATCTCATAGGAAATGATCTGGGAGAGGCCAGCTAACCCTTTTGCATAATCAAGGTAGCATTGTTCTTTTAAGGCCTGGAGTGAGTTGTTTCACTGATACAAACTCAATAATCCCCTTTTCTTCTGTCGACAAATCTCTATTATCAGGCTTTGCAATGGTTTTGGTGACATTACAAAAAAGAGTAAGTGGGAAGACTGAAGTGTGAGTTGAAGACTGACCTTGATAATGTCATTCATTCACTTTGCTGCCCTTTTTCTTAGCTATTTCAAAACAAGCCACTTGCTGCCCAGTGAAATTTGGAAGACTGAAATGCAAATGCATAACACAAGTGGGCAAGGTTTATTTTGCAGTGAGCTCCGAGGCAGGTAAGCAGCCTGCACCTTGCCAAGTGTCATAAATGCCAACAGTAGCAAAACAGTGAGGAAAATACCTGCCTTTTATGCAGGTTTGGTATTGTAAAACTAAAACCTCTCACGTACATTAGCAGTAGAGAAAGAAAGTGTGTTTTATTGGAGCCCTTGAAAACCTTGCTATTTACACAAAGCCAGAGTGTCTCATACAGTGCGTGTTCTTTAATATCCTTGGGATACCCAGGATTTCCTTAATATACTTAGCCCAAGAAGGGAAACACTCCAATGAGCTGCTATCTCTGAAAGCCTTGTAGGGCAGCGAGCGTGAACCTTCCCGGGCAGGGCAGGGAGAACAAAAGGCTCTGGGCTTTGTCGCTGTGCACAAGTACAATTATGGTCGAGATCATGTGAACAGGCACTCACTGCACCAGGCTGAAATTGCAGTGAGCCTAAGCAGAGGGCTCTGTGGCACTCTGCTCACTGCAGAGCTGTGAAATCTGGCACTCTGCTCTGGGCTCCAGTCTAACATTTTCTTAACCATATTAGGATACGTGGAAATCGGCCAGCCGGCAATAGGCCTTCGATGCACTTATTGCTTCTGCTCGTATTTTATAGAGTAGGCAGCCACTGCTTTTCTTGAAAACTAGCAGGTTTAATAGAAAAAGACAAATAGAACCCTTTAAAAATCGTCATTGAAGTACAGTAGGGAAAAAGGCATTTCCCAAGACAAAGGACATTGTTACAACAAAGTTTCCGGTTCTCTTGTGCTTTTCATTTGTAGATATTGATCGTCCTGTAAATCAGATCCCAGCATTTATATATTGTGCTGTTATTAATGTGAAAAAAGAGTGAAGTGAGCCTGGCTGGCTATGACATGAGCATTCCTGTTCCCTTTGCTGACTTATCCGAGGCAAGGCAGCCCCCAGTAGAGGGGGAAGGCAAAACACTGGGTTGGTGACTCTCAAGGTTTGTTTGAGTTTGGCTTGTGGAGCCAAACTGCCTGGGGGTAGTGCAAGAGCAGTGGGCCTGACCTATGTGTGTTGCTTCAGAGGTAAGAAGGTCTGCAACTTCCCCAGCAAGGGATAGAGTATTCCAGTGGAGAAATTCCAAAATAGAAAGTCTTCAGTATTTAGCTGAAAACTTTTGTGTTCTTAAGGGATGAGAATTTGGGAAGCAAAAGTGTTGGTTAAGCCTATTATCAGGTCTACCCTATACTCCAGTAGATTTTGCTATTAGAATTACTTTTTTGATCAGCAAACGTTTTCATAATTTTTAATTTACTACTGCTCCCTGTAGCTGTAAACTTTTGTTTCCCTAAAATGATCCTCTGTCCTTGCTAATGTTGTTGTAACACTTGCAGACAGTTGTCACATCCCCTACTTAAAACTTCTTAGATGCATCCATAGCTCTTTTAATCTCTTGGTAAGTCAGTCCCTCTCTGCTTGCTTAACACTTTTATGGCTCTCTTGTGGTCGTCCTCTGGGTTGTTATTGTCATTCAGGAGATGAGTTCTCCAGAGCTGAACGAAGTATTCCAGGTGTGATCATCACAGAGCTGTGTTAGGGATATCACCTTTGTGCCCCGTGCGTTTCATTTAATGTTCTGTGGACTCTGCTACCACATCATGCATTATTTGATGCCTACTGCAAAAAAACCCCGGCCAGATTTAAGTTTTCCGATTACAAATTTTGGTAACGTTTTTCAAAGCTGCAGCAAAAATGGCTGAATCTGTGCCTGTGGTTTGTAGCTCAAGGCAGCACTGTGCTGCCGGGAGGGCTGGAATCACTGCATCAGTCCTGGCCTTTCAGCTTATTGCTGATGGTGAGCATGATCTTATACAAGTCCTTCGACTACTTGACCCTCATGTCTGTGTTAGTGGATTAGTGGTAGCTGCATTTGGTAAGGCTGTGAGGGTTGGTTCAAGTTTGTGCACGATCTGGAAAATATAAAGAAGAGGAAATGTGAAATATTTGGGCAGATGGCTG
Organism: Callaeas wilsoni; assembly: GCA_013398955.1. Taxonomy (NCBI): domain Eukaryota; kingdom Metazoa; phylum Chordata; class Aves; order Passeriformes; family Callaeidae; genus Callaeas; species Callaeas wilsoni. Next base: position 49,521 of record VWPU01010320.1, read on the forward strand.
CAGAAAAGCACATTACATGACCTGTAAGCTTATGCTGTCCAGGCTTGTGGAAATTGAGGAGGGCCATCAATAAAAATTCTGTTTCTGTATAATGATTTATTTGCTAAAAGAAGAGGGGAACTAAATCAAATGAAAATGATGAACTTTATATTGAGTGTAAATTCTGCAAAGTTCACTAGGGACCCACTGAGTATATGGTTTTGACACGTCCAAGTTTGCTTTGTTGTTTTACCCAGCTGTTGATTTTTAGTTTGAGAGGCCAGCACAAGCAAGAATACATTTGACAGTCTTGGAAGAGGAAGTAAGCCTGTCTTTTATTTAGGCATGTTTATATCAGCACAAAATGAATGTAATATCATAAAAAAATGTAGCAGAGCTAGGAGTGGGGCATGGAGAGAATAAAATATTGTTTTAAAATATACTCTGAACTCATGTAAATTGTGACACATCACAAACGATTCTTCTGAACCCAGGCTGGTAAATCTCCTCACTGGTACAGCATATGGATTTATCAGGTTAAAAAAACCTGCATGAAGCACATGCAGCTGGAGGCAGACTTTTCCAACTCTACCCATCATTTTTAACACACAAATCTGAAGTTTTCAGTTCAGTAACGTTCAGTTGATGTTAATTTGTGAGGACCTGGTCTTTATTAGTGTTATATACACCTGATGAGGGGGTCTGAGTATTGTGACATATCTGAAATCCAGGCTCACTCATGGGTTAAGTCTTCTTAACCAGGTCCACTACTACTCATGTGAGCTGAGGAATTTGCAGTGATGGTCCCTGAGGTTTACAAAGCCATGCCTGATTTACAGTTTTAGTAAGCTAAGTTTATGTTTGGAAGTGAATACTCTGAGGTGGCTGAGGATAAGCAGTTGAAAAAAGCTTTCTTAGTGATAGTCGAATTTTCCACTGCATATAGCTGCTCGTAGAGTTTGGTGTTTGGAAGGTTATAAAACCACTTGTGTGGAAGCTAATGCCCAGGTGAAGGCTTTTCTGCAGACTGGAGCCATGGATGAGGACTGAAAGGTTCATGAAATCTTTAAAAATTGTACGGAGGGTATGCAAAGGTGCATGAGCTCTTGGGGCTGGAGGGAGGGGATTTTGGGTCACTGTTTTTCATGCCCACATCATGCTAAGGCAAAATAAATGGAAATGCAGCCTCAATACTGAATCCGCTTAAGGGAAATGAAGAAGGAAACATTTCTGTTGGTTTCCATTTCAGATCCATTACAGAAAGGAGCTCTGCTGTAGGGCTGTAGTTCAATGCAAGAAGCATTTCTACGGAATTTTGGCATTAGGTGGACTTCCCAAGAACAGCTACTGTCCAGAAGATATTCCAGCTAAAATCTTCTGAGAGCAGTTTGGAATATTGGCACTATTTCATCTGAAGTCTGATCCAACTTGAACTATGAGAGGAACAGAGGAGGCTCTGATTTGGATCTAAATGGCTCCTCTCTACGCTGTCCAACTTGCACATAAAATGCACAAACAGAAGAACATCCCAACGAAGCAACCCCCCAAATGACCCCTTATAAAGAATACGAAAGAAAAAAGGTTGTACAGAACTGGTATTTGACTAGACTTAGGCATATTTTGAACCACAGACAGGAGCACAGGACAGCGTCTCCTCAGCAGTGAGAGGAGAGATTGGGGCAGGGGAACGTGGGACCGAAACAAAAGCGACCCACACTGCTCTTCTGGGAAGTACAGCCTCTGTTTCGGATGGCTTTGAGCAGAAATTTTCTGCCACAGCTAATGCACTTATTGCTGGTATCTGCATGTGAGCCTTTCTCAGATTTAATCCTAAACCACCAGGACTGGGTTGAGCCCTGTGAGCAGATACAGGAATAATTCAGCAAGATGCCTTAGTTTTTTTTTTTTGTACCTCAGTTTTCCCATTTGGAATAAGCTGACCTGACAGAACCAGATTAGGTTCTGTTCTGTTACGTATTCGGTTATGCCAGAGGTGTATTTGGATGTCAGCAACACATACAACCGATCATGTGAATGTTTAATGGAATGCAATTCCTGCCTGAAGTGTTTCCAACTTGCCCAAAAACAGGTCTGTGAGGGAGCAGAGATGTAGACTGACCTGTCCAGAGGTCGTAGATTGTGTTTAGGAGATGGCTGGGTTTGGAGCCTGGTCTCCAGAAAAGGCTTCCAGTGGCTGACTTGCTAAAGTGTCCTATGGTCTAAATATTAACAACACTGCTATAGGCAGAAGGGTTTTGATTTGAGATAAGGAGGTCTCAGACCCTTGCAGATGGTTGCTTTGGAGGCAGAAGGGTTTTGATTTGAGCTAAGGCGGTCTCAGACCCTTACAGATGGTTGCTTTGAAGGCCAGGTGACTTGCTGAAGGATTTGCCTGTATGGCTATGAATGTGGCTGTGACAGCAGGAAGGATGGGCTGGCTGGGCTCACAGAGAATCCAAACCCAAACATGAGTCTGGATGAGCTGGCTACAGCTTGGACCCAAACTTCAAAGCCTTCCATGAACTTCTAAGTAAACCAATAGGAGAATTTTTGGGTTTGATTTGTTTTCTTAGACATGAGGCAGCAGTATGAAGCTGAGATCTGGGTGTGTTCTGGATCTTGCCTCCTGTTTTATATGTATAAAAGGCAGATATCTTGAAGGACTCATAAATTATGGTCGACCTGTGTTGCCTCTGGGACAGAATAATGGTGTTCCTTTGGATGTCTTTTTTTTCCCCCTCTGTGCCTCCTTCCATATGCCTGTGGCATGTAGCAGAGTGAGCTCAAGAGTTAGTACTACATTTATTTGTGTTTTGAGGAGAGAAGTCTCCTTATTGCTATTTTCCCTCCCCTGCTTCCCATCCCTTATCCCATCTGTTTCAGAATTTTAATCACCTTGCCAAGAATTTAAGTAACTTGGATATAAAAAAAGATCACTTCATGACTCTTAATATTATGTGTAGATGTGCATGTGAAGTTAAAAGTAAGTGCATCTCATGCTCCAGAGTGTAAGCTGAATGCTGAGGGATACAGAAAAAGAATTTCTCCTGTTTTATCCTTCTTGTTATTGCATGATTTTATAGGTAAATTGTGGATTTATTTCATCTCCTTACAAATATGTTATAGCCACTTTTGGAGACGGAATGCTGATGCTGGTAGAGTGGCACTTATAGCTGATACTAACTTATGCTATGCTTGTGGTCCAAACAAGAGTAACAGATCAGAGCTTCATAATAATAGAGAAAGGAATTTCATAAACAAATTAAATTTGTGGGGAAATTCAAGTGAAAACAGTAGTGGTTAAGGGGAGAATTTCAAGGACAGGAAATAGGTGCTCGGTGAAAGTCAAAGCTGGTAACTGTCCATTGTATTTCTTTAAATGTTCAGATTCAGATTATTTTACTTTAAGGAAAAGAGATTGAATTAATGGACTTTAGAACTGCATGCTTGGCAGAAAAAAAACTCTGCATCTTGAGTTCATTATACTCATACAGCCATCCCAAACTGGCTGTAGATTGGAGTTTTGTATGTTGGTTTGATTGTTATCTATGGTTAACAACGTCCGTAGTCAAAGTATCTTGGGTTCTGGTTTTGTTACATCTGTCATCGATTTTTTTGATACCTTCTGGCTATGAGGAGTTGCTGTCTTGCCAGTTGAATCCTTAGGAACCTTTGTTGCAAGTGCTTCTGTGGAGAAGGTAATGGCCACGCACGTGCTCCTCTGTCCCATGGTCCTGTGGTGAGCTCCAGCTTCCTGCTGTTCTTGCTGAAGACACACAAGCAGCACTTAGGCTGAAACTGGCAGGTACTATTAAAAAGTATATTAAATAACACAGAAGATAGGCTGGAAAATAAATGCTGGCAACTAATCCAGTTCATTCTCTTGGCCCAAAGCAGAGGTTACCGTTTAAAATTATTTTTGAGTGGTGCATTTTGTTCTGGAAGTGTCCCATGCAGAGCTTTGCAGTTTACCTCACTTGACCTGTAACAGAAGTAATTATCCTTCCCTTTACACAATTTTCCCAAGGGTCTTAATTGGTAGGGAAATTGCTGGTGTCAAGGGAGTAAATCAGTCTCTGTTGCTCCATTTTAAGCACATTACATCTTCTCCTGCCCTCAGGGGATGCGAAGGGTTTATCATTCTCTAATATATGTGTGAAAATTACTGGTTTTTAGGCTTGGCAAGCCTGACCCTTCCAAATTCTCCATGGACACCATGTTTCCTAGAGCTCTGGAGACTCTGACTGCTCTCTTCCAGTTGTTCCTGTATTTCTTGAAGCGACGCGTACCTGCGGATGTACTCAGGCTTCCAGCCAGGAACTGACCAGGACTCAAGAGGGGAAGGAGTGCTGTTTGTAGCTGCTGTGTTTCCAACCATATGACATTGTTCCTGCAGTGTGATTTGCCACCAGCCCTGGGTTTCAGTTTTTTAGCTCCTTTTTTTGATCTGTCAATTCCTGCCTCAAAAAGACATTATCTTGTCTTTGCAAAAGCAATTACCAAACCACTATCATTTTTTTGGGGGAGATTTAACCCACAAGTTGAGAATACTCAAAGCTGAAAATGGTCTGATTTTGCATGTTCTGGCTATTTCTCTTTACTCGCAATTCTTAACTTTCATGGTTTTTTTAAGCTATTAATAGCAAAATATGTGTCAATATTGTCAGTGATCTCTCTGCTTGATGGCTTGGGCTGCCTGATATATTCTGGCTTCACAGGATAGGTCAGGCTAAAAACCAAAATGCACTGAAAGAGGGAGGCGAGCCCTAGAGCAATGAGGGGAAGGAAAATGCCTGCATGAAATGCTTCAGTGAGGTTCTTGCAAGTGCTTAGAACAGCAATTAGAGAAACACTTTGGGAGAGCAGGATGTGTCTGGAGCCAAGTTTCTCCAACACCTATGGGTGTGCTTCATACTAATTTTTAATATCTGGTTTTAGAAATCTTGAGAGAGAAGAGGTAATGCCATGACAGAAGAACAAACATATTTTGTTAAAAGTAGAGTGAGTCCTGTGGAAGATATCATGTTATTAAAATGGAAGCCACCTCCTCATGTAAGAGAGACAGCTTAAAGCAAGGTGCTTTCTCCTCTAATCCTCCTTGCTACACCATGACTTAAAGACTTTGGAGTCTTTGAAGTACATTTGCCATAGCAATGGGAGAATCATCCTGATCTCCTCCACCCTGGCTTCCCAGAGGCTTCCTAAATGCTCAGATGATTGTTAATGAAGAGGACAGGTCTTATGAATTCCCTAAAGTAAATTGAGAACACCTGCATTGGTGTAGCAAAGAGATTGTCAGTTCCTAGCACTCGCTTGCCACGGTTTGAGTATGCTGAATTCAGAACAGCAAACCTAGAGGGAAAGGTTCATCAGTGTTCTTTAATGCTACTGAGCTGTTCATTCAGTTCAAGCTAGCTTTTTCTGCTTTGTAAAACAGAGGGGGAAGGAAAAAGAGTGCCTTTCAGTCTAACTGTGCAGTAGAGAAAACAGCTTTAGAAATACAAGGCCTAGGAAATAGAAAATTGGACTTTTTGCTGTAATGAAGCACAATGGTAAGAATTCACAATGTATCTGTTACTACAACGAAGCAGAGAAAAAGCTTTAATCCCCTGAAGAATACAAGGGGTTTATGTTATTTGCCTAGGTGTGGGTGTGATGGATGGGCCAGGTATCAGTGGTGTAACTCTATGGGTTCTGTGCGGGTAGAGCTGAATCTGGCCAATATTCTCAGAAGAGACTTCCTAAAGGGGTGAGCTTTATGGTGTTGGTGACTACCCAGCCACAGCACTCACCCTCAGAAATCTCCAAGCTTACCTCTTAGGGTGATAACTGATACTCCGTGGGTTTCCACAGTGCTAGGAAAAGGAAATACCTGCTGTTTCAAACTTTCCCATGCACTGCATGGATAAGGACACATGTTTTTAAGCTCACCGCCTTGTCTTCCTTTTGAAACTCCAGAAAGTTTTTCTATCTGAACCCGGGAATATTTTGTGCGTGGTACTGTGGTGAATATGTAGACCTTAGCTGGCTGCTAGGTATTGTTTATCAAATTCCGTTTGTGTATTTACAAAATGGTAATTGAAATCCATGGAAACATGATTTAGACTTTCAAGTATGTTTTGAGCCAGGATCTGAATTACAATAAACATATTGATAAGTCACTTGTGCAAAAGTAGATATGTTTTCCTCTGCACAGTGAAACAGAAGTGTAAACACTGAGCATTTACTTAGTAATGCAATATCTTATTTTTGTAGATTTGTGAAAAAAATCAACTGTTTTCCTTTTCCCTCCCCACCCTTTCCTCTGGGGCATTGTTAGAGTCTGTCTGATCCATAGAAATCTGATGCAAACCTAGGGAACTGAAACAATTTTTTTTTTTCTGGATTATAAAAAAAAGGAAAAAAGTTGGGTTTGGTCATTTCCCCAAGGCTCAGGAATTCTAGTGATGTCACTTTTCTTTCCTCAGAGCTGCCTTTAAGTGTTCATCTCTGTTACAAAGGCCATAATGGATGTTCAAGAAACACTTAAATAAAACTATGGCAACTGAAGCCTCCATCTCATCAGTAGGTGGTGGTTCAGTGACAAATTGTCCGTGAGGGCTCATGGTAATCGATAAGAAACGTTGTAGTTGGATGGTGTAATGCATCTGTGATCCAAACCCTTGCTGCTGATTCCTGGTGCTAGCAAGCCAGCTGACAGCTTCACTTTGCAGGATCGTGGGTGGATCAGGTCTTGCCTTTGCTTGCAAAGCCATCCCAGAGCTGGTACAAAGGTGCGATGCAGGTGTCATCGTGAGCTAACAGGGCAAAAGTGTGGTCACAGATGTTCACATTTGCAGCTTTGGTGGGAGGTTTGTGCACAAACCTGGTGAGTGCAAAACCTCAGTCCTGGCGTAACTTTGGTCAGCCAGTTATGAATTCAAACTGCCTCAGTTATCCTTAAAATTACAGGTTAACTAGTGCTCTTTCAAGAAAGAGGATGTGAATGAAGGAAATTAACTGCTCACACTTACCACGCTGCATGAAAGCTACTTCCATCTCTGCCCTGGAACCTCTGTAAACACCCATTAAAGTCTTGTATGGCATCAATTGTGTATTTCTTGTGTTACTTTTCATTATATAGCATACACTTACTCTTGAAATCTGGTTTAGATGACTAAAATACATATGTAAAAATGAAAAAAGGGAGAATAATTTTGCCTACCTTAGGAGTGATAACGATGAGACCTCAGATATTACTGTCCCTGTTTTGTAACTTATCTTCTTGAAGTTTCTAGGTGTCTCTGTTAGATCAGTGTTAACATAAGTGATTCCTTTCATCCTGCTGGGCGTGGTGTCAGTGTTGTGCTGCAGTGATGGTGCTAGGAAAAACAAGATGAGTTAATGAGATTTAGGTGAGCTTGACATTAGGCTTGAATGTTCTGGCTCCTGTAGATGTGACAGAGGATTTTCCTGCCTTTAAATACAGATAAAGTAAAAGCTAAAACGCATGGCCAGAGAGAAAACTTCAATCCTCAAAGACACAATCCAGCTATTTGCCAAGTGTTCACCGTTGTGGAGGTTATCTGCTCACTGTTCCAGAGCCTTCCCACCTCTCATGTGGGAGCTAGCAAACATGTGAATTCCCTGGAATTTGATCCTGTAATGTCTCAGAGGAGCAGGAAGCAGGTTTCAGCATGTTGTGTTGCCGAGCTCTTAGCTTCAGGTGGGTTGTAGAGTGCTGGCATGATTCACCCTGAAGTTTGTCTCAGGCAACCTTTTGGTTTGTATGTTGGATCCTGCATATTTCATGGTTGATTTAGCTGGGTTCACAGAGCTTTTCTGTAAACCATGGAGTTCTTGAAGGAAATTTATGGGTTTGAAAGAATAACCAGCTTCACAGGGCAAATGGCACTGTCTCTGATTACTGTATGAAAGGAAGTTTGGGTTTACCACTAATTGCAGATAAAAATTAATATTTGCAAAGGAGACATGTATGATTTATTTATAAGTGTTTTCTGTTTCCATAATGAAATTTCCTTTGGGTTTAAGTACAGTCATTTGGAGGAAAAAGCAGAGGTCTGTGGCTCATTAGTTGCTGGTGGTTGTCAGAAGCCATTAATCAATTGCCCCTTTTACCAACATAGGTCCTAATTCAGCAAAGCATTTAGGCACATGCTTAACTATAAGCATGTGTTTCAGAGCACTTTGCTAAATCAGGGCTTTAATGTGATTCAAGCTTGCTGTATTTTTTTCCAAGTCTAAGGTTACCCTGAAATGACAGGAGTCACTAATACATCAGCTAAAGTGTCATGTACCTTCCTCACCTATCTTTCTAAAAAGTCATATGCAAGGGGGGAAAAAATGGGTCAATTTTTTCCCCTCATCCTTTTCAAATCCTACCTCAAATGGAGGCTACTGTCCTGAATAGTGAGGTATGTGAATTAGCAGCAAGCCAGGAGCAAGGGGAGTGAAATGTGGGGAAAGCAGTTTCCACTTGGTGGTTTTGCTCTCTCCAATCTCTGTTTTTGCTAAAGCCTGCTTGGTTATGAGGAGGAAAGAGGGGAAGGCAGCCGATCTACATTTTGATACAGCCAGATGAATCGTGGTATGCAGGATCTAATAAGCCTGGGTAGGGTATGCATGCATCTTAATCTACAGAGGAGATATAGAGGGAGGGGTACTAGAATTTAATTCCCCAAGCGCTTCTACTCTTGTAAAAATTAGTGACTTTCAGCTGTGACTAAAGGTCAAGACTGAGGGTTATGTTCTCAGTCCAAGTTTCATCTCCTTTGCTGCAAAAAGGATGTGGTCCAACCACAGCTATCCTGCAGAGAAATTCCCTGGAAGAAGCAGCACCTCAAGTGGCATAACACCAGCATGACTTCCCCCTCCCACCATGTCCACCCTTCCCATTTTAATTCCAGTTAGAGAATTGAAGGAATTTTGCATGCATTTATTCCTATGTGATTCACAATTTAGTAGAGGTGATTGAGAGCTCTCAGAAATTACAGCAGTTCCTAGACCAATATGATTTTTTATGGTTCAGCAGGAAATTGAGTATCTTGAGAGTAAAGGTAAGCAGCCTTATAATCCCTTCAGAATTTGTTTGGCATAGGAGAGAGTATCGCCTTTAGGCAATTTTTCCCCATCCTGTGAAAGGCAAAGCTCCCCAGCAGTGACAGCCACGTATCTCACACAGTCTTGATTCTTTACAGATTTTGCAGTAGGGATGCTGCCTGTTGAATCAGCAGCAGCACTTCTTGATGAACATAGGTTTCCTTTGGATTTTCTCCTTTCTAATGTTGCTGCCATTCAAGCTTGTTTTGCTTGTGAAACCTGACATCATCTCAGCCTGGGGTTGTGTGTGGGTAGGAAAATGACTTCACTGGTTCATGTTTCCATTTTCTTCCCGTTCTGTGTTTGACAGCAGCAGGAGCACGTGATGGAACGGTGCACATAAACTTTTGCTATGTACATTGCACAGATGGAAATGACAACTGAGCTTTGCCTTCCGGGCTGAAGCAAGGCCTCCGTGGCTCCTAATGGACCTTGACTCTGCAGCATGCAGTCAAATAGATTAGTGTGGAAAATTTTGCGTGCTTCCTTTGACTTTCTATTGGTATTCTTTCTATCCCAGGGAGAAGAAACCAAAACACTTTCTATTTTCTGTATTAATAGTTTTATACCACACTTAGGGGGAGCTTAAGCACTGTTTATGTTGAAAAGCATTCCAAGGCATCAAAGACTTAAAATCTGATCAGATGAGAATCAAAGGGCAGTAGGGGAAGAAGCAGCATTGAGGTAACCCCCTGTCCCCAATCTCACCCCAAAATCACGTGACAGAGTTAGGCAGAGAAGACTCATCTTCAGTCCTGGGTCACGACTTTCTCTTGCTGGTAAAAGGATGTCTTTCAAAGGCTTGCACTGTTTTCTGTAGTTTGACTGATTATTGTGGCAGTGGCTTTCTCCCCAGCATGCTTTATCCCTGGAACCCTAAAAAGAATTGTCACGCTCACCAGTTGTGGAAGGTTCTGGATAAAGATTGTTTTGCCACTCTAGTGTGAGTTACCGAGGCAGGTAAAAGCAGAGACTTTCCACAGTGCTTTTGTTTTTTAATTTTTAAATTTGGAACGTGCCCCTTTGAATGATTTTGGTTTCAGAAAGTTAAAACAACACTTATGTAAGTTTTAAGATAGCTCTCTTTTTTCTTCATGCTTTGATCATGCGGTTACTTGGAATCCCTCATGGTCTTCTGCTTTTTTAATGCACAAGAGATTTAGGGGGCTTCACATTCTCCTACCTCTGTGACTTGCTAAGCACTGTGTTCGGGCATTGCAGCTTCCTCAGGAGCAAAAACTGTGGGCTCTGTGCAAAACTGTCCCCACAGATGCTGAGCAAATATAGGTGGTCCTGGAAAGTGTGAATCCTTAGCCATCCATAGATGACGCTTGCCAACAGCAGAGATTTGATCTTGAATAATGAAATAAAATAAGATGCCTGTGTTTTTTTTCCAGTCTATGAAGTTTAACGAAGCAAAAGGAAGAAAAGGGAAAGGATGGTCAGGGAACAAAGGGAGAAATGGTGGGATATGTGTGATTAATACAGTTTTAACTTTGCTGCCTGTGATGACACTATGCAGTGATGGAGTGGATGTATTCTGTGATTTATTTTCTTCTGCTTTAAAGTAGTGGAGCTCTAAAAATGACTAATGAACCTCCTTTCAAGGTTCATCTCTATGACCTAATTCATATGTGCAGCAATCTTGTCTTCCTCTTAACTGCTGCATGAAGTTGAGGGTTGCTCATCTACAGAGCATTAGAGGCCGAAGCAGAGACCCTGGACGAGTTCCAGCACTAATAGCTGCATTCCAGTGAAAACAGGAATCAGATGTACAGTGCACATGACAGCCTAATTGGCAGATGCTATTTACCATATGTTAATTGCAAGTTGCATTGTAAGTTAGGATGTTGATTAAGGCAGCAATTAGAGCAGTTGCTTGTACGATGCTGAGTTTTTAAAAATAATCGTTCCAGTAGATGCATTTTTATCAGTGTACCATCGAAGCTTATTCTTTAGAGCAAAACCTCACTAATGTGTATTTTTCCTAACCTCAGTAGGACTATTTTCTCCAGGAAAGATCCTACCTGAGGAAGTGTCTTGCTGCACTTTTCAGACTACGGAAGATAGTATGGCATATGTGTTTGCAGACTACTTTTGTGCTACATCTGTTGTAAGATTTATCAGTGTGTGTAAAATGTCTAACTGCTTGATGCAACCATCTGTAGCCTTCAATAGGGATTATTCTCTGGAGTTATTAAAAATGAATATGATAACACATGGAGCACCTTAGCACAAGTAGGGATGCTAGCATATAAATGAAGTTCAGCTTATGTCTTGTGGACAAATTTCACTTACAGTCTGGAAATCAGTCTTTGGACTGTGAAAAGCCTCATGTTGCATTGTCTGTGTGGTGTTTGGTATTTCACAGTAGAGGAAAGAGCAGGGCAAAACTGTTGCAAGAACAAGATCCCAAAGGTGTTCTCATCCTTCAGACCAGCTGAACAGGCATAATGCCGTAGTTCCTCTCTGGTACAGAGTGATCCCAGGGTTCTGGTAGACCAGCTACACAGCCGTGGTGGTTTGTATTGTTAGGGCTGAGCAATTCTTCAGCTCTATCTCACTGCTCACATTCTTGAAATGACTTCTGGTAGCTGAGCTGCCTACCTTCACATGGAACATCTAAAGACATCCCAAAGGAAACAGAGCTAATTATCTGGCTGCTCTAGTGATCCTGGTGTGGAGGTAGAAGACAGTGCAGAACAAGAAGTCTGCTGTCAATCCTGTAGCCTGTTTATGAGTCCTGTTCTCAAAAACATTCTGAAATCCCCACCACTGGCACAAGCTTGTGAGTACGGGAGTACTTGTCCTGTCACCACACTTCCCTGATGCCATGTTGCTGAGATTTCCCTCTGCATTTAAACTGAAGAGAAGCTGATTTTCTGTCACTGTTCTACAAAGTAGTCACCCAGCACCATGTCGTTATAACAAGTTTTTAAGCTGTACAAGCAGACGTGAGGAAAAAAGCTCATTTTTCTCTCCTTAAAAAAAAAGTACTTCAAATAATCCTAGTGAACAGTGTGTATTGCTTTAATTTATATCCATTCTCTCAAAGTGGAAGGGACTCCACGCGGAGGAAATCACCATGTTGAAGGAGAGGCTACTTTGATTTATGTCATCTTCAAAGTGTTCGGATTTCCAGTCACACTCTAAGCCCTCGAACTGAAATAACTATGTCTACCCAGGGATTTGTCAGGGCTTAGCTGCATCTGTTCAGAATTGTACTTCTCATTGAAGTAGTGCAGCTTTTTCTTCCTAGAAGAAGCTGTTTGTGTATTAGCCAAAGGCTGCAGTTGTAAAGGCAAGATTGAACTGGTGAAATTGTATGTATGAGGTTTTTGGTTCAGGGTTTTTTGTTTATTTCTTTTGTTTTCTTTCCTGCCCCCCCTGCTTTTCCTGCTCTAGCAGTAAAGTTTACATTGATGGTATGATCCGTTATTTCTTGGCTTTGGACGTGTCACCAGGGACGTGGTGTGCAGGGCACCAAGGAGAGCAAACCAATCCATCACCGCTCTGTACACCCAGGCAGTCTTTGTATTGAGGCAGCAGGTACTTAAAAATGGAGACAAACCAGTCAGCAGAGGAATCTGCACACATAGGAATGGAACAATTTTTATGAGGGTTTGTCCCAAGGCTAGAAGAGCTCGGTTTGCAGTTGGTTGGTCTGCTCATGAGTCTCAGGCCATGGACACCTCGTGGAAGAAGGGCAAATAGTTCAGAAAGGCTTGAGATTTCATCAAAGTACAGATATACCTACCACATACCACTTCTGAATGCCCCCAAGGAATGTCTTCCTCTTTGAAAGAATGAAGAAAGCAATGCATGGATACATTTTAAGCATTGTGTCCTGATTTCAAGAACTCTTAAGACTGTCACATAAGTAGAAGTTTATTATAGACAGTCAGATTTCTCATGAACATCTGTCTGAAATTCTGTTAGATCTATCTTGAAGACGTGAGAATGCTACACTCTTTGGGGGCTGAGAAATCCCTGTGTCTACATTAACTCCATGGAGACTTTCATGGAGTGTCTTCAGGCATGTTTGGTCAATCACCAAGCACAGGTGATCCTATTGCAGTTCTGATGGGGCACTGAAGAAACTGCTGCTCTTCTGTATGCTTAGAACAAGACAATACTTGGGACTTGTCTGAAGCTTCCTCTCTTTTCTACATCCTCCTCTTCCCCACGTTATTTAAAATGATTTAGATGTCATTTATGGTTGTTATAAAGAGGCCTTTCAATCTGTGTAAAATGTGTGCTTTGGTTCTGGCTCAAGCGAGCAAGCTGACAGGAATGGAATTGCTGTTTCTGGAGAAGGCAGCAGTTTATCATCTCCTGCCACATTTGTCACTGCCCTNTGTTAGATCTATCTTGAAGACGTGAGAATGCTACACTCTTTGGGGGCTGAGAAATCCCTGTGTCTACATTAACTCCATGGAGACTTTCATGGAGTGTCTTCAGGCATGTTTGGTCAATCACCAAGCACAGGTGATCCTATTGCAGTTCTGATGGGGCATGGAGACTTTCATGGATTGTCTTCAGACATGTTTGGTCAATCAGCAAGCACAGGTGATCCTATTGCAGTTCTGATGGGGCACTGAAGAAACTGCTGCTCTTCTGTATGCTTAGAACAAGACAATACTTGGGACTTGTCTGAAGCTTCCTCTCTTTTCTACATCCTCCTCTTCCCCACGTTATTTAAAATGATTTAGATGTCATTTATGGTTGTTATAAAGAGGCCTTTCAATCTGTGTAAAATGTGTGCTTTGGTTCTGGCTCAAGCGAGCAAGCTGACAGGAATGGAATTGCTGTTTCTGGAGAAGGCAGCAGTTTATCATCTCCTGCCACATTTGTCACTGCCCTCTCTCCCTTTTCAGAGCATACCACTGAAACAATTTGACAGAAACCAGTTTTGTGTTCCTAGGAAATGAATAATTTGTTTCTTTCAGAGAAAGTGACTTTTTTTTTTCCTCCTCTGTAAAGAAAACCAAATAATAACAATAAAAAAGTGGTTTCACTGTTTGACATACTGGGAGGCCCCCGTGTAAGGTCTTCATTCACAGAACCATGTCTGTGACTGTACAAGTTATTTTCCCTCTTTTATAATCAGCCTTTTGTAAAATGAGAACAGGAGTGACTCCTTCCTTCACAGGTTTGTTGTGAGACTGAAAACTCTGAATCACTCATTATTGCAGTGAGAATCCTATGCACACCACAGACAGAAACAAAAATTTTAAATGGTTGAGTGTTGACTAAAAGCGAGGAGAGATGTATTTGTGCTTGTGTATTGCAAGAAACCATAGAGATTTAGCCAGGTGAAGAGATAACAAAGTATTACCTGAAGTCTTCTCTGTGTGGGGTTTAAACTGTGTTTTCCTCATGCTGGAATGCAGCCCTTTTGATTTCCCACAAATAAGTAGGGGGCAAAGCCATGACTGGGCCTGGGGATTTGCTGCTTAGAAGGATCATTAAAACCACTGTCCAGTTCTGGCACCCTGGGTGGAAAAGGCAAAGCAGCCAAACGTTAGCTGGAGGTCATCTCGTGCCTGAGTGGGCTGCTGCAGCTGCCACTGCTCTCACCAGTACCCTGCCCAGTTCCTGGTGTGTGGAGCTGGCATTCTGGGCATTGCGCTGCGCTACCGAGGTCTATGGGAAAAAGTCAAGGAGCACTGTGTGGAGGAATTATGCGGGCCAGTCCAAATTCCAGCTGAGGAATCCCTAGATGATAATTTTTTAGAATGTTTTTGATCTCTAGTGGGTAGCAGTCAAAATCAGAAAAATAATCTGAGATGATGAATGGCTCAGAGGAGAACAATCTAATTGTTTTGACGAAAGCTGTTTTGTAGATTAAACTCAGAGCTCCAGCACCAGCCATTTAACTTCTCAAACCTTCATTATTCTTTTTTTTCCCCCCTTTCTTTGATTATCTATTTTTAATCTTCTGGTTTTGGACACACAGGTTGAATGATCCCTGTTGCATGAAGTCTTTGTTATCATAAGGCTTTTTGTGCACTTCTTCTACCTGACAGTTAATCAACACAGATTCCTTCTCTGCTGGTGTGTGGGCCTCTTCACTAGATGCAAAATCATGCAGTGCAGATCATCTGTCTTTTTCGTGACTGAAGAAGGGACAAGCACCACTGAGGATCCCATATATACTAAATATATGTTCTAAATATAAAAGAATAATGTCATAATGCCTGGAAGTGACACCATGCTGCAATAGCTGGAGGCGCTGTAAGAGTTTCTTTGGGCCTCAGGTGTAATGGACCTATTCAAGTCCATTGCTAAACCTGTCTCATTCCCTTTGTGCCAATTGTTCTGCCCATCTTTGTCATCCTCTTTGATGGCTAGGTATCACTGCTTCTCTTTGTTTTTAATATCCTTTCCTTTGCTTTAATTTTCCAGGTCCTCTTTTGTCCTTTTATTGTGTGTTCTGAGTGTGTTTTTATCTAAAGCAGATATGTTTCTACAGCTATTCCTTCTGTCAGCTTTTTTCACTCAACTGCAGGTGGTAATGTTATTTTAAGTATTCATAAAGTAGATGTAAGCTGTAATAGGTAGTGTGGCCTAATAAATTTAAAAGCATTGGGGGCTGTAGAGACCAGAGGTCCTCTCTCTGACTTACACCAAAAGAAATGGACCTAAACTAGTGGTAACTTCATGTTATTGTCACGATGTGGCAATTCTGATGGCACAGGGCTCTGCCATTCCAGATAAAATAGTCGCGCTCTCGGCCGGGAGAAGCGTTAACTTGGCATCCACCGAGTGGATGAATACAGGCAGCATTTCACATATGAACTGCTTCATCCACAGATTTTCAACAGGACTGGGAAAGGAAGATGGAGCATATTCAAATAGAAATGTTCTTTGAACTGTGTTTTTGCATATTATGGGGTAGGAGAAATTAGCGGAGTGGGCGACTATTGTTTAGTTTTGTATATTTCTGCAACTTAAAGATCAAGGAAATCCTGAGGCTGACAAGAGGGTTCTGGTTTTAAATAAGAAATATATAAAATTTAAGCATCAGTCTACTTGAATTCCACTTGGTGAATGAGTCCTGATGTCTATATGATACTTTTGCTGTTTATTAATCTAATGTGACCCTTATAGAAAGGTTGCTTTGGACAAATGGCATCAAGACATAAAATGAATAAACTCATCATGAGTGTTGTTAACAATGAGAGCTGGCAAAAGGCAACATCAGCTAGTTTCCCATGAGAAACAAAGAAATATCAAAGGGCTGTAAATAGCAGTGCATTTTCTGTTTGCCAGATGAAGATGGGACATGTGGATGGTCTTGAATGTGTTGCCCATTTTGGCACACCGCTTGCATTTTCAGTGGCTTCGCTGCTTGGTCTGAGATGTAAAAGACAAGATGGTGCTGTTTCGTGGTGAGAGAAGCCTCCCAGCCTTTTAAACAGCAAAATCACTGTTATTCTTGCTGCTGTGACCCTTCTTCTGAATAAAAAGATTGATGGCAATTCTTAGTTTATTACAACTCTTTCCCTCTAGACAGGATCTTCTGTCTTCCCCTTGCATTTTGAGTTTTACTTTGGTTCCCCTGTCCTGCTCAGAATTTTTCATTGTACCTCCCTCCCTCCCGTTTTGCAGGCGATGGAAGGAACCTCCCAAAGATTTTGCTTGAGTTTGGTTTTTAGACTGAGATGTTGCAGACCTTGAAGAAAAGCAAAAACTCTGTGAGAAGGATAATAGAATCCTCCTCAGCAGTAAGAATTAGGAAGTTTGTTTTGGTAGTCAAATAGTCACCCTACCTGGAAAACAAAGAGTTTAACTGAGAGGTCTCCCTGGCTTCTCTATTTTCATGTAACCCTTAGACTTTGGCAGCAAGTGACCATCTGAAAGATAAAACCATCCCTCCAATCATGTTTAATTCAACTAAAATCTATTCTTACAGAGAAATCGGTGAAAAACTCAAGGATGCTGAAGCTTAGCATGCTTAGGGTCTGCCAGTGCTAAGTTATTCCTTTCACTGCCTTTCTCTTATTTTCTAATGCTGAATCCAATTTTGGGTTGCCACAAAACAGAGTTAATGTTCATAGAATGTGTCAGCTTTGCTCTAATGATTAAATATCCTGAATTTATTCTGTTGTGTACTGTTGGTCAGTAAACTGTTGAGTTATTTATATTTTGTTGGGATGAGGAATAACATTTGATTTCCAAAGGCCTTGTCTTTTTCTTGGTTTTTTTTTTTTTCTCTCACAGTTTGGGCAACAATGACTTGAACTCTGACTAGTTGCAGTAACATTTATTTCTGAGCCAGTGTCCTTGAGACAAAACAAATATGTTGCTTTGCCTAATGTGGTTATCTTTTCTATTCCAAAAAATATGCAAAGCATAAAGAAAATGTTTTGCAACCCAGTATCCTCTTTCTCCTGTGCTTACTGTTGCATGGCAAATAATATGCATTATGGTATTTAGTTAGCTAAGCTTATGCTCTGTGGTCAGCCACAAATTTTCTCTGGAGTCAATGGAAGATTCAAATACTAGAGGAATCTGGATGTGAGTCAGCAGATACTGACCAGAGCTGGGTGAAAAATAACTTCTGTCTTTAAATTTTCACAAATTCCAAATCTTTCTGAAAATTCATGGGGATGCATAGAAAGACCTTCTTAAATAGAAAAGCATAAAGAGACACGCTTTCATCCTAACCCATTTTCAGATCTCCTTGCAAGACTGAAGGTTTAAATGCCACTGTGCAGCTGGGGTGGATACTGGGTCTTTCTCTTGTGAAAATTTGGGTGCATTTTGCTGTCCTGTACTGTGCTGTTACTATCTTTAGAGTTGTTCCGCACTGAATGAATAATTAAATAATTATGTTCCCTTTTTCAGTGGACATTCTCTTAATGTAAACTGGAGTGATTCCAGATAGTCTGGGTAGCAAACAAATCCCACTCCTGAACACCCTTTAGGCTGATGACGTGATGGTACTGACCTGAGATGCAGGAGGTACATGCAGATATTTTTACTTCACCTCAAGTCTCTTTCCTCACCACTTAGCTTAATGCCTAATTATTAGATAGAACTTTCTTTGATTCAACTAGAACTGATATATTTGCTCAGCTGAAGGTGGATATTTTTACAGGAAACATCCATTTCATTGCTCTGGTTTGGGGGAGGGTTGCCCCATCAACTTCTGTATTTTATCAGAACAGTTGCAATCGCCTCTGGATATCTATTTCATATGAATAATGGCGTAAAACATCTTAAATAAAATGTACCACTAGCAAAGCAGATGGTGAGAGAGAAAACAGAAGGTGATTATGCAAGGTAAGATTTCGAAATGTGATGTGGAAGCTGTGTAGAGAAGACCTCGGTAGCAGAAACCTTCTCTGAGGTCAGGCATAATAAAAGTACATGAGAAATGTGTGAGATCAGTGAATGAAAAGCTATGGGGAAAGAGGCTAATGAGGTAGTCAGCCTTTAAAAACAGTTAACCTTTGAGTCCTTGGAATGTGTGAAAATCCTGAGCTGAGTCTTTGCATTCTTTGGTTTTTCTCTGCTGGTGACTTCACACTCCTGTTTGTGAAGCGAGGACTGCAGACAAACAGTGTGAGACCTTAAGGGTTCTTGGACACAAGCAAATTTCATAAAAACTGGGACAAACCCCTAGCCAGATGTGAGTAAAAGCTGCTTTAGTGTTGAGGAGAGGCAAGGCTGAACGTGGAAGAATTAACATGGGTCTGCTGAAACCTTCATTAAAAGGGCTGTCCAAACAGGGTTTTTATCCTTCACACACGTGCATTTTAGTCATGCATACTTGTACAGCTAGCACAGACCTCAGCAGCAGAAGACAAAATAATTAACAAAATTAAAATGATAGCCTGATTATTTTTAATCAAAGAGGCATGTGAGAGAAGGAGAATGCCTTAAAGATAGGTGGGTCTGTGTGGTGCTGCAGACTGAACTAAATTTTATGACCATGTTCTTTTCTGCAAAATCTATAAATACTTTTTGGAGGGGGAAAGGAGGGGACAGAGAGGGGGGGAGGGAGGTTAGGAGGGGAAGGAGAGTGAAGTAAAACAAAATTCCTTTTTTTTTTTTCTTTTAAAATGGAATGCTAACCAATCCCTTGGCAACAAAGGCTGTGTTTATTTTTAATTAAAAAATAACATAGCTGGGTTGACTTCAGTTTTCCCAGCTGCTATTCTTCCATCACAACAGCCCTCTGGCCTCTTTTCCCTTGCTGATTTCTTTCATCATTTGCACTTAGCTTGTATGTGTTACATGGATTTTATGTAATATTTCCTACCATTGAAAGCAAGACTAACAGTCTAAACAAGTAGCTGGGGCTCAGTCATCTAGATTCTCATCTGCAGTACCTGAGCAAGCCCTTCCTTTTGGAAAAGTAATAGGTGTGACCAGGATAACTTCTTTTCTTGTGCACATTCCTTGCTGTTTATATGGCTGCCAAGCGAGGAGAGATTTAAAGCTGCATTTTGAAGTTATGAGTTGTAGTTCATTAAAATAAATGGCGCGGGTTTGGCAAAGCTCAGGTATCACTGAGTGCTCAGGTAGTGTTTGGAGGCTGACAAGCAGCCTTGGTGGGTTTCCTTCCTTATCCAGGTGACGGATAGCGATCTGCCAGGTTTTTTGTTTGCACATTGAGTGAAAAGTTAGAGAACAGACATGCTTGCCATGCCTTCTCCAGCAACGTCATTTCCTCTGTCCACGGGGCAGAACAGGAAGAAGTCAGGGTGTGATGATCCCTTTTTCAGCACGTGCTGACAAAGCTGATTACTGCTGTAGTGGAGGCGATGGTGTCCATCTGTAACCATCAGTCTGCTGTCCTGAGTGGACTAAAATTTCAGTGTTTGTGTGGACATCTAGAGGCCCTTGAGTGTTCAGGCATATCTGCTACTTTCTGCAGGCATTTTTGAGCTAATTAAAGTTGAGATGGCAACGCTGTAGCCTTAAAGGTTAGTGTACCAGTCATCTCTACTAAACACTGCCCAGTGGGAGCTGAAAGCATCAAACTAAATCTCTACTAAACACTCAGCAGTGGAAGCTGAAAGCATCAAACCTCCAGCAGCTCCCAGATAGAAATGTAGTAGCTGGAATAAAAGCAGTGGTTTGTTGGGTCACTGGAAACAGACTATGGAAGAAAATATATGTATTAATCACCAATAATGCTACTGCTGGGACAGTCTTTGTGATGCCTGATTTGCAAGCTTTCCATACCTAATAAAGCCACTTCAAAAAAGCTTTTTGCATTGGCTTTTTGCATTATTCCTGAATAAGTGGCAGCATTCTGGTGCACTATGATAGTTTTCATCTGTGGAAGTTTAGCTCTGTTCATCTTGCCTCAGTCAGAAGGCAGAAAGGCAAGCTTAAATGCATATGAATGATTATAATTTGAAGAAATAATGTTATCCAAGCATTTTTAAGGTACAAAAAGGGAGAGATTGGAGATTCTGGGGGAAAAAACCCCAAACTGATAGGATCAGAGGTAGTAGATACCGAGACAATAACAATAAGGAGTAGGAGGAAGAGAATCTGGGCCAAGACAGTGGTTTAAGTTTGGTATAGCAGGAATGTGAACAGGAGTGAGCAAATAAGCTGGAGAACAGTACCATGGGGGAGGCATGAGGGTCAGGAAAGCAGGAGAAGAGCAGAGGGAAAAATCGGGGCAAAAACATCAAGATGTGATGCAAATAAGATAGATGAACACTTCTGGGGTAGAATAAGTGGATCTGAACTAGGTTATCCTGTTTGAGGAAGGTAATAGAGAAGGGATGTAGAAAGTGAAAAGAATCAAGTTTCTTTTCTTCTTCTTTTCCTCCATTTCAAAGTTTCTGGAGGATGGTTCAGCAGGGTGGTGTGTGCTTCCTGTGGGAACTGGAATGCTGTGTCCTTCCCTTGGTTTTGCAATGGAGCGGCATTGGCTTATTTCCAGTTTCTTGTTTTGGCATGTAATGCATTACCCCTTCTGAAAGATGGTTTATTTGAGATAGTACTTAAAGATTTGACAATGATCAAATAAAACACAATGCTTGTGGTCAACTTAATCATTTGTCCCAAATCTTTATAGGCAATTAGAGAATTGAAATCTTTTGAGCTGAGTGTTACTAGGAAAACACTAGATAGTCTTAGTAGGAAGGAGGTAGGAATTTGAAAACTAGAAGTTAGTCTAAACTAAAAGCTGAAATAAATCCAAAAGAAAAGAAAGTGGAACCAAATGTTTCCCTCCATGAAATTTGGGAACACTCATTCTTAGGGTTTAATTTTGACTCCTTTTAGAAACCTTCCCCAAGGACTAACCTAGAAAATGGAATCAATGCTTTTGCCTCATGGGGAGGTTGTTCTCCAGGGGCTTTCTGCTATCCTATCTCCACAGAAAAACCCATGTGAAGGGAAGCCACAGAAGAGGTTCACATGAACCTTCCCTGCTGAGGGAATGCCTTCATTTGCACACAGCTCTTTTCTGAACTGTTTTATTTTTATGGGAGCTGTGAGATCCAGGATCCACAAATAGTAACTTTCAGTGCTGGCACTAATCCTGTCAATCAAAATTCTTCTCAGAAATGCCATTAATTAAACTTCCCTGAAAAGGATACAGCTCACAGAATTTTCCCTGCAGTCTCCTCTCTTCCAACACCCATCCCACCAGCGTGTTTCTATTCAATAGCTGAAGACAACACAGAAGAGGAGAAAATCAGAGCTTTCACAAGAGACCTTTTTGTTGTTTCAAATTTTTTAGCTTCCTTACTCCGTTTCTTTTGAGCAGATTCTTTTATTTGAAATGTTGAATGATGCTAGCAGCTGTCAAAATATGTTTTAAAGCAGGCAGTTTCCATTTACTGCATTTACTGTCTGCTGGAAGAGACTATTTTCTGAATTATTATGCAGTATTCTTTATGGATTATTAACAATTTGGATTAGAGCACTAAGGTTCCTGGAACCCTTTTCTGAAAGGGACAGCGAATTTGCAAGGAATTTGGGACTTTTTTATTAGCAGTAAATAGTTCCCCTCAGAAGCACATTCTGTAGCAGACATGCCTGTATCCACTGCCAGTGATGTAGGGGAGCATATGTTCAATTTCCAGATGAAAAACGGGGATATCGCAAGATTTGACTTTTAACTTTTAAAACGTTTGCTCTTCCAAGCACACAATTTGAGAGGGGAATACCCTCCTTCAGCTGTCTTTTCCTTGCTGTGCTCGCTGCTCTGTTGGCAAAAGAAGTTGAAGCGAGGACAAAGGGCTGTTCTGGAACAGGCTTGGCCTGTTCTTGCTGTCACTGATGTCCATGCGAGAGCAACCGAAGAGCACAACCCTCTGTTTATTCCTGTGGTCAGCAACTGCTGATCGAAGCAGGAAGAGACGAGGAGTCTGGTTTTCTGCTAATGTGAATGCCACTGCTGTGTGGTTAGCAAATGGTTTCTGCTTAGTAGCACAAAAGTGGCCAAAGAAGGAAGCAAGTACTGCATTTGCATGGCCGGGGATGCTGTTCCAGCCCACATCTGCTCAGATGCACACATACTTTGCTTATTTGTTAGCCTCTAGATTCAGGAATTACCATGCGAAGATCTGGCAATCTGCTTTCACTCAGTGTGAGCTGTTGTAGAAGAATTCTTAGAGCAGAATGGACATGGTCTGTATCTGAACGCAGTGAACAAGCCAGACTCAGCAGGGCCTGCTTGCCCTGAGTGCTGTGAGATTAACACGACTTAGTGCTGAGAGTGTCCTTGAGGTGTCCGTGAGAAAAAAGGGAGGTTTAATGGGATGCGACAACCGCGAGCTGGGAGGAGAGAGGACACGTGTTTGCCGTATGTTATCCAATTAGTAGACAGTAGACAGGCTTGATTTTACCTAAGTATCCAATCCTAGAGTTAGTTACAGTGTGTGGGCAACGGATAACTAGTTGGAAATGCTACATAATCCTGCTTGATTTTAACAATGAAGGAGAACGCTATCTAACCGTATCGGTGTTTGTCGTTACTCGGCTCCCATTCTCAGTGGAGGACCCTGCTTCGAGCTGTACCTAGTCCTCCTTTCGGTTGTGTTTCACCTCAGGAAGCACTTTGCTTTCTTGGCTGTTCCATGCCAGGGTGTGCAGAATGAAAACCCGTGTGTAGGGCAGTCATTGTATCTGAAAGATGTTCACTTTGGCTGAGAGAGCATCAGTGTGAATGTAAGAGGAATGACTTTTCTCCAAAATATTAGGGTGTCCTGCTACTCAAGTCAGCATAAGGATAACTGGCATTTTAAAATGGTGGAGGGGAAATTTGTCACTTTCTGAAGCTTTGGAGGTGGGAAGAGTTTCTCATTAAAGGGATCTTAGCAGCGTGGCAGAAGGGAAGGGGAAGATCTTCCTCCTTCACAAACTTTTCCCCCAGGAGGTGGCTGCAACCCTCTGGGAGGTAGAGCTCAGGTACAGCAAATTGTGTTCAGCAGAGCATGTAAATATGTGTTTAGTCTGAAGCCTGTGGGATTTGATTATGGTTTTTAAACTTAACTCAAGTATATTGCTGCATGAGGTGTTTTTATGTACTTTGAGCAGTGATGTTTTGTACCTATAAGCTGCTTGTAAGTGTCTAGGTGTGCAGTTCACAGGTGTCAACACACCTCCCCTTTCTAGGTCATGCTAGAAAACAAATTCCTTGGGAACTTGTTTTGGGTATCCTAGTGATTGATGAGTTTGAGGCTTCCTGTGCCCTCTCCTGCTAGCAACGCTTGTTTGCCAAATCCTGTATTGAAAAGCCTTCTTTGTGCGCATCCAAAAAAAATGTTTCAAGTGCTCCCTCTATAATATCTTCCCAAGTAAATAAACTACATGACAACAGTGACAACATAAAAATCAAAAGCAAAAAAGTAGTTCTGGAAGAAGTGGGTATTCAAAGAAATACTTCACCTAGACTGTTTTTTTAAACAAGGTGGTTTCCTGCTGTCATTTTTGTGATTAAGGAAAAGAAATAATTTGCACCAGAGCCAATATTGAAATCTATGGATAAAAATGCCTGGCTGTAACTGGAATGTGGTTCAAGTTTAACAGCCACTCCATGGCTGTCACACACTGTGACTCTGTGACCATGGGTGGGGTGACAGATGACAGTAAAAACAACCAAACCAGAGTCTTCTTAAAAGTGCCCAGTGAAAGAACAGAAATTGAAATAAAAAACCCTTCCATTTAAATGTAGGGAAGAGCTTTATTACTGTGAGAGATCAGCACTAGAACATATTTCCCTGGGAGGGTGTGGTGTCTCCATCCTTGGAAACAGTCAAACCCCAACTGGACATGATGCTGGGGCAGCCTGCTTGGAGCAGGGTATTGGACTAGGCGATCTCCAGAGGTGTGGTCTAACCTGAACTGTTCTGTGATCCTGTGAAATATTTGCTATTTGTAAAGACAGGAGGATGAGTCCTTTTATGTAATCAGTTGCTAGCTCAGAGTGCAGTAGGCAGACCTGGTTACCTCCCTTGTCACAAAGAATGCTCAAATGCACTTTTCAACTGTTCTTTTTTATTCTCCCCCTCTGTCCTACTGATGTAATTTCATTTTCCTAAATGATTACATATATAATTGGGACTGAAACCAGGTGTGCTGTTTCCAAGACAGCTTTTTAACCACGCTGCTGTCAGGTTTGGGATTGCTCCATTGTACGGGATGAAATGCTGAACGCTGTCTGTGTGCATACCAGAGCTAGCTGTGCATCAGGTGAGTGAGGACTCTGTCACGGGATTTTGTTCAGTGTTGGCAGCTGCTGAACCTAATGGAAAAAAGCTGCCATGGAGATCAGTAAACATATGGATTCCACCTTTGACTCAGGCATTCTGGAAGTCACAAGCTGCTGTAGAGTGTTTGTGGGAAGCATCATTACGTACTTTCCCTGTCCCCACGTTCTACTCTAAACATCTGCTATTGATCACTCTTGGGGACAGGATAGGGGGCTAATTGGACCTCTAGCCCAGAGTGTTAGAGTTCCCTTTACACTCTTGGCACCTGCACTGTCAGGAAAGGACATGGAAGAACTTCTAGAGTGTCCTTTGGAAGATGTAAGCTAAATTCCATGGAAGAAGAGATGAGAGCTGGACCCTGTCACAGCCCCAGCTGCTGAGCTCTTGGGTAGAATGGAATACCTACAACACAGAGTTTGGTAACTGGGCTCCATAACTTTATTTCTATTCAAAGTCACTCGGCATAATGGAACCAAATTCATTAACAGAGGAGAGGGGAGTGAAACCATGCTTTTCTTTGTGTCTGAATGCATATACTTTTAATACCCACGCCAGCCCACATTTAAATGTCACAGATCAACTGCTGAATGACCTTGGACGTGATTTGATTTCCCCAGTTTTCATAATCAAGGGAGCAGCAACTCCTGAATTTCTTAAGCCACAAAGTACTTCTGATCAGGAATTTTTAAGAACTTCGGATAAAAGCATTTCTGTTACTAAAATTGTGATTGATGGCTGCTGTCCTCTGGTATCTGGGAATCTAGTGCCCCTGTTAGCTGGAAATGGAGTGCCTGAATGTGCAGTGCTGGGCGTGTGCCAACATTTGGGATGCTCTTAATGCCATTGCACAAATGAGAGCAGAGCATGAACTCAAAGTTTATGGTCGGGGAATTCAAAGGACTGAAGAATCAGTAAAAATGGTGCCAGTTTTACCACTGAAGATTACAGCCCAAAATATGTCCAAACCTGAGGGATGTTTGTTGGATTGGAGGGTTTGGATTTATGGAGTCTCTTTTTTGACCTAGGCTTGAACTTCCTTCACTTTTAAATTGTATGGAAATTACCTGTTTGTTACATTGTTCATAACTCTTCCTAGTAAGCTTGCAGTGGAATTGTGGTGACATAGAAGCTCTTTTGGAAGGCAAACACTGTGAGAGAATATTTCAGTCATTTTATGGATATCCAAAATTATGTTGAACTTGATTCAGAAAAGTGTTGGTTTAGAACAGAGCAAATACAAGGAGAACAGCAGAAAAGGTCTTCACGACTGTGGGAAAGAAAATGAAAATATTTTTGGGGGCCGTCTCCTTTTAAAAAATCTTGAAGAGATTGAAAGGTAATAAATGGTCTGAAGCAGAAAAGGACTTTTGGACCTAGGACCCTCCAAAATCATGATCTGAATGTCTTGAAGTTATTCCTGATGAGAGTCAAGTGGAGCACACTAAACAATATAAATGGGCAAAGTAAGCTTTTCAAGTTAGTGAAAATGTTGGAATTAATGCAGTGACCTAGAAGGGCCTTGTTACTCATGAGTTGAAGCGAGCCTGGTCTGCTCTTGCTGTATGAAGGTGTAAAGCTCTTGGTGGTTCTTCTCATACCTTAATAATCAGCGATGTCTTCTTACATTGTTCTTTTTTCTTATGTGATATATGCATAGTAATGCTTAGCTTCAAATAAGGGTTGAGACCTCTTGAATCTAATACTGAAACTCCTAATACATTGGATGAAGTTCTTGGCTTTGGCCACCCCAATATGTGCAATAATGTAAATCAGTGACAGGTGTCTCAAAACCTAGAGACCAGACTGTAAAAATATTGTTGAAATCACAGAATGGTCATTTGCATTGAGTCCTCAAAAGTCTGAGTTTCCAGTGAATAACCAGAAATGAATGCAAGTACCAACTCCATGCTATTACCTTAAAATAACTGGAAATAGGTGATTTTTAAATAATCCACTTCCTCTGTTGGCAACAGGATGTTCAATATGAAGATCCTCGGTTCTAAAGAGAACGGACCATGAGAGGCTCTCTGAAGAAAGCTTGCAGTTTTTATTTTTACTCTGGTCTGTCTGTATTCTCCCAAAGAGGCAGCTGAATGCAGAGCCTGTTTTCAGGGAAAAACTCCCCAGTTCTATGAAGCATGTTCTTACTGCATTTCCTGGTGCCCATTACGGCTTTCTACCAGATCACCCACAAATTGTACTGCCTTTGTGTCAGGGTGGGCAGCTGTTCCAAGGCATGGCAACCCTTTCAGAGAGCCAGCTAATGCTCTCAGAGAACTCTTCCTCAGACCCCAAGGTGTCTTTGAGTGTCATTGGCTCATTTAGAATTGATTGCTGTGTGTATAAAGATCTAAGGTTGTTTTTTTTTTCTTCTTGTACCTTTACTTCTGAGCAATGTATTCAGTTTGCCCATAGAAATTCAGTATTATCAACTCTTTCCCCAGTTCTTAGTACTGACTTTAAATTTTATAAAACTGAATAGTTTCATATCATCTACAGACTGTCATTTTACTGTTTATCTGCTTTTGCAGAGTACTTTTTTGAACATGTTTTATACTGCAGGGAATATCCTATATCCTTAGGGGGGTGTGCTGGAAATGTGGCTCTGCTGTGAAAATTCACTGCTGGTCAGACAGGAAGCTTCATCTTGTACTAATAGCAAGAATCTGGATCAGCCTCACTTCTTAAAGATGTTTTTGTCTGACTTGGTTAAGAGATTTTGGGAAATCAAAATCTCCTTTGTCAAATTCTAGTTTCTAGAGCTTTTGACAGTGGGTTTTGTTGGTGCCTTGCACACTTTTTAAGTTTTATTCCATACTTTAAAAAAAAAAAATCTTTCTAGGAGTGTTATTAAAGGAGACTTTACCAAAGAAAAATGAAGAATGCAGAGTAATTATGCCTTTGCTAAATAAGATTCTTTATTTTCTATTTTTGTACAGAGATCACCTCGTTTTTCTGGAGTCGTCGTTTTGATTCATCAAGCAGCTGGTTTGTTACTGAAAAGCTCAGAATATTTCCTCTGATTGCCTTCTTGTGAGTATGATCAAAGAAGTTACCTCAGACTTCCTTTCCTGTGGTATTCAGAAATTGGGGTGTTTTTCTGAGGCTTTTTTCCCTTGTGTGTTTTCTTATTTCTTTGGAGACTGATCCAAATTCCTCTGAAAATCAGTGGAGAGCCCCTGCAACAGACCCCTGGCTCCTGTCTCTCCGGTTTCGCTGACACTGGTGATTACTTTGTTCAGAACTGATAGTAGATTTAAACCATTTCACGTGGAATTTTGCCTCCAACTCAAAATCTTTGTGTTTTACAGTAAAATTTTGTCGGTGTATGGCCATTCTTTTAAAAGTTCTGTTTCTCCACTGAATTTTAGCAAGTTTTTTCTTGCAGTAGGAGTCTTAAATCATTTTTGCTTGCGTTATGATTATATGCTGGTGTGCTACTATCCTCTTGTGTCCTCTTTTTAGAGCAAGCAGGTTCTGAGAGATGTGTGAGAGACCAAGTAACTGTGTTTACTGACTATTTACAACATGGAAGACTTAGGCATTTTTTAACAAACATTGTTCTTTCGCTGCCAGAACGAGTGAGGGCTCAGAAACCATTTAAAGGAAGTGTTTATAATGTGTGTAAACTTTAGCCCCTCAATATACGGAAATTCCAGACTGGAGACAAACTCTGGACTGGCTCTAAGTTTAAGCAGTGCCTGTGACAGCAGAACGATGGGTCGGAAATATTGCCCCAGCATCGAGTCAGCTCCCTTAAATACCATCATCTTCAGCCAATTCAGGGTACGACGAGCTGCCTGCCATTGGTGAGGGACCACGTTCTCTGTGTGCCACTGGTGAGGGACCACGTTCTCTGTGTGCCACTGGTGAGGGACCACGTTCTCTGTGTGCCTGGGCCTCCTCTGTGCCTCTGCCCCTCTTTTTGGCAAGAGCAGCGTGGAGGGGGAGGCATGCACAGCAGTGGGCTGGACACCGCTCGCGTTGCCTTTCATCTCCAGCAGCTGTCCCTCCCCATCAGGACTGCTGGGTCTGGGCCCATTTCAGCTGGTTTTGTCATCATCCTTGGGGAAGCAAATTTAACTTTGTCCACACTTCTGAGAAGGTTTGTGCAAGTGCTGAACGGGCTGATAATCGTTGCAGGCTGTTCTCTGCCCTGGTTGTTGTTTTGCAGTTCTGTGTTAACTTTCGAGCCTTTGTTGGGGAGGAGTGTTTAAAACTGAAGCCAGACGCAATGTGGTGTTTCCAGTTGTAGGAAATGCTGATGTTTCAAAATTAGGATTTCTTTTGGATTCAGAACCAGCCTAAACGTTCTAAAATTTCCCATGGAACGCTTCTTCCCGTGAGATATCTAAGTTCCCATATGCTCCCATGAGTAGTGCGTTTATGAGGTATTTAAATTCCTTAAAAATGTGAATCCAGGCAAAGAAGGCCATACTGTCCAAAAGCAAGTGTGATCAGAAATTTAAGTCCTTTTCCCCTGTGTTAAGGATAGGATGTTCAAAGAGAGCCTTGACTGCCTTCCAGAGTTTTTCTGATACCTCAACAGTTGGAGTTGTATTCGTAGACAGGTCTGAGCACACAGGTTGTGGCGTTGCAAGAAGGCACTTCAGTCCCTCAAAACTGAGGCTGAGCTGGGGCTGGTTCCTTATTGCATCTGAAAATCCATCCTCCAGGGACTCAGTCATCTTCTCCAAGCGTAGGATGCAGGGAAAGTGCCACTTCTCTCGTGGCTGAAGTCCCTCTGGTGCTTGCC